>BSBK01006226.1:0-600000 GCA_027943335.1 Chamaecyparis obtusa | reverse complement strand
TCAATCCAGGAAAATACTAACAGTTCTATTTTTAAATACCTATGAAAGAATTGTTAATGGTTTCAACCTTAGTTTCAGGGTTTGCACCCTATACCCATGAATAGGGTCCGGGTGCGCACGCACTGTTAGCTGTGGGTACGCCCCAAGCGGTGCGCTTGGGGCGCACCCTGTACACACCCACAGCATACCTGGGGGTACCCACAAGGGGGCCCCAAATAAAGTCAAAAAACACTTTAAAATACTTTTTTTTGGCTTATTTTTGCAGCTGAAAATGCAATGGATGATAATTTTTTTGATAATCCTTTTGATGACTGATGAACTACAAAGAAGATAGAAGACAATTACTATTTGTGATTGTAAATTTTGTAATTGTAATGATTTTCATTTGAATCATGAACCTAGACATATATTATATGGCATATGACTTAACATAGAAATTCTGAACTATCAGTTGGCATTTAATATTTATCTTTGGCATTTGGCATTGATCACTGATGAAGTGTCATATTATCAAATGGTTTAGTTTTACAATTCTGTATATTTCTTTAAGTTTTTTGTGTACAAAATAATATGTACATATACATACACACAGACCTGAACCCACGTACCCAAACCCCAAAAAACAATTGCCCATACCCACGTACCAGGTTCTCATACCCATACCCATACCAGAAACTTAGATTTTAACTATCATTGTATAAGAAAATATACACCATAAAGATATATCATACTCAGAATCATCATTAGGAGTTAAATGACAACAAGCATCTGAAAACTAATCTCACAAATGAAATGCACAGCAACATGCTACTAAGCGTCAACCAAGGTAGATGCTAGCATTTTTTATACATATTACATATGCAAGAATTGTTATGTTTTTTCTATTATTTACAACATATCTACAATAAAAACAAATCATAGTCAGATTCATTGTTGAGAGTTAATAGACAACAAACAATATTCATATTTTAAAAATATCTAACATAAAAATATGTCACACTTGGATTCATTGTTTAAGAGTTAAAAGACACCAAACAATGTTCATGAAGGACAAACAATCTCTATTACTTCATGTTTCAATTTCACTACATAAAATTTGTCGAAACGGAAAATATAACATGTACACCAAAAAACCTGTGAGGCACTCAAAAGAGATCAACTGAAAAGAACTCCATCTCAATAGAAAGCTCAACAAGAAGTTAAGAACAGACCAAGAGATAAAATTATTATGGAAAGATGTTCAGATTGTTAATTACTAATTGAGACGAGCTACTAATTTCCTTTTAATCCTTTTGTTGAGTTAGTAAGGCATATATCACAGGCAAGAAATACCCTATGAAACACCAGTTTCCAAAGAAAGAGGATACAAAACATGACAAACCCAGGAACTTAAATTTCTCACAGCATAGCTCTGAAATATTTTCTACTGCAGGCTCAGACCAAATCCCAAGTGTTACAGACATTCATTTCAGTTCAAATTCAAAGTAAGCTATCAGAAAGGACTTGCATACTATAGATGGAAATGTGTTACTTAATCAACGGACATATCAACAACCACTCAGATGGAAACAACAAGCTGCTATAATAAATAAATCATTCTAGACCAAGGGTCCCAATAATGGAGCAACAGCTCCTATTTTCAGTGAGCAGTTCACCCCATGAAGAATGTAAATAACAGAAACGGGTACCTTTACAAATATTCTACCGAAAATTTAAGCAGGAAATTTTTCAGAAGAAACTTTGTGAGTGCAGTCACATGTAGGAAGATGAAACTACTGCTTGCACTCTGAAGTCTTGTGTAATATATCAGCTCCAGGATACAAAAAAAATTAAATTCTTAGCCAATATTTTGAGAGTGCCGATTTCTAGAGGAAGATTTGTGCAAATGTTGTTAGAATAATATTTATATATAATTAATGGTGAATAATGTAATTAGTTAGTTTAGATTACTCAATCTGGTTAGAATAGAATGTTTCTATTCTTGTTTTCACTAGTCAGTAGTTTCTTTCGGAAACTTCTTCATTGTAATTGCTTATAAACAGTGTTACACGGGGACATGTCCCCCTCCCAAACCCAAGCATTCCCAGAACGGAGACGTCCCCGGGACTTGGGGACGCCATTCCCTAGTTCCAGTGGCGCCACTCATCAACCGCCCAGACGTGGGGACATCTTGGCATCCCCATAACATCAAGATGGAGGCTCAGTTGTCTCTCAACCATTCCGGGGACGTCTGGGCGTAGCCCGACGACAGCCTTTATTGCAATGTGTTTTTTAGAAAAATATTTTTTTAATTTCTTTTTAGGTTCTATTCGAACCCTAAGGGGATGTGGGGCCCATCTAAGGCCTTCTATTGTAATCATCTTTATGATATTTTTGATATAATAGAAATCTTCCATTTGCTAATTTGACAATTCAAATTTTTATTTCGTATTGAGTATTCTAATTTCTAATTAGTAATTAGTACTAAGTAATTCAATATTCAAAACTTCAATGTTCATTGTTCAATGTTCAAGTGTTTACTATTTAGCATTTGGCATTAGGCATTTTGTTATTTTACTTCTTAATAGTCTTATACATCTTTTCATAGCTAGCATTTTAAGTACCATGTGTATAGTATACAATATATAAGGCACTGTGACTTTCCTTCCACGGCACATTTTTTATATTTTCGGCCCTCACAAAGCCGCATCCAAGCATTACTGGCTCACGAAACCATATTTCTAGTCGTCTTTCTTCTATTCGACGACCAATGGGATTTTGTTCATCCATTTCTACTTGTACGCGATTTATGGTGAGTTTGTCTACAACCTCGAGCTCTGGCCAGGGCACGATTTTTTGTATGCTCGCAACATATCTATCGAATCTGTCTTTTATACATGGCTAGGGTTTGCAGAGCTCTGTCTATTTTCAAAAAACAAATCTGGGATTTGTGCCTTTTTTATCTACGGCTAGGATTTATATTCGACACTCTGATCTTCTGCAAGTAGCTGGGGTTTTGAAAAAAATTGGGTCCTCTACAAATTTTCAAAATTTTCTAGACTTTCAGTGTGTTTTTTGTCCTGTCTTCAATGCCTAAGGATATGTGCATTGAAATATGTGTCTCAAGTTTTGTGCAAATTTTACTGATTGTGTTTTGACCAGCAAAGTCCCTTGTTTTTTGTGCCTTGAGAAATGTGCAAAATGGCATCATTAACAAATATCAAGATTGAAAGCAATCAAAATTCAATGGGAAGAATTATAACACCTAGAAGCAACGCATGCTAACTATCTTTGAGTATCGGTGTCTTGATGCAGTTGTTTTGGGCACATCTACACATCCTACCACTACTAGAAAAGATCAGGACAAATGGGATGAGTGCAACCATTAAGCTATCATGCTCATCAAACGCTTAGTCACAAATGATCAGCTTCCTCAAGTGCCCTTCGGTAAAACTGTAAGGCAATCTAGGATCGTTTGAAGGACCTGTTATCACCTGAAATTGCACCCCTTCAAATTCCTAGAAACTTGACACTTCAGGGTAACATGGAATCACTCCTAAGTTGTGGGTAACTTAAAAACTGGAGTGAATCTCCGGATAAGGCCGGCTCCTAGTTGGTTCTCACACTTAAACTACTTATCACAGGAAAAGGGAGGAAGAAACTTGAAATGAAAGAAAACTAAAGTCAACTTAAAACTTGAAAACTGCACTTAAATGAAGTGGATACCAACTAAATGAAACTGAAAACAATTTCAGGTGATACCTTAACTCAAATACAGAGAACCACTAATATCACGACCTATTATGGATCCCCATGCATAAATATTTCATTAGCTGGATAAAATGACACAAGCACTAAGGAGGAAAAATAACTTCACACCCATGTCCTTGAACATTAAACAACACAACCAATAACCTACACAAGTAATCACTTACAGAAAAGATGTAAAGATTTGTGAGACAAAAGTTATAAAGGAAGGTCCTAACAACACTTACTTTCACTTTATCAATCACATAACATCACATAAAACTGCAATAATAAGTTGGATGGAGTTAAAGTACTCTGCAAATAAGATATGAAACCTATAATGTATTCACTTTCCAATAAACTGAGTTACAGCAAAGATGAGTAAAAGACCAAGATCTGTAGAAATACTAAGTCCTTCAAATCACCAATCAAAACTCTAGAAAAAGTGAGTCCAAAACTCACTAAGTACAATCCACAACCCATTTTTGGATGCAACAATAAAGCCTGGAAAATAGGACCTAAAACTCCCTCCAAAAAGCACCAAAAGACTGAAAAAGTCCAACCAAGTCACTAACAACCTTGGTGACTCACCAAAACTGCCCCCAAAAAACCTAAAACTGCTAATAAATGACCTTTAAAACCTCCTTGAAGAGTTCAATCCGACCCCCTAAATCTTCTCCACTCTCCTAAAAGGACTCCAACACTCCTAGATCTGCTCTAACAAGCCCTATATTCCCTTTGAATGTCTGGAGACCTTATCCAACTCCTAAAAACCCTCAAGCCCATTGAATTCCTTCATTAAGTCATGAGAATTTAGCAATTTCAACATGTGCCATTTACATCTCGTTAAGATATTCAATAATTGGTTCATAAGACACCAAATATCAAATTCAAAACACAAAAGATGTAAAATGCATAAAAGAATAATAATATCATTATTATTATCAAAACTACATCTTTATATCTATTAGCATTAAAAGATAATAAAAAAATATATATTATCTCTTAATAAGAATAAATTACAAGAGATAGCTTTGAAAATAATAATGATAAGCACTACCATATCTTTATGCAAAAAATAAAAAGTCATTTAAACAACAAAGGTAAAAACCCTTGTGTTGCCATGAACTCATATTTGATTTGGTGAGAGCTTAAAACACCAAAAACCTAAAAGGCTTTTAGGTAAACATAACCCTAAAAATGCAACCTCAATCTCATTTTCATTTTTTGCATTTTGGAGCCGCCGGTGGAGAAAGAAAGAAGCCGCCAAGGGTTTGAGTTTTTTCTGGATTGTTTTGATCTTCCCTGAGAAATCCCGTGTCAGCTTCATGGACCTTGACGGCAGGTAAATAATGGTCTCAGCCTTTACATTTTCTGGCCTTGAGCTGCCATGGTGTTTGATATGTAGATTTGCAAGAGTTTCTCTCTTTCCTTCAGGTGTTTTTCGACTGTGAACTCCACCTTGTTGATTATGAAGCCTCTACTGTGACTTTTACAAATTTCTGAGAGCTTAAATGTTGAAATATGAATCTGCAGGTGTGTTTTTGCTATTATTCTTGCCGTTTTCTCATTGTTGTTCTACAGGAGCCTTTACACAGATTTTTTAAAACGGGGCTTCATGTATTTCCATTAAAACAGCCAAAGGCTTTTATTTTTGCATGCAAAATTCGAGCTCTTGCTCTTACAGTCACGAGCTCTTCATTATTTCCCTCAGCTATCTATGCATAACATAAGCAAACTGTATAAAACAGTCCTCAAGCCTCTTGAACACGGTTGCAGGACAATCGTGCACTTACTGGCGATTCTGAACCCGCATCTACAAAAATTAGGATAAGTATATTGTGGGTTTACCTTCTGAAGGAAGCTCCTTGGTTATGATTGAATGAGCTGAACATATATATCCCCCTTCTGCAGCAGGAGATTCATAAGCAACTAAGTGAGCTTTTGCACTATCTTTGTCATCAACAACATTGTGTAACTTGTTACCGCGTGTATCTGAATCACCAGTCAAAACTTGACAATAAAAAGAGAAAACTAGAATTGATAATTGACTGTAACATTGGCATGGACAAATGATGATAAGGTCAATGCCAAACTCTAAAAACAAACTCCAGGCATTCTTTTCTGAGACTGTTTTTCCATAAAATACCAATTCTGAATTTGTCTCACAATCTTCTGGATCTGACCAGCAGCTCTCATCTACTAGTGTATCTATAGGTCTACTTGGATTAATAATAACACCAGCCCCAGATGATGTCAAAATTACACGCCTCACTTTGGCCATTGAACATGCCTTCAATACATTCAAAGTTCCCTCCACTGCAGGACTTATCATCATTTGCCTTTGGGTTGGACACTCTAGAAGAAGGAACTGGACATGCTGTACGAAAATTCTAGTACACCCATTAAATTGCAGAAAAAATGAGTCATAATGCAACAAAACTGCATTAAAAGCTCAAGCCACTCCTTTGCCCCTTCCAGCTTTATTCAAATGTGCATTATTTGCATCACTGTTACTGTTGGATGTGCTTGATACTGTTGTTCTGGTCATTTTACTGAATCTTGAGTTCTATTATTGGCATGTTCAAAATTCCAGATTGTTTGTTGTGGCTAATTCTGATACTGTTAATTAATTTCCACCAGCATTTTTTCTGTATAGATCCTCTTGCTTTGCTTATCTATGATCTTTGATGAAAAACTGTGATCACCTCATTTAATGCTTAATAATGGTTGCTGCTATCCTTTATTTTTTTTTGTTGTCTTTGATACCACTGAGCAACAACTTGCTTCCTGTTAACCTTTACAATGGTTAACCACTAATTTATTGATTGAAATCATGCCATTTGTTTAATGACCTGTAAGGTTTCAAATACAAAGTATTGTCCCTTAAACAAATAATCAACTTCCTTACCGTTTATATTCGCATTCAGAATACAATAAAAGGTTCCATGAAAGATTATACATGCCCCTTAAATACTGTATTTATTTTCTCGCTTGATCTGAATCACTCCTACCACTGACATGCTGGGCTCAAACCCTTGTGGGAGCCACATTTACATCCACATGTCAGTGGTAGGCATGATGCTGCACCGGAAACAAACTCATTAGCATATGAATAGATC
This sequence comes from Chamaecyparis obtusa, assembly GCA_027943335.1. Classification (NCBI taxonomy): domain Eukaryota; kingdom Viridiplantae; phylum Streptophyta; class Pinopsida; order Cupressales; family Cupressaceae; genus Chamaecyparis; species Chamaecyparis obtusa. The sequence continues at coordinate 593,152 of BSBK01006226.1, read as the reverse complement.
TGGTCGTTAACTTAGGAATATGAATGTATGTATAGAGTAGGATGGCGAGTTAGCTGGTTATTGCTTAGATCATTAGATCTAACTCCCTTTTTATCACATTTGCAGGATCTAGCACAGAGGCAAGACACGACGGGGCAGTAGGACACACAGAAACTAAAAGACCAGCAACACGGCCAATCATTCCAGTATCAGGCAATGGCTGGCTCCTATGAACCTCCCTTTATTACATGCTTTTCTGTGTTCTTTGCATTCATGTTCCTAAGTTAATAGCATTTTGATTTATTAAAGGTTAGTTTCACAGCCTGTGTGAAACGTAATGAGCACTTTGATGAATAAACAAAATTTACATTTTCAGAAAAGCATAAGATTTAATTCATTCTTCTTTCATATATTATGGCTTACTTTTCGTCATAAAATGTAAACTTATATTCATAGAATAAATCAAATGGCTATCATAGGCATTAAGCATGATTTTTCAGATAACCAAACAGTCCCAGCCAGCATGGCTGTACCAATTTAAGCCCAAAATAAATTGGGAACAGGACCTTCATGAAACCTCCAACAAGAGCAAAGCAGTCTTTCTTAAGAACGTGCTCTTTTCCGTCATGATGGATGAAAAAATATCCTTGCAGGAGCATCTAACAAAGATTAAGGACATTTGTGATTAGTTGAGGGTGATTCGTCGAAAAATGGAGGAAGACATGGTAGTCATCACTTTGAAGAGTCTACCTAAGTCTTATGAGCACTTTGTCAAGACACTCTAACATTACCTCAACTAATGTTGATCTGAAATTATCTGAACTGTGCACCAAACTTCTGTAGCGGGATCGTTGGAAACAACAAGTTTGATAGTGGTCCCAGTTCGTCCTCCATAGAGCAAGCGATCTTTACAAAATCTTTTGCTAAGGACAAACGGAAGACTCAATCTTCTCAACCAAAAGGCTCTAGTTCTTCTCAGGACAGCAAGAAGAAAAGAACGTTCAATGTAATAATTACCATAAGTATGGTCACATGAAGGTTGACTGTCGGCTTTGGTTGGCTTCTGAGAAAAAGAAGCAGGAAGGGTCTCAACCCAAAGCAAATGTTGCGGAGCACTCTAATACGAAAGAATCTGCATTCTTTTATGGCCAAAAGGACTGTAGATCCAATGAAATCTTCTGCTAGGTATATAGATTCAAGAGCTTCACGCCATTTTACTCATCGTCAGGATTGGTTCACAAAATTTGAACCATTCTCTGATTCAATGATCTTTGGAGGAGAGCAGTATACAGTTGCTAGTAAGGGCAATGTGCAGACTCACTATGAAGGGAAAAAAAAAATTCTCGATTTATACTATGTTCCAGGCATGGAGCTTAATCTTCTCTCAGCCAAATCATGAGGCATTCTCCCCAGTTGGATTTTGTTTTCAGTTCGCACACCAGCAACATTGTTGATAGGGAGACTCACACTACAGTTGCTATGGGGCTCGAGGATCATGGTCTTTATAGACTTGTTAATTCCAAGGATTCTTAGGAGCACATCATAGCAACCAAGAGTACTTCCATCAGCAAACTTTGGCATCAGCATTATGGGGACTTGAATGTGCATTATCTCTCTCAGTTATCTTGGGAGAGTTTGGTTGCTGGTCTACCTAAGATCCAAACTCAAAATCATGGAGTTTGTGGAGCCTGTCAAGCAAGGAAGTAGCATAAGACACCATTCTCGAATGGTGATTCTTGGCAAGCCTCCAAGGTACTTTAATTGGCTCACGCTGATGTATGTGGACTAATGAACACTCCTTTTGTTACTAGGTCCAGGTAATTTTTATTATTTATTGATTATTACAGTAGTAAAATATAGGTGTATTTTCTTAAGAATAAATCAAATGTGTTCAGTACATTTCAGTAGTATAAGGCATTAGTTGAGAAAGAATCATGCTCTCAAATTGTCCTCTAAGGTCAGATAATTGGGGGGGGGTGGTTTGTTCATTTGACTTCTCCACTTTTTGTGCTACACATGGTGTTAAGTGCCAACTCACCACACCATACACCCCTCAACAGAATGGTGTCATTGAATGTCAAAATCACACCATTACTAAAATGGCTTATTCTATGATGGAACATACAAATGTTCCTAAGAAATACTAGGCTCGAGTAGTTTATACTGGAGTCCATCTTCTAAATCGGTGTAACACCCATTCAAACTTAAAACTAAAAGATGAAACCAAAGAAGAATCAACCATAAACAAAAACACATAGAACCATAGTAATAAATTTTATTTTTTTTAAATTACAAACTGAAACATATAATCATAGTAACTGCTTCTAAGAGCTTTATAGTTTTCAACTGAATTACATCAGAGTAATAAGAATGCTCTTTATTCAAAGACTTAGTTTCAAAAACAAAATTTCCTTCTTAACCAATCCTTTACATTCTATGAATAGTTCTGATAACTAATAACCAAGAAATGATCTGCTTCCCATAAATCTTAACAACTGCTATCCACTGTCCCATACTCATTGATTTATCCATCTAAAACTTGAAAATCAAAATGAACACAAACGCAAATTGCAAACAGGGCTCAGTCACAATAATTTAGATAACGAATCATCTCCAAAATTCTGCAACCATAAAAATCAGTATAACATAACAATTATGCAGATTAAATACAGAAGTTATTGAAATCTAATAACATAATTTCATTCTTGTTACACCAAAATCATCAAGCACTGTATCTCTTTCTAACAGAAATAAACTCGCAAAGAAAATGACAAAGTAATGATCCAATAGTTCATGGGTGTCCACATAAGGACCTACGCTATGTATCCATAAGGAAACCTCGTAGTAATCCATTATGTCTGATGAAACCATAATGTTTTATCTTATTAATTGAAACCCATATCCCTTGAATTTATAATTATCACTTAATTAAACAACTGACAGAAATTCTTTCCCATAAGGATATAGACTAGTGTCAATCACAACTGACAGAAATTCTATCACCACAAGGTACTAGACTAGTGTCAGCCCCCAATCTAAGGATCATACTTGCATTATCTTAAAACACTTGATCTAGCAATTAATGATTGAAATGAAATGAACTACACTACACCATTTCACTAACACTCCATTTCTATTGCATCAATTTATAAAATTGAAACAGCAATCAAAAATCCATTTAGATCCATGTTTCCATTTTCCTTAACATACATTTTTAAACATGATGTTTCTCAAAAGAAGAAAAGATCACAATACTTTATCCATCACAAATCCAATCAAATAATAATCTCCACAATAACTTAGCATTATATCTGAAACTGTACAATAAAATGTCCATATTGAAATTACGATTCCATTGAATAGAAAAGAACTAAAATAATCATATATCAACTAAATCAACACAACACCCATTGCTTTTAACAAACATACAAGCTTGCCATAAACCAATTTATTATAAACTAATTTGCTGTACATTCTGCTCTGTTAATTACAAGTTCATACTTTTATATACATGTTGGCGTATGTACATGTATACACCACGGCTTGTGTATACATATACATATCCCAGCAGGTATATATATATAATTATATAAACTTGTAATTAATAGTTCAGAATGATAAACATAGCATCTTTTATATACATGTTGGCGTATGTACATGTATACACCACGGCTTGTGTATACATATACATATCCTAGCAAGTATATATAAACATATATAATTATATAACGTAACTCATCATTCACAAAAGTTCAAGTCCATAAATACACATTGGAAAAACCATACTAGTAATCTCAGTCCTATCAAAAACACATCTATCTTAATATACTACTGAATCTGCCGATTACATAAAAGAATAACAGAATAATAAGAACCGTCATCTACATTTTAAACAAAATATCAAAATGGTCTTCCTTACTGACTAAAATGATAATATTTGATTTTCCTAAAAATTCCTTGCATTTCCTAAGGTCGAAACAAAACTATATTTCACACTGGTAATTATTTCTGAAGAATCATCTAGCTCGCAGTCAAGAATTGAGTACAACCAAGATATCTACCTTTTCATTATCGACTGAACCAAAACAGTGACAAACACCCATTAGACACAACAAACATCAATACCAGATTCGGATAACAACAGTGGTAGGAATACCCGATTTCACCTTATGACCAAAGACTCTTACACATTGTAAACATTTTGTTGCTACAGTGTTCCTAACAACAAGAATCAGTACAAGAATACCTTAAAGAAGCTTATAGACAAAACTCATTATGGTTTCAAACTGTATTTATAAGCCGATACTCATTCCCGATTAACCCTCTTAATACTGACCAAAGAAAAAGTAAACATCGACACAAAACACACTAGGGAATAACCATATATCAACTGCAACAACTATTTTCCCCATAGCTCGGCACAAACTTAAAGAACACACTGTCAACTTCATACCCAGAAACAAAGAAAGCCCATCAACACAATATGCTCGAAAACAGCATATTAAGAACATGTATTTCAAATTCCTCCACTAATCATAACATCTATAAACTAAATAAACTTCTTAATCCATCCAAGAAGCAACCGGTACATGACCGAGCTCACAGAGAATAAAATCACAATACCTCACATTCATCAACTAACAAACAATGGTAATTAAACATCCTAATATTTCATTTGCAGAAAGAAAAATGGAAACAGAGGATAAGGTGAGAGAATGCCCCTGCCTGGTATTTGTGTGGGGAGGTATCCAAAGACCGAAATGCCAAAGCTAGCCCCTGCTTGGTGAGCTTCACAGTCGAACCCTAATCTCAACCACGAAAATCTCTTTCCACTGACAGCCAAAGTGTCGTGCAAAAGAAAAGCCCACAACGCAAAAACAGAGATGACAGTATGAAACACAAAACTTCCCAAATGACCACGAACAGAAGGGTAAAACTTGTCGTGAAAACCCCTTTCCATTCCAAGCAACTTATCATATAAAATATAACAGAGAGACGGATCCATTACTAATTGTTTACCCAAACTGTCGCAGAAATACATGGTGAAAAATGGAGTCATTATTCAACTACAACTTCTTCACCAGAGCTAATGGCAGACATCAAACACAAAATGAATTACATCGATGAGTTCATTCAATACGAGCTTATCTCTTTCAGCAAACACAATACATTCCCTGCCAAATGTCCATCAACGTACAATCCCATAACCCGAAAACAGCTTAAACCCCACTAACTCCACTATGCAATGAAAGTGCAATTAAACCCTGTCGTGATAAGTCATGTCTTCGAGCTAGAACATAAATAGGAAGACTTAGGGATAGATAATATACATCTATGTTAGATATCATTAGTCGATCTTAAGTTAAGAAAAACTAACTTAAGCATCAATGATAACAACACATTAACAATGCCAAATTACTAACACTCACCAAACTAACCTCCTACTAACATATAAAATAAGGTATGCTAACTTAGATAATTCTTTAGTTTTAGTAAAGAAATACCACATAATTTCTAAAACAATCTCTCATAAATATATGTATAAATATACATATATACATATTTATTTATTTTGAACTCAAAATTTGATTAAAATTAAATAACAACAATCTCTATATACTGTCTGCAACATCAAGATACATTTATCCATAATAATAAAACCAATTCTAATTATGTTTAACATATTATTTAGAATTTCAAACCAATGAACCAATTATAAGACAATTGACTAACCATTTTAGTTGTACTTATTTTCACAATCATACCAATACTCGAATCTCTACTAAACTATCCAGTACCATTAATTCAAAAGTCAGTCTATACCAATTCTGACATCAGAAAATCTCATTAAGCTACAGAATTAGACATAATTCTCTGAGTGTCTGGCAGAACCAAAATACCTATTACAGAAATAAACATATTTATTCCGAACAACAAGGTTCAAATAAACGATGTCAGAGTTCAAACTCATAGAAGTCTAATAGAAATATTGTTCCAGATAAAACGATGCTAATCAAAACAGAAATCCAACATAACATAACATTGAAAAGTAAAGCCTGAGACTGTCAGGGGCATGACAATTGGTCACCTACATAGGCCATTAACAAGATGACTCCTGACGAAGCCTGGTCAGGATGCAAGCCTAAGGTGGGCCATCTGCAATTCTTTGGTTCTACAACTCATGTATGGATTCCAGAAGCCAAGCGTGCCAAATTGGATTCTAAGAGTCAAAAACTTATGTTTACTAGTTACAGCAACAATCACAAGGCATACAAGCTAATTGATGTGGAGACAGATCATCTCATTTTCAGTAGTGATGTTGTGGTTGATGAGACTACTGGTCCATTTATTTCTACTACCAGTCCCGAGGATCAACCTATAAAAGCTTCCGATGTGGGTGTTCATCTTCCTCTGAGTTCCCCTTATGTGATCACTTCATATTAATCTGACTTGGAAGATGAGGATTCTACCAATCATGATATAACACCACTTGATTTTCCTCAAGATCTACATACAAATGATTTTCTTCCACCCTCCCCACGAGATGTTGTTTCTCCTATGCCAAATGTAGGTACTTCTACGCTCCGGCCTAAGTGGTGGGCCAAGACTATAGGGGATCTTCATGATGATGAGCTCATTGAGGGCAGATCAATTCGCAGAAAGAACAAGCAGCAAAACACAGTTAAGTTTTCTCTGATGGCCAACATCTACAGCATCTATGAGCCTCAAACATATTCAGAGGCTAAAGGGATTCCTGAATGAGAAAAGGGTATGGAGGCAAAACACCATAGTCTTCTGAAGAATCACACTTGAGTTCTTTCTGATCTTCCTCCTAGGAAGAAACCCATCAATTGCAAAAGGGTTTATAAGGTCAAGTATGATGCAGATGGTACTTTGGATAAATACAAAGCCAGATTAGTAGCTTGAGTATTCACATAGCGAAAGGGCATTGGCTATGAGGAGACTTTTGCTCCAACTACCAAATGAGCATAATTTGTCTTCTTCTCGCTATCGCAGCCCAATTTGGGTGGAAACTCTATCAGATGGATGTCAAGAGTGCTTTCCTCATTGGTGAGTTGCAGGAAGAAGTCTCTATGATGCAGCCTCCTAGTTTCAAGGTTGCCAGCAAGCACTCTATGGCATACAACAAGCTCCTCAAGCATGGTACATCAAGATTGATTAGTACTTAGTTGATCATGGTTTTTAGCGCAATCCTTCTGACACTAATCTGTATGTCAAACACTCTAGTGATGATAATATTTTTCTTGTTGTCTATGTTGATGACTTGATTATTACTAGCAGTTTAGTGTATCTGATTGCAGCAATCAAATGGGATTTGTGCTAGGCTTTTGACATGACAGATTTTGGGCTTCTCCATAATTGCTTAGGTATTGAGGTTTGGCAAATAGCTAGTAGTATTTTTATCTCTCAGTCTAAGTATGGCAAAGATCTGCTTGACAAGTTTCAGATGCAGAACCCATAAACCTACCTCCACACTTATGGAGAAGGGGCCGAAGTTGTCAACCAAATCTAATTCACCTGCGGTAAATGAAACAACATTCAAACAACTAGTGGGCAGCCTCATCTACCTCACTGCCCCTAGACCTGATCACAGTTTTGCCATGAGCTACATTTCTCACTTCATGACAGCCCCAAAAGCTGATCATTGAGTTGCAGCAAAGCGAGTGCTGAGATATGTGAAGGGCACTTCAAATTTTGGCATTCTACATAGCAGGTGCAAGCATCCAAAGCTGATTGGTTACACAAACTCAGATTGGGCAGGTTCAATGGATGGCAGGGTATGTATTCAGTTTGGGTACAAGTGTTGTAATGTGGACCAGCAACAAGCAACAAGCAATGGCTCTTTCCTTGACTAAAGCAGAATATCGAGGAACAATTAAGGCAGCTTGTGAGGCAATTTGGCTTTGAAGGATGCTTTCCAACATGCAAATGTCACAAGCGGGTCCTTCTCCCTTGTACACTGATAATCAAGGGGTGCTCACATTGGCCAAAATCCAGTCTTCCATGAACGTACCTAGCATGTTGAGCTTCATTGTCATTACATCCGCAAGCTGGTAGAAGATGGATCATTTCAGCTGCAACATGTTCCAACAGAGGATCAGACTGCAAATATTGTCACCAAGTCTCCAAGCCGGATAAGTTTGTCAAATTCAGAGGGCAACTTGGCATAGTTGACTGATTGACCATTAAGGGAGGGTGTTAGAATAATATTTATATATAATTAATGGTCAATAATGTAATTAGTTAGTTTAGATATCTTTCATTCTGGTTAAAATAGAATGTTTCTATTCTTGTTTTCAGTAGTCAGTAGTTTCTTTTATAATCTTCTTCATTATAATTGCTTATAAATGATTCCTCATTTCACAATAATAATCATGCAATTACCAATGTTTCATTTTGTTTCACAAAGGTGAAAAAGTGCACACCGTTTATAGTGCATATTTGACAATTTTACAAAGATTCCCCATGCTTGTTCATGTTTTCTAGAAAAATAAGAATGATGCAGTTTTGTTTTAGATATTTCTGGAAATAAAAAGTGAAAGTTCTAAATATTATTTTGTAAAATATTGAAATGAAGTCTGAAGTTTTGTGTACCATGGCAAAAACTTTGACTGTAAATTACTGCTACAATTGCTCTTCAGCACCTTCCAAGAAAATTTAAGGCCCAAGCATCCATAGCACTACTGCCCATCACTCCCAAAAAATTGTAGGAATTTTACCACTATCTAACAGTAGAGACGGATTTTTCTTTAGTTACAGCTAGCATGTACGGAGGGCTCTTCAAAAAAATAGCAGCAACTAAACCTCAAATAATTATTGGTTATGAAACAAATATGTGTCTATCTCGATGTTCAATCTTCTTTATTTAAAAGCTTTAAAAAGGGAGATTGAACAAAAATCCAGACATATGTCAAAAATGGAAAATTGTAGAAATAATCTCAGAAATTTGGTTAAATCAAAATATTCAATTAGAGTATCAAGCCTGATGTTGCTTAGGCAAAAGCTTTGGCAGAATGCAGATTGCGTTTGTTATTTAAAATAACGAGCATAAACAGAGAGATATCCGGGTCTATATTTCAAAAATCAAACCTTATTATAATATCAGAATTTCAATTACTTAAATTCTCCAGTTAGGGTTTTACATACATTTGGCTTAAGTCTAAAGCATTGGCAGATTAAATTTGGCTTCTGTTATCTCTTTCTCTACTGACGCTGAGATCATTTCACCGGAGCAAACCCTAATAATAAAGCATTTGCCTCCAAAAGCAAAAACTTGTAAATACTTACTACATAAGTCGAGTCAATAGTAATCCACGCTATAGCATGTAGCCAAACTTGCTGTTATATGAGCTGGACAAATGCTTTTCTAGTTTTACTCCCAAAAATTGAAACCTTTAACAAAATAATTCACCTGGACGTTTTGCACTTAAAAAAATAAACAGCGTTCCATAGGAAATGCTCAGAGATCAAACTTACTGTTAATGAAATCGTCAAAGAACGCCATAATTGATAATCTCTGCTCAAACTACAGCCGATTTGTCCAAAAAATTTAAGATTTATATAGGTTACTTTAAATTGTGCAAGTTTTTAAGTGGATGAATATAGAGAGATAAAATAATGTGAAATATAATGCTTTGTATTTTATTCGACGGAGAGAATACGAAAATTGAATAATAATAATAATAATAATGGTAAAAAGCTAGGACAAAACAAAACTTTTGTTGGATAAAATACTCTTTTCACTTTTATTTTTTTCTCTCCTTTGACTTGGAGATCGTGTGATTCTCTAGTATATCCGTTGGAGGGTTGTTCATTTTTTTAAGCGCAAAAGGTTCAAGTGAGTTATGTTCTTTTGTATTATCTTAATCAGAATGTTAATGACAAAAACTTCAACACAATCTAGTCACCAAAAAAAATTATGTTTTTTTATTATGTTATTAAAAAATTATTATTATTATTATAAAATAATTAATATTAAATTATTAGTCCCTTTTTTGGGGAGAGACTAATGTTTTCACTCTCTACTAATTAATGTGGTTATTGAGAAATAGATTTTTTTTAATTTATTCTTATTTTATGATTGGTTGTTTTATTTTTTCCTTTTCATTCCTTTGTCAGTTCCTAAATAGAAGAATGGAAATATTTGCAGTAACATTATGCAACAAAGTTTTGTTTTAACAAGAAAGCAACTTTAGGGCTTTCTAACTCAAGAAGTAGGCAGATTCAATTGTTTATTTATTTTTTCGGGTTGTTCATTCTTACCCTAGAAAAATGCTCTCAAAGGTCTAAATTGCGGTCAACTCTAAAAATTATATAGATCCATTGATGAATGGTAAGCTAGCCATTCCCCTTCATTTCTCTCATTTTCCTTGATCTACTTTTATTTTAAAGGGTTCAAGTCACTAGTTGTTGATAATTTATTCCTTTCCCATGTTATTGATTCATTTGTTTCTACATTGAGCATAGTTTAAAATTGTGTGTCTCTTCATTAAACACATAAACTTTCCAGATTCCATAATAGCAACTAATATCAAACATATTGTAGGCACTTTATATGCAAAATTAGGTTGATAATGATATATCAATATTTATATGGAAAATTTGTATCTACAATTATTTCTATATGTCTCCTATGAGGATATTATTATTTAGAAATGTGTATCCATAAACATATTTAGATTTAAAACCAGTAATTATAGCTATAAGAATTTTCCAGTAGCAACAATCCAAGATCTAGAGGCGAATAATAGCACAAAAGAGATAACAAAATGGACAAGAACAAACTATATTCTCATCAAAATGCAATAAAATCCATTGACCTATAATATATACAAGAGATTAGTACAATGTAGATGTGTTTGTTATATAGGCAAGGCAATAGAAGAATATGATTACTAAGAGATAACTTATCACCCACACAAGGTGGAATCACATGTCCACCAAAGGTGGATCATCCTCCATTGTGCAATGAAGTATGTGCAACATGTGGAGGATGATAAAGTGATAAGTGCACTAAAGGTGCAGATAACACATAAAGTGGAATGTGATAACTACTATAACCACCTAAACTAGAATTTCTCCTACACCATGTGCAACTCCCTAAGTGTCTCATATACAAACCACTATGTATGCATTATCCTAAGTAAGTTTAAGTAAAGTATAATTAGGTGAATAATTAATTACACCAACACCCCCCTTTAAGTGCAACTTAGGGGAATGCAGACTTAAGCTCACAATGCAAGATGGGTCCCAACTACTAAGCCATGCTACCATGTATAATATGCAATGCAATCTCTTGCAAGCGAAGAAAGGGAGAAAAATGCATAGGAGAAAAATCCTCTCCAAAAGAGAAATGATAACACACAATTCTCTCAATGATGGATGAGAGAGAACAAGAGTGACTATAAAGCCCCCCTCAATGCCAAATCTCTTGCAAAGGATCCAAGATGATGATCAATGCTCCTCCATAAAAAGAAAATAGAGCCAATGTTGCACCAAGAATGTCAAAGTGTGAGAAAATTGGGTACCAATGTCGATGAAAAATGACTAATGGATCACCCACTACAATATGATATAGATTAGGCATGGAGACACTTGCTTGAGCATTGATTGAATACTCACAACTACAAGGTTGGTAAAATCAAAGTCTCAACTGGAGCCATGCACTACCAATGACCAATTGACACATTAACCTTCATGCACCAACTCTCACAAGATAATTCCTAATCTACTGAGTATAATAAGATTACATCAAATATTTCATCAATGACAAAATACAAAGAAATATGACTCTTTGTATTAGTGTGTGGACAACATAGCTTGTGCAAGAGAATACAACATCATATGACAAATGTACAAAACTAGAAACATGAAGATGATGCCACCAAGAATGATCGTCTCGAATAATGTAGAAAATGTGCCCTCTAGTTGGATGATGTCACCTAGGAAAAATAGAGGAAACAAGTTGCCCCCCTAACTGACAATTGGAAGATGTTGCAAGACAAGTATATAGATGGATTAAAAAAACGTGTTCCCAATTTTGCATATTTATTGAAATTTTATTTTTCAAAAAAAAACTCATTAAGTTTAAGAAAAAAAAATTATTAAAACTCATAGAAAACAACTTTATTTAAATTAAAAAGATAATTTAAAGAAAAAATACATAATTATTTTTTATTAAAAAACTTTATTAATAAAATAATAATAAACTTTATTAATAAAATAATAAAAAACTTTACTAATAAAATAATAAAAAACTTTATTGAAATAATAAAACTTATTTAATATTATTATTTTTAATTTAAAAATAAATAAAAATAAAAGAGCATATTTAAAAAAATTATTTAAAAAATTTAAGAAAAAGGTGTGCCCTGTGGGGGGTCTCGCTAGTTGTACTTGTGAGCTACAAGTTTGACTTGTGGTCCCTGCATGTACCCTGCGGACCACGAGTACGACCTGCATAGTCGCAAAAAAAAGTTATTAAATAAACACAGAAAAATGCCCCTAAATTTTATTTTATTTTCAATTTTTGCTTAAAAAAAATAAAAAGAAAGGAAAATTTTTAAATTAAAATCATATTTGTAGCATATGTATTGTAGAGGGGGCAATTTTTCCAGCTCCAAATGATAGTGTCCAATTCAGACAAATTGACTCTCGATTCTTGGTGTTTTGGGTATTCTGAACATGATGGCAGCGACCGTTTGGGCCCAAAATGCTCCAAAAAAGTAGATCACTTCTAGGACTGGTAACTATCTTCCACCTTTAAAAAACTCTAGATTTGGCCTCTAGTATGAGATTTGAGTGAAACAAAAGGCTATTTTGACTTAAAACAACCTCTTGTATCCAATGGTGACCTCATATTTGACCCAACAAGTTGCAATGTTGACCTGCAATAAAAATACACAAAATGAAAACTTTAAATTGCACCAAAATCTCTCCAAAAAGACTACATAATGGCACTCTAATAGATCTAATACCATGTAATAATTTCTCAATAACAACAACCCAAGATTTAGAGGCCAACGAATAGCACAAAATAAAGAGCAAAATGGATAAGAACAATTTATATTCTTATCAAGATGCAATAAACTTCATTGAACTACAATATATACAAGAGATGAGTACAATGTAAATGTACCTACGTGTATAGGCAAGACAATGGGAGAACATGACAACTAGGAGATAACTTAACATTCACACTAAATGAAATCACTGTTGGAAACTACAATTGAAATAATTGTTGTATTGTCATTGATGTCAAACCTTAACTAGTAAGACAGTTGCTATCTAAGAAAGTACCATATCTATTGATTGATGAAAAGGATTAGGGCAAGGGAGATAACAAGAGAACCTAAGGAAAGGTTGAGTTATTTGATACTTCAATGGGTACTTGATTATTTGGCACATTAATAAGATAATGTATTGTTTATCTAAGTAAGAAGAAACACTGGAGAAGTAGGCTTAACCAAGCAAAAGTGAAGAAATCTAATTTAAGCCGAGTGATGTTAGTGTCGACCGAGCGCCAGTATATGTCGAGTAAATTTAGTGTTGACCGAACATCAGCTTATGCCGAGTGATAGGAAATTACCGAGCAAGACAGTGTTAGCCGAGGAAGATAGTTTGTAGAGATGACCCAGTTACGCAGTGATGACCGAGGAGATGAACACACTATTGACTGAGTGTTAGTAATTTACATTTGAAGAAAGAATTGAGATTCCTAGCCGACATAGTTGAATTCTTAGGATATGTAAATCGTGTTGACTTTATTAATTAATTGTATGGAGAATTTAATGCATGGTAAATCATTTATTATGAATTCAATGAGAAGTTTAAATATGTATCTAGAAGGAAGGATGAAGAACTTAAATGATGGAAGCATTCGATGAATCTGACCTAAACCTAAGATCTACGGAGGAGATTAAGTGGCAAAAGATGGATCTACCTAATTGAAGAGGTATAAAGGAAAACCTAATTGTGAGGTTACAGAAGGGGGCTGAAGTTGTCGATGTTATTGACTGATAAGTCTAAGTAGAAGGCTGAAGGTGAAATTGTGAAGGAGTTGATCAGAGTTGTGATTGCTTGAAGCGAATTCCAAGCAGATTAGTGATGGAGATGGAAATGGAGCTCAGTCAGTAAATCAACATATATGTGCAAAGTGGATCTATTATTTGCAAAGTGAGTTGTATATTTTTCATATCAGAAACTATTGTTACTTTCTAACCATTGTATCAGTCTAAATCCTTTAATCAAGGTTGACCTAACAGTCATTGCTTAAATCCTTTAATCAAGGTGGCATTCTAATGGATAGTACTTAAATCATTTAACCATGTCACTTTTGACAGAGTGTTTAAATCCTTTAATAGGGTCACACCTTACAGTGTGTTTGTAAACCTTTAACAAGGTTGGCTTTTCTCAGAGCTCACTTCAGAAGAGTGAAAATATTAGTAACATGTTACAAAGTGGTTTTTACCAAGTTGGGTTTCCACTATAAATCCTAGTGTTATACTTGTGTGAATGTTTTGATGTGAATGTTTCTATATTCTGCAAGTTAATTACTTTTGGACAGTGGACTGCATGTTATATGTTTTTGATACATATACTTTAGAGACTGAGTTGTGTTGGTGATTAGATTTGAGATTGTTGAAGTATTTAAAAGTTCAATTGGTACATTTGGACCTGAGAACAACTGATTCACCCCCCTCTTTGTTGTTCTAAATAATATTAATAATTGGTATCAAAGTTGTTGGTGCTTACAGAGAAAAGTTTAAAGGTGCTTGAAGCTAATGATCAAGATGTATAAAAATGAGGTACCAAAGTTGAACAAAGAGAACTTCCCTGCATGGCAGAGTCTGATGAAATTGTATCTAGCTGGTATTGGTGATTTGGTGAAGTACTATGTTGAACATGACTATGTTATACCTGCTACACCTTTGACTGTCGAGGAGATGAAAGCAAAATAGGAACATAATCAAGCAATGTTGGAGATTGCATCTGCCTTAAGCTATCCTAAATTTGAAGATATCAAAGATTGCATTAATGCAAAGCAAATGTGGGATACTCTTGCAACTATCTATGGTGGTGATACAAATGTACTGAGAGAAAAAGATGAAAGCTTGAGAGGTAAGTTTGATGAAATGAAAATGCAAGAAGGTGAAAATATTGCTCAGTACTATGGTAGAATTAAGGAGATAGTGAATGCTATTAGAGGATCTAATGGAATCATTGATGATGAGACTATTATTGGTAAGGTATTGAGAATTTTGCTTCCTATCTATGCTATTAGAATTTCTACAATTCAAGAATCAAGATGTAACCCTGGTAATGTTCTAACTCTAGAAAGTCTTGCTAGTAAGCTTACTGCTTTTGAGCTATCTAACTATGATAACTACACTGTTCCTAATGTTGAATTTGCATTCAAGTCACAAATGGTTTTGCATAAGTCTAAAAGGGAAAAAGAAAAATGTGTGAAAAGTGAAAGTGATAGTGACACTTCTAATGAGGAACTAGATGATCTTGAAGCACTCATGGCTAGAAGGTTAAAAAGAGGAAAAGGAAAATATAAAGGTAAACTTCCTATAATCTATTTTTCATGCGACAAAGTTGGCCATATTGCAGCAAGATGTCCTAACAGAAATGACAAGGATGAGGAAAGAGAAATCAAGTACAAGGATAAGAGAGATAATAGAGATCACCGAAGGTACAGAGACTACAAGGACAAAGGTAAGAAATCCTATTATATTGTTGAAGAGGAAACTGACAGTGACACTGATGATTTTGATATTGAAGTAGTTTATGTTGCTATGAAAGATGATTTTGATGAAGATGAGAAAATTGCACTTATTTATTATGTGAGTAAAGGTGATAAATGGATTATTGATAGTGGTTGCTCACATCACATGACTGGTGATAAAAGTAAATTTGAAACCCTAGATCATTACAAAGGTATAAGTGTTAATTTTGGTAATGATGCACCATGTTCTGTGAGAGGTAAAGGATCAATTAAGCTAACTGATAAGATCACATGTGAAAATGCCTATTGGGTTGAAGGTATTAACTACAATTTGCTAAGTGTTGCACAACTAAACAACACTGGTTATCAAGTGGAGTTTCATCACAGAAAGGCTAAAATATTTGATGCCACTAGTGAACTAATTGGAAGTGGAGAACAAACTAGAGGTAACTTGTTCTATCTAGATCTATCTGAAGAGACATGTTTGTTTACACAATTTGATGATGTATGGTTATGGCATAAGAGGTTGTGTCATGTAAACTTTGACAATCTGGTAAATATTAGTAAAAAGAAGAAAGTTAGAGGTTTGTCGAGATTGAAGAAACCTGATAGTGTAATGTGTAAATAGTGTCAGTTGGGAAAAATGACAAAGTCTAGTTTCAAGAGCAAGAAATTTACTTCTGAAAATGTTTTGGATTTGGTTCATATTGACCTTTGTGGACCTATGAGTGTACAAAGTTATTGTGGTGCTAAGTACTTTATTCTTTTTGTTGATTACTATACTAGGATGATGACTGTAATGTTTTTGAAATAAAAATCTGGTGCATTTCAATTGTTTAAGTTGCATTTGGAAAAAGTTGAAAAAGAAATAGGTAGAAGCCTGAAATGTTTGAGATCTGACCAAGGTGGAAAGTTTATATCAAATGAGTTCAATATGTTCTGCAACAATAGAGGAATCAAGAGACAAATGTCTGCACCTAGAACACCTCCACAGAATGGTATAGCTGAGAGGAGAAATATGTATATTATGGATTGTGCAAGAACACTAATGATTGAGAAGAATGTTGCACAAAAATATTGGAGAGAAGTTGTAAGTACAACTATTTATACCTTAAATCGAGTACAAATCAAGAAAAGTACAAATGCTACACCTTATGAATTATGGCATGGATATGCACCTAATGTGAAATACTTTAAAATCTTTAGGAGTAGATGCTATATGCTGAAAGATAATAGGAATGGAAAATTCGATACAAAAAGTGATGAAGGCATATTCCTAGGTTATTCCACTAAGAGTAAAGCTTATAAGTGTTTGAATTCTAACACTAACAAAGTTGTGGAAAGTGCAAATGTGAGAGTTGATGAATATGCAGAGAAGAATGAATTGGAAGGAAAACAAGAACCTAAAGATTATAGATCTTGTGTGTACATGGAAGAAGGAAAGGAAACTAACAAACTTACACCAGATGCAGAGTCATGGGTAAACAATGTCGACCATTAGGAGGATGTTGTTGAACATTAGGAGCTTGCTACCGAGCATCAAGAGGATGTTGTCAACCAATCAGAAGTAGAAACTAAAAATTTGCATGATGAACCTGAAGATTAAGAAGAAAAGAAATATGAAATTACATTGGCACAATATGTAAGAAGACATCATAAGCCTGAGTAAATCATTGGAGATAAGGAATCTGGAGTCTTGACCAAAAGTAATTTGAAAGACCCTACATGTTTATTATGTGAGCTTGAGCCTAAGACAGTAAAAGATGCTTTAGAGAATGAAGACTAGATTCAAGATATAAATGAAGAAATAGATCAAATAGAAAAGAATGATACCTAGACTCTGGTGTCGAGACCAGAAGACAAGAATGTTATTGGAACAAAATGGGTATTTAGAAACAAGCTTAATGAACATGGACAAGTCACAAGGAACAAGGGAAGATTGCTATGCAAGGGTTATGCACAAGAAGAAGGAATATACTATGGGGAAACATTTTCCCCTGTAGCAAGATTAGGAGTGAGAACTCTACTTGCATATGCTACATACAGAGATTTCAAAGTATATCAGATGGATGTCAAATCTGTATTTCTGAATAGTATATTAGAAGAAGAAGTATACATTGAACAACCTGAAGGATTTATTGACCCAAACAAGAAAAATATGGTTTGCAAATTGAACAAGGCGTTGTATGGATTGAAACAAGCCCCTAGAGCATGGTATGAGAGGCTGTACAATTATTTGATAAAGATTAGATTTAGAAGGACAAATGACAACAAAAATCTGTATATGAAAGCTGAAGAAGGTAAAGGGATTTTGTTAGCTGAAAATTTTGTGGATGATATCATATTTGGAGGACAAGATGTCCTATGTCAGAAATTTTCAAATGAGATGCAAACTAAGTTTGAGATGTCTATGTTTGGTGAGATAAAAAT
Source organism: Chamaecyparis obtusa (assembly GCA_027943335.1). Lineage (NCBI taxonomy): Eukaryota > Viridiplantae > Streptophyta > Pinopsida > Cupressales > Cupressaceae > Chamaecyparis > Chamaecyparis obtusa. The sequence continues at coordinate 574,992 of BSBK01006226.1, read as the reverse complement.
CTTTGTTAGATTGAAAGTCTATCATATGGAGAAAGGTATCTTTATCACACAATCTAAATATGTCAAAGAGATACTGAAAACTTTTGGTATGGAGGATTCCAGACAAGTAAGTACTCCTATGGCTATTGGACAAAAACAATCTAAAAATGATGATACTGCTAAAGTGAATCAAACCCTGTATAGATCCATGATTGGAAAGCTACAATATGTTGTCCACAATAGACCAGATATAGCTGTAGCAGTTGAGATTATGGCAAGATTCTATGCTAATCCTAAGGAAAATCATATGATGGTAGTGAAGAGAATGCTGAGATATCTGAAAGGGACAAAAGATTATGGATTGTACTAAAAGAAGAATGAGAAATTTGAACTGAGAGTCTACACTGATGCATATTGGGCAGGAAATGTTGATGATGGGAAAAGTACAAGTGGTGGAGCATTCTTTCTAGGAAAGAGATTAGTCTCCAGGACAAGCAATAAATAGAACTGTATTTCCCAATCTATAGTAGAAGCTGAGTATGTAGCAGTTGCAATGAATTGTTCAAATTTGATATGGATCAAGCAATTGTTGAAAGGAATGAAAGAGGAAATCACTGAGCTGATTGTTATTTTTTGTGATAACACAAGTGCTATCAACATATCAAAGAATCCATTGATGCACACAAAGACTAAACATATTGCTATCAAGTATCATTACTTGAGAGAACTGGTACAAGATAAAGAAGTGAGAATGGAATATGTGAATACAAAGGAACAACTAGCAAACATATTCATAAAAGCTTTACCTAAGGATGCTCATTAATATATTAGAGGTAAATTAGGGGTGTTTCCCCTAACCGAGGCTTCCTAGTCAACTAAGAGCACTGCATCAAATGTGCTACATAGAATATCTGACAAATTAATGCAAGAAAGGTCACACTTTAGGAGCTACCTAGAGTTGTGAAAAGTACAGCAAAGCTAATAATCAGTCATAAGAAAGATGATAGAGGGAGAAATACTGATACTGAACTTACAAGATGACATTTATATGTGGAAGATGTAAGTGTTAGATACTGCTTTGGCATTATTGTCAAAGAGGGAGAGATTCAGATGAAAACATAGGAATAGAAAACACTGAGGTATATGTTCTGAGATTTAGAGAATCAGAGGGAGAGATACATAAAAGATTCAGAGGGAGTAACTGTGTGAACGGTCAAGCAAGGCTAAGTTGTTGTGAATCAGAATGAAGCTAAGGATATCAATCATGTGTTATTCATGTGGTGTTGCCATCAATGCCAAAGAGGGAGATTATTGGAAATTGTAATTGAAACAATTATTGTATTGTCATTGATGTCAAACCTTAACTAGTAAGACAGTTGCTATCTAAGAAAGTACCATATCTATTGATTGATGAAAAGGATTAGAGCAAGGGAGATAACAAGAGAACCTAAGGAAAGTTTGAGTTATTTGATACTTCAATGGGTACTTGATTATTTGGCACATTGATAAGATAATCTATTGTTTATCTAAGTAAGAAGAAACATTGGAGAAGTAGGCTTAACCAAGAAAAAGTGAAGAAATCTAGTTTAAGCCGAGTGATGTTAGTGTCCACTGAGTGCTAGTATATGCCAAGTAAATTTAGTGTTGATCGAACATCAGTTTATGCCAAGCGATAAGAAATTACCCAGTAAGATAGTGTTAGCCAAGGAAGACAATTTGTAGAGATGACCAAGTTATGCAATGATGACCAAGGAGATGAACACAATATTGACCGGGTGTCAGTAATTTACATTTGAAGAAATAATTGAGATTCCCATCTGACATACTTGAATTCTTGGGATATGTGAATCTTGTTGACTTTATTAATTGATTGTATGGAGAATTTAATGCATGGTAAATCATTTTATTATGGATTCAATGAGAAGTTTGAAGATGTATCTAGAAGGAAGGATGGAGAACTTAAATTATGGAAGGACTTGATGAATCTGACCTAAACCTAAGATCTACAAAGGAGATTAAGTGGCAAAAGATGGATCTACCTAATTGAAGAGGTATAAAGGAAAACCTAATTGTGAGGTTATAGAAGGGGGCTAAAGTTGTTGATGTTATTGACTGATAAGTCTAAGTAGAAGGCTGAAGGTGAAATTGTGAAGGAGTTGATCAGAGTTGTGATTGCTTGAAGTGAATTCTGAGAAGATCAGTGATAGAGATGGAAATGGAGCTCAATCAGTAAATCAACATATATGTTTGAAGTGGATTTGTTATTTGCAAAGTGAGTTGTATGTTTTTCAGATTAGAAACTACTATTACTTTCTAACCATTGTATCAGTCTAAATCCTTTAATCAAGGTTGATCTAACAATCATTGTTTAAATCCTTTAATCAAGGTGGCATTCTAATGGAATGTACTTAAATCTTTTAACCATGTCACTTTTGACAAAGTGTTTAAATCCTTTAACAGGGTCACACCTTGCAGTGTGTTTGTAAACCTTTAACAAGGTTGGCTTTTCACAGAGCTCACTTCAGAAGAGTGAAAATATTAGTAACATGTTACAAAGTGGTTTTTTCCAAGTTGGGTTTCCACTATAAATCCTAGTGTTATACTTGTGTGAATGAATATTTCTATATTTTGCAAGTTAATTAATTTTGGATAGTGGATTGCATGTTATATGTTTCTAATATATATACTTTAGAGACTGAGTTGTGTTGGTGATTAGATTTGAGATTGTTGAAGTATTTAAAAGTTCAATTGGTACATCTGGACATGAGAACAACTAATTTACCCCCCCCCTCTCTATTGTTCTAAATAATATTAACAATCACATGTCCACCAAAGATGGATCATCCTCCATTGTTAAATGAAGTATGTGCAATATGTGGAGGATGATAAAGTGATAAGTGCACTAAAGGTGGGGGACAACATATAAAGTGGAATGTGATAACTACTATCACCACCTAAAGTGGAATTTATCCTAAACCATGTGCAACTCTCTGATTGTCTCTTAGATGCAAAATACTATGTATGGATTATCCTAAGTAAGCTTAAGGAAAGTGTAAGTAAGTGAATAATTGATTACACCAACAAGAGATAATATTATTTTGATTTATAAATTAGCATATAGACATTTTATACCTCCAAAAAGGTATAGTATTATTTGGTAAGATGTATAAGTATGTACATTTGTAAGACAATCCCCAACCACAAAATTTAGTAGGACAGTTAGCACCTCAAGCTTATTATGAGAGCCATATATAAGGACCTCTTGTTTTGCTAATGCCTTGGCAACCATATACTAAGCTAGATTAGTTAGTTGATATTTAAGGAAATAAAGTGGGCTCTAACATGATTCACAAGTGCATGAAATGGATAATTTACTCTTGTCATCAAGTGGGAAAGTTACCGCAAGAGAAGAAATGAAAATGATTTTCCTAACAAATTTAGTTCTTATGTAGGCTTTAGTAACATTCAATACTCCATTTACAGTTGTCTCAACAAAAACTTCCTATAGCCCACAATTTTGTTATCTTTAGAAAATAAAGTCTTAAAATTTATGACCAAAATTTCATATAAGTGATTTGTCGGTGAACAAATTTGTCACTACAATATTTCTTTGAAATGGACCTTGTTTGTCCAAAGAGTAGTGACAACTGCACCAATAGTTGGAGAGATTAAAATCTAATCATGCTCAAATTGTAATCTTCCTCTACATTGGAGAGGGGCAACCCCCTTGTATGATGGGGGTATTTGGTATTTTATGTGTACTTTTCACCTGAAAGTACAAAAAGGATAGAAAGTAAAACTAAAGGAAATAGATATCATAAACCTCAACAGTAGACATACAATTACTAGTTGAGATTCACAATCCATAATGATTACAAAGGGGTTTAAGCAAAAATGTAATGATGACAAAATAAGGATAACAAAGCTTGACATACAAAAATATATGTTATTCTAGTATATTCACATTGGGATACTAAGAAATGAATGCATTTTTTCAAATTGATTACATAAATTAGAAAGGCTATTGGATTCCACCAATACATAAAGATATTACTAACTTAACATATGATAAGGTAGTAATAACAACTCATGAATACATTCAAGACATACGACTAAATGCATTCTTCATTATCTCTTTTAAAATATACAAGTTCAAGACTCTTTTGTACATAATGTAAAGCCAAAAATATCTTTGGAATTTTCTTCATAGTTTCCCCTTTGCCCAAAAGTCCCCCTTTACATTAGAAATAGCCTTGTATATATAGGCTTACAAAGTAACTACCTTGTAACCACTTAGCATAACCACCTAACCACTTTTTGTAACTACTTAGGATAACTACCTAAGGTGGTTGCTTTGGGTAACTACTTAATTTGGTGCTACACCTACTAATTGCATTTTCTCTAAAGTTTCTATTGCCTTTTAATCAAAACCATTTTTTTCCAAATCTTGCTACCAATGATTTGTAGAGACCGACATCTCCTTGTGGTAGAAATTTTCTTTTGATTGAAGGTTTATCAAGCCACTATCAACAAGATTATTTTCAAGAAAGTCTTGCAACCATCATGTTTGATGGGAGAAAATTCATTTTAGGGTATTCATTTACACATTCTCTGGAATTTTTTTTAAGCCTTTGAAATAAATCGACCTTATCTACACTTTGAAATCATTTCATTTCATTCCTTCAAGTGAACACTTTGAGGCATTCTCTAAAAAATTCAATTGCTCTACCTGTCAAGTGGGAAAAGTTGTCGACAAGATCTATTGGTGACTTGGGACTATACCATAATATGCCAAAAATATTTTAATCAGGGACATCATTGATGTCATAAGTGTTTTTATAAATTGCAGAAATTTACCACCAAAATGACTCCACATTCAATGAATCATAGTTTGTTTTAAAACTCTCCAACACTTGCATATAAAATCTTTGAGACTCAGTTCTAAAATGTATTTCCACTCGTTTGAAGCTTCTTCAACTTCATTGGTACTTTAAGTTTCCTTGACAACAATGACAAGCCATCAAAATAATTGTTCATGTTCATTTACTATTACCACTACATCATGAAATAGCACTGGTTGAAGCATTTGATTAAACATTTTTGCAATATTGTATTATATTTTGCTAGACTCCACATTTTGAATGCATGGCAGTAAGTGTAGCTGGAGATTTTTTAGCAAAACCATTTTGTGTATATAGCACAATGATTCCATGAGATCATATTTCTTTGAGGCTTCTCTATTGAATAATTAGTACTCCTTATTCCTCTAAAAGCATGGCATGCCAAATCTTTGAGGTATTCATGTCAACACAGTACACGGTCTGTTTGTGTTTCCTGATTTTCATGCATTTCTTATTGGAGTATTTCCAACTATGATGTCCAAACATAATTCTTTTATTTTGCATATATTTTTCAACCATTTCATTCAGGCTCACATAATCTTTCTCATGTGGGCAAGAAGGATGCCCATAAAGATTAATGGATTTTGATTTTATATCGCTTAAATTTGCATTAATTGGAAATATTTTAGAGCCACTCTTAAAAAATAGTTATGAAGTTAGTTATAATAACTAATTCTTTGCATCAAAGCTTTAGCAAAATGTACAACTTCCCCAAACTACCGATAGATAATAAACTTCTATCAATTTCTTAAGAAACTTCCAAAAAAATTGAAAGGCACTAATAACATCCTCCTCTCGATAATCGATTTTGTTAGAAGTTTTCATCAAGTTTTTTGACAACTTCCACAATTTTATAAACTACCTGACTTACATGTTTATACTAAATCTACTCTCTTTGTCATTATTTGTGATCAAAACATAAGCCAACAATAACAACTTTTTAAAGCATATGTTATCATGTAACTGATAATAATGTTGATGATTGATTATCTGATGGATTTGATGATGAAGCCCAACCAATATCAGAGGCATACATGATGATAGTAGAAAGATTAGATCGGTTATAGTCTTGTCATTGATGTCAAGCAATTGATTTTTTATTTATATTATGTTGTCACATCATTCGGTAATGATATAAGATGAATGAGTTAAGAAGAAGAGGAAATGAGAAGTTGAGAAGTTGTAGAACTTAAATGGGCAACTAATACAGATTGGACAATGATTTGATTATGTTGGTATGACTGTTTTCTACCTAATATACTCATATGTTAATTGGTAAAGTATGGTATTAAAGATTTGACAACTCGGTAAGTAAAGTTGTTATGGCTACCGAGATGGAAAAGTCACTCGGTAAGGTAAAGGTAAAAAGTTGGTCACTCGACAAAGCAGAAAGGTTTAGGCACAGAGCGATGTAACTGAAATTCTAAGTGAAGGACGTTGGGAAAGGAAAAGGTATTAAATATGGATGGAATCTATATTTAATGATTAACTGGATGATCATGATGTCGAGCTCCTGAAAGTTAGTTACAGAGATCTACGATTATGAAAATTCAAGATGAAGATCTATGGCTAGATCTAAACGGTAAAAAGAAGTGGAACAAGTTTCAAGAAAAGTTCAAGTTCCTAGGTGAAAAGGAAATGTGTTACTGAGATCTAGATCTGATGTATAATGGAACAAACAATCAAGATTGACTAAAGGAAAATGTAATAGATGAGATTAAGAGGCAAAACTTGTCTATATAAAGGATGATCTTATATGGACAAATAGCTAGAAAACTAAATAGTTGAAGGGCTACCGACTATTGTAGGATAAGAAGGAACAAAGAGATTCTAAGTGGGAAAATAGTGATTTGATGAAGTGTTGATGCCAGTGGAAGATGAAGAATTAAAGTGAAGATTGAAGAGTGCACATGGATCTAATTAATCAAAGATAGTTGCACAACTACATGTCATTTTTATTACTGTTGCTTACGAGCATTTGTAATAGTCAAATCTCTTAATAGAGTGGACTTAACAGTCTTATTGTAAATCCTTGAGAAAGGTGACATTCCAAAAAGAGTGTTTTAAGACCTTTAACAAGGCTACTCCTAACAGGGTGAAGATCCTAACATATCTAAGGTTAATCCCTTAACCGAGTCACACCTAACAGTGTGTTTTGTAATCTTTAACCAGATTGGCTCTTAATCAGGCATACTTCATAAGAGTATATTTCTTAGTGGGTGAGAATTTCCATAGTGATTTTTCCCAAAGCTGGGTTTCCACATTAAATATCTATGTCAAACATTGTGAATGATTTGTTGATTGATATAGTTTATTTACTGTTGTTGGTAAATAGAGAACTGTGTTTCTACTGAGTTAATCAGAGAAAGTATTTTAAGGTATTTTGAGATCAGGATTGTTGATTCACCCCCCCCCCTCTCTATAATCCAACAACATCAACCCTCTTGTCGGTACTTTCTGCAAGATGACCAACTTATGACTGTTATTAAAGATGCCAACGAATATATAAAGCCACAAAAAGCATACTTTGCAAATGTGGAAAGGTATTGAGCCTTCAGAAAAACTTCAATTCACATAAACATAATACCACTTTGTTTTATTTTATTTTATTCATTGGTGTTTTCAACCTCCTAACAAATAAACTCTATTAACTTTCCAAAACCATAATAGAATAACACATCCCTTCATAATGAGAATGCATTGGAGATTTTGTAAAATTGGCCAATTTTGTCCAACTTGTGCATGACGGGAGTGGATGGAGTATATCCACATTTTTTTAAAGTTTTCAATAACTTTTTGGTAATTAAATTACTCACATTTGGTGGAATTTATAAGATTGACAATTTTTAATATTTGAAAAACTTGTTGATAAGTTGGTGCTTTGGGATACAATCAAAGTGGGACATGGGTGATTTGTAAATATGAACCTTGAAATTCAATTCAATGTCATCATGCTACATTTGACCAATTAGACTTAGGTGATTGCAATGACTGTGATGGCTTGTGAAGATGAGAGACATGTTGACCAACTCACCACAAGATTCATAATGAAGGCCTTTAGTTGTAAACACATGATGACCATTCTTGAAAGGATTTTTACAAAATGCACATTATTTGCTAGCCGTATAATGAATTTAATACCAAAGTTTAAATTTTGGCTAGCTAAAAATTGGGGCTAACATGATAGTAAACATATGTATGATTATTTCATTCTTAAAATTCATTTAGAATCCTACATGTTTTGTTACAGTACCATGTTTTATAAGAGCCGAATTGTGCTTTTATATATATACCTAAATCTATGCATGTATCGTAAAATACTTTTTTTCAATTTTAAATCATGGTTATTTTGTTAGATGGACCATCCAACATGACCTAATTTGAAAGTTAGCTCTATCAAACAAATTTGTAGGTCTTGGCATCTATTTTGGAAATTAAACAAAAAATTGTGCCTGGGACTATAATTCCACTCTGTGGTGCAATGTAATGCCTCTAGCTTCACAACATACAAGCATAATTTATCAATTTCCAATTTTTGGGTTCATTATAGTTTTCATCCCAAGCTACATAGAATTAGAGAATATAATTTTAATGTTTTTTAATATAAGCACATAAATATATTAAGATGATATTTGTCAATAAAGATGTTAAATATGAAGTGACAACAAATTGATTACATAGAATTAAAAAAAAAATTAAAACAATACATAGTCACATAAAATCATATTTATAGTGGTTCACCATAAAACACTACATCAACTTTTGAATAAGGGAAAAGACATTTTATCAATATTTGTTTATAATGTATAAAATAATTGTTCAAATCATAATAAATAAACAAAAATGCCTTATCCAAAATGTGAAGATCCAAGATCCAATTAGAAGGAAATATTGAATGGTCGTTGGACTTCATATAACCAACAATCTCCCAGTTGAAGTTTGGTGACCATTGCAACATATCATAGACTTTCCCTTGCATTTCTCCTAATGTCACATCTTGACTATGTTGAGAGAAGCTTGGCAAAACACAAACTTCTCTCTTAGAATAATATTTTCAATGCATTTGTTGGATTCATTTTAGTGTCTACCTTCTCAACTTTAAACTATCCCTCTTCAAGCACATTTCATATGAAATGAAACCACACCTCAATATGTTTGGTATGATTGTGAAAAGTAACATCCTTTTCCAAGTGAATAGCATTATTTCTATCACAAGACAAAATCAAACCATGTTGTTTGAAATCTAATTCACCAAATAATTGCTACAACCATATCATCTCTTTTTTTTTTTTTCTTTAGTGAGAGAAATATATTCAGCCTTTTTTGTAGAAAGCACAATCACTTATTGCAATCTATAAACACAACTGATTATTGCCCCCAACAAACATAAATACATAATTGGCAGTTGATCTTCACTTGTCTAAATCACTAGCCATATTAGAGTCAACAAAACCTTGCAATGAAGCATAATTCCCAACACAAGACATAATTAGAAGTACCTTTTAAATATCGTAAAGTCAACTTTACTACATACCAATGTGATTTACCCAAATTACTCATAAACCTACTTACCACTCCCATTGCATGGACAATGTATGGGCAAGTGCATCACATTACATACATGAGAATCTCAATAGTAGATTAATATAGAATGACTTTTAGTTCCTCTTGTTCCTATTATGTCTTGGGACACATGACAAAAGCTAAATAGAAATGATCATCTAATGGAGTACTAGCAACATTGGCATTTGTCATATCAAACCTATCCAGAATCTCGTTAATATTTTTTTCTGTGACAACCTAATTTCCTTCTCTCGTGTATCTTAAATTATGGTCATACTAAGCATCTATCTTATTGTCCCTAAGTCTTTCATTCCAAAACTTTGAGTTAAGTGTTGCTTCAAGTCACAAATAATCCTCATGCTAGTGTTAGTTACTAACATGTCATATGCTACAAATTTGGCATGTTGGTTTTCATTAATTTCAAACTTATTGGAAGGATGAAGTATCGATGGTAGACTTTATATAAGAATGAAGTACTGGTGTTTTACTTGTTGGGAGGATGATGTGATAGGATGACATGTTGATGAGGCATTAATAGACTTGTTGATATCTTATTTGTGTTCATATAGTTAGATCAATTAGTTAAGTATGGTTAGAGGGAATCATGATAGTAGTTACTTGTATGGATATGATTTAGCATATATCTGAATAGAGGTAAAATGGATTCACCAAAATGAATAGGGTTAAAATGGATTCAACTCTATTCAAATGGAAAGGGGGAAATATGAGATCTATTCTCAAACCCAAATTCCCAAAGAAGAGATCCAATTTGATCAACCAAGAGGTTAATACACAATCAAATCAATTTATGAAGAATATGGAAGAGAGAGAGAGAGAGAGTAAATCTAATATTTCCCTATAAAGGAAATTATGCTTGAAATATGGAATAATTGAAATACAAATACTAACCTCAAATTAGGGCAGATTTGGAAAATGTCAAATTCTGATGTCTGTGTATACTTTTGGGCAATTCTGCAACCTATTCCGGACTAGAAATGTCAAGACAAAGAAAACCCAGAAATCTTTCTCCAAGATGAGCTCAGGTCAGGTTTGACCCTCATAAAAGGTCAAATACTACATTCTTTATTTGAAGTCTGATTCTAATTATGTTCACAGGTCTCGAAAGTTTGCTGAAAAGGGTATCCAAATTCGCTCTCAGATTCAAAATTCTGCACTTGTACCTGCAAGAAAATGGGGGTTTTTGTTGTATGGGGGGTTTTCCTTGGTCAAACCCCAATTTAGGAATTAACCTTGAAATTGAATTGAAATATATTATGCATAAACAAAGTAATTGAAACAAATCACCTCGCTTATGTTGAAGTCCTTGTAGAGGATTCGAATCCTCAAATCCACAAGTAGGAATGCTTCAATGGATGTAGAATGAATGTAGGATGTCTCCAATCAATGGTATTTGATCTTCAACACCATTCTTGACTTGATCTTTGCATATGAGAATACTTGGATGAATGGAGAAAGATGGATCTTCAAGGGGGCTCCAAAGAGATTGAATCCTTCAATGGCTAACAATGGATCTCCTTGATGGATGGATGCTTGAACACTTGAATGCTTGAAGGCTTGCTTGCACTTGAGAGCTTGAGAGCTTGCAATTGCTTGAGATGAGGTATGAATAATGGATGTTGGATTAATCACCTTGCTTGAGGGTGCTTGAGCATGAAAACTTGATGTGAAAATGAGAGAGGAAGGCCTCCTTTTATAGTGAACTAGGACACAATCCTCTAGAGGGGCCACCTTGGAGAATTAAATCCCAATTAGGTCCTAACCTTTAGAAAATATACCTAGATTAAATACAATTAGAGGATTTACCATCCCGAAACCCAAAATGGCCAACCCGGAGGTGGGAAAATAAATATCCCGAAAGCCCGATGCCCGGAAATCAAGGATTCTTGAAATTTGAATGAGGGGGGCAAAATCGAGGTTGGACCTGACCTAGTCAGGTTTGACCTTGATCCTAACCTAGTCATGCTCAAGCTTGATCCTGACCTAGTCAGGATCAAACTCAAATTTGACCCTGGGCCCAGATTTAGTCAGAACCAGGTCAGGAGGTCTTGGGGATGCCCAAAAACCTAGAAATAATATCAGAACAGGACAGAATGTCAGGGATAGACATAAAATCCTATGATTACTATGATGAAGGCCACGAGGAACTATTTCTAAACCCTACCTAGAAAATAAAGCCATGAAAGAGGGAAATTAAGGAGAATCATCAAGATCCTAACCCTAATTTCACCTAGAATGAAGAAATCAAGTGCAGGAAAGAAGTGGAAAGTGGGGAGAAAGCCAAATACATGCAAAGACCCGATCAAGGTGCTTAACATGACCCCAAACCACCTACTCAGAGGGCTAAACACTCTTATCATGGAAGTGCTTCCATTTTAAGACGATACATTAAGCCCCCACTTTAGCAAGAGTATGGACTTGATGCAAACTCTTGGTAAAGGAGATCAGAATGAAAAGATAATTTTATCGTAATCCAAGGGACAAAGAGAAACCTTAAGCCCCCAGGGACTCAAGTCTTCATCGACTCCTAGATCACAATAAGAGAAACATCTCTAGAGAGAGAAAGAAGGTGTGATTTCCTCACCCAATGAGAACTTTTGTCCCATTGTGAAACACACAGAAAAATGGTGCAACTTGAAAGATGGAATTGAACCGCCTAGTAAATGTGGCTACTCACTAGTCAACCCATCAAGGATTCATCCTTAGGAATATTCTATTCCATAACAATAAAACCAAAAAATAAAAGAGATCCAGTCTTAAGGACACTTCTGACCTTAAGGGATCAAAATATATGTGTATTTGAAACTGGAGGGATCAAGAGATCCTAAAATATAAATCCATGCTTTAAGGATTAATTACTAATCCAAAAAAAGGAAAAAGTATCTTGAAAAATATGCATGTATTGGAAAGTGCGTGTGTGCAACAGGTGAGCAAAGCATATGCCCCCACGTTAAAGTCATTGCTGACACTTTAACAGGAGCAATGACTTTAACAGAAACATAAACAACTCCACTGACTACGTTTCCACGTTGAGATGCCCCCAGATGAAGACAAATCAAGGGAAATATCACAAAAACATATAGAGAACACATAAGGTATCTACTTACTGTGGGGTCAGTATGATCATAAGATAATATATATATATATATATATATGATATTATTGCAAATGAATTGACATCATTCCCCAAAGAAAGTAGAACTACAATCACAAAGGAGGAAAGATCACATAAGATATACAAAGAAGAATCTTTTTGGACCATGACTTGGAGACCAAAAAAATTAGTGCTACCATATCATGAATCCAATCAGATTACACAAGGAAACATTTATGAACAATAGCACAATTACAACATAACATTGAACAACACATAGAAGAATAGAAATACATATAGAAGAATTTGAACAACAGTTTGGATTCCTTCATCACTTTGCACCAACTAAGTAAGAAGGATCGTATAAAATAATCTAACAACATTGAGCAAACACATTACGGGAGAAGAACAGTACAGCAGGAAAACACACAACAAAGCTACCATGAAGAACAAGCCGATCAAGTGTGCCGCCTACTCTCCTCATCTCGCTGTATATCATTTAGGGAAGGTGGGTAACTCGCAAGAGGGACTATATCCAACATAGTATGAATGATAGCCAGTTCCAAACAAGAATCCTCTTTAGAATCACAATGTTCAACACTAGGTTTAAGAGTTAATTGCGATGAAAGCATATTAGGTAAATCAATGTCAATGTCAATAGTCTCATATTCATCATTAACATCATCAGTATCATCAAGAGTATCTTTTGCATCCAAATTAATCAAAATAGGATCTAAGATATGAATAGAATCATCATAATCATGCATGTGAACATCATTATTAGTAACAATATGTTCTACCACATTATGCATAGGTTTATCCATAGAAGGTAGAGATCTTTGAGCTTTAGCATGAGCACAACGCTTTTTATGACGTTCATTATCAGATCGGTTTCATTTTCATTTATTTGAAATAGGTTGAGAACTAGGAGGAACAATCAGAGGATCCTTCATAGGTTCTTTAGGAAGATCAATAGGATTATTATCCATAGGAGAAACAATCACAGGATCTTTGATAAGTTCGGTATAAGGAACTTGATTAATAGAACTAGAAGCCAATAGTTAAAGGAGGTATCGAGGGTGTAGGTAAAAGACCATGATTAAGATCCCTAGGAGGTGAACTTAATTCAAGAATTTTATGATGTTTATAAGCTTCATATGATCGAAAAAGATTATCAGGTCGAGGAGGACATAAATTAGGTAATGAAGGCCAAAAGAAATCAAGAGCAGCACAATCTCTAGGCCTGGAAGGTTGATATAGACTATGATTAATCATCTTCACTTCTTCATCATGAATGAACTTAAGACACTTATGGATAGGTGAAGCAACAACATGCATGGCAGTCAACCAAGGCAAACCTAGCTTAACTTGAAATTGATCAGAAGTAGGAACCACAACAAAGGTAGTGTTCGCAACTTTTCCACAAAGTTCAACCGGTAAAGTAATAGAACCAAATGATGGATAAAGAAAACCATTACAAGTTTGAATCCACACATCTGATGTATCATAAAATTCATGTTGTAAGCTTTTCATAAAAAGATTTTCTTCAGTGATAACATTAACTAAGGATGTAGGATCAACAAGACAACCACGAGTAGGTTTCTGAGCAATCCTACCAGCAATGTAAAGGGGACCATTAGGAGCTTTAATAGTCTCAGAGTCATCAAAGGTAATCAAAAGTTCTTGAGGTCTTTTATTCTTAAATTATTGTCGAGGTTTAGGTTGAGTTTTCATTTTAGGTTTAGGTTTTGGTTGAGGTTGAGATTGAACTTGAGGTTGAATCTGAAGTGGAGATATAGACTGATCAACATGCTCCACTTGATTAAAAATATGATTGAGATCATCCATCTTTGAATCATACATAATTTCCATAGCAGATGGTTGAGCAATAGTATTAGTATCATGCGTAGGTAAAGGGTTTGTATAGATTTGAAGGTTCTAATTAGGAGGAGAGACAAATTTATTCCCACTACTATCTAGATTATCAACAGATAAAGCCTTAGAATCAATTAGATCTTGAACCTTATGTTTTAAAGAATAAAATTTCTCAGTATCATGACCATTCTAATGATGATATTGACAAAAAGCATTTTGATCAAAAGATTTAGATGCAATCGTAGTAGGTAAAAGAGGTTGAATAGGAGGTAAAGTAATCATATTAGCAGCTAACAACCTATTCATAATAGCATGTAAAGATTCAAAAAGAGGAGTAAACGTACGATTTAATTGAAAAGTAGTGGATGCAGAAGTGGCATTATGAGATGCAACAACAACTTGATCAGCAACTACATTCGCTTGTTTGTTTATCTTGACATAGTTGTTGAATTTTTGAAACTTGTTTGGATTAGGAGCAACATCACTCTTATCAACTGGAACAGGAGCCATTGGAGTGTTGCTCTCAAATTGACTCACTTGTAATTGATAATGATGAAGCATTGCACAAAGTTGTTGAAAAGAGGTAAATTCAGTAAGCATAATCTTATCTCTAATATCCTTTTGCAAATTTGAAATAAACATACGTTGAATATCAATATCAAGAACATGATAGGAAATCTAAGCATGCAAATGCTTAAATCTACCAATAAATTCAATCAATTTTTCCTTAGCACTTTGTTTACAATGCATTAAATCAATCAAAGACACTTGTGGGCCAATATTATTTTGAAATTGTTGAATAAAGGCATTAACAAGTTGTGGAAAGGAATCAATAGAATAAGGAGGCAAGGAACAATACCATTGTAAGGCCTTGTCACGGAAGGTTCTAGAAAATAGTTTGGCTAAAATCCTATGGTCATGAGCATAATCACTACAAAGGATTTGGAATGTTTTAACATGATGAACATGATCTCCTTTTCCATTATAATTCTCAAGATGAGGCATCTCACCTTGCTAAGGAATAGGAGTACGAATGATGTCTCAGGACAAGGGACTTCCCATGTCACATGTAGGAATACTAAACTTGTTTTGAGTTAAGGAAGTAAGTTGTTGTTGTGAGGATGATATAGTTTGAGCCAAACTGATGATAGTTGGATCATTAGAAGAAATAGGAGGAGTAGAAACATTAGACACACTAGGTAAAGTGTAAGAAGTTGTAGGAATAGAAGACACAACTGGAGGAACATTAGAAACTACAATTGGAAGCGGATTGGAATAAGTGAAAGGAACATTATGATATGAAGGTTGTGATGTAGGAAGGGACACAAGAGGAACACTCATAGGAATAGAGGGAACCGTCATAGTCACCAAAGAAGGAGTATAGATAGGAATACTAGGTAAAGGATTAGAAGGAGGTTCAACACTAGTGATAGGAGGAATCAACCCTAAATCTTGAGCTTCTTGAACTAAAGGTTTAACATTTGAATTCACAAGGTGAGTAATACCACACAAGAGGTTAACACCTTGATCACTATCACATAGAACTTTCTTAAGAGCCTCTATAGCTTGAATGGAATCTTGATTATTGTTCTCTTGAAGAAGCCAATTACCCATTTTATCAAGTTCAGTGGAAAGTTTTTGGACTTGCTCAGTAGGAACTCTTAAAGCATCATCCTCATCATGAGATGAGTGAGAAGAGTTTTTCTCCATAGTAGGATTGAAATCATGAAGAATCAAGTTATCATCCGGGATCCTAAGGAAAGGAGAAGAAGATTCAGGATCAAAGGCACCCATGAGTCTACGACTTCGTCTAACTGGAATGTTATAAGTAGGACTAGTGGTAGTAAATCTCATAAACCAATGTAATGCAAATGAACTAAACTAAGAACACATAAAGCATGAATATGAAGTCTAATTAGCATGCAAGATCTAACACAAAAGAAAAATCTAATACTAACAAGATAAAAGGAAAGCACAATAAGGCATCCAATTCCACCAAAGAAAAGAGAGTAAGTATGTCAAGTTCACCAAAATGAATAGAGGTAAAATGGATTCACCAAAATGAATAGGGTTAAAATGGATTCAACTCTATTCAAATGGAAAGGGGGAAATATGAGATCTATTCTCAAACCCAAATTCACAAAGAAGATATCCAATTTGATCAACCAAGAGGTTAATACACAATCAAATCAATTTATGAAGAATATGGAAGAGAGAGAGAGAGTAAATCTAATATTTCCCTATAAAGGAAATTATGCTTGAAATATGGAATAATTGAAATACAAATACTAACCTCAAATTAGGGCAAATCTGGAAAATGTCAAATTCTGATGTCTGTGTATACTTTCGGGCAATTCTGCAACCTATTTCGGACTGGAAATGTCGAGATAGAGAAAACCCAGAAATATTTCTCCAAGATGAGCTCAGGTCGAGTTTGACCCTCATAAAAGGTCAAATACTACATTCTTTATTTGAAGTTCGATTCTGATTCTGTTCGCAGATCTCGAAAGTTTGCCGAAAAGGGTATCTAAATTCGCTCTTAGAATTGAAATTATGCACCTGTACCTGCAAGACAATGGGGGTTTTTGTTGTATGGGGGGTTTTCCTTGGTCAAACCCCAATTTAGGAATTAACCTTGAAATTGAATTGAAATATATTGTGCATAAACAAAGTAATTGAAACAAATCACTTCGCTTATGTTGAAGTCCTTGTAGAGGATTCGAATCCTCAAATCCACAAGTAGGAATGCTTCAATGGATGTAGAATGAATATAGGATGTCTCCAATCAATGGTATTTGATCTTCAACACCATTCTTGACTTGATATTTGCATATGAGAAGGCTTGGATGAATGGAGAAAGATGGATCTTCAAGGGGGCTCCAAAGAGATTGAATCCTTCAATGGCTAACAATGGATCTCCTTGATGGATGGATGCTTGAACACTTGAATGCTTGAAGGATTGCTTGCAATTGAGAGCTTGAGAGCTTAAAATTTCTTGATATGAGGTATGAATAATGGATGTTGGATTAATCACCTTGCTTGAGAGTGCTTGAGCATGAAAACTTGATGTGAAAATGAGAGAGGAAGGCCTCCTTTTATAGTGAACTAGGACACAATCCTCTAGAGGGGCCACCTTGGAGAATTAAATCCCAATTAGGTCCTAACATTTAGAAAATATACCTAGATTAAATACAATTAGAGGATTTACCATCCTGAAACCCGAAATGGCCAACCCGGAGGCGGGAAAATAAATATCTTGAAAACCCGATGCCCGAAAATCAAGGATTCTTGAAATTTGAATGAGGGGGGAAAAATCAAGGTTGGACCCGACCTAGTCAGGTTCAACCTCAATCCTGACCTAGTCAGGTTCTAGCTCGATCCTAAACTAGTGAGGATCAACCTCGAATTTGGCCTTGGGCCCAGATTCAGTCATAACCAGGTCTAGAGGTCCCGGGGATGCCCAGAAACCTAGAAATGATATCAGAACATGACAGAATGCCAGGGATAGACATAAAATCCTATGATTACTATGATGAAGGCCAGGAGGACCTATTTCTAAATCCTACCTAGAAAATAAAGCCATGAAAGAGGGAAATTAAGGAGAATCCTCAGGATCCTAACCCTAATTTCACCCAGAATGAAGAAATCAAGTGCAGGAAAGAAGTGGAATGCAGGGAGAAAGCCAAATACATGCAAAGACCCGATCCAGGTGCTTAACATGACCCCAAACCACCTACTCAGAGGGCTAAACACTCTTATCATGGAAGACAATATCTTATGTTAAATGCACAAGACAATTGAGAGGTGGGGTTTGAATCAATTATTAATAAAACCTTTCCTTGGATCAAATCCATAAAACTTCTTTAATATTTAATCACATAAAGATATAAACATAAAAGAGCATATGAAAAGAAAAAACCATCAACAAAATGAAACACCGAATTAATGTGGAAACACTTGTTAAGAGGAAAAACATGGAGAATATTAATTATCAAATATATCTATAAATAGTTATTAGGGTCACACTAATTATTTTCACAAAGAAAGGCTCAATACCAGAGGGTTCATTGCCTAGAAGAAGGCTCACTACTAGTGAGGTCACTTCCCAAATGAAGAAGGATAAAAGAGAAAAGATTTACCATTAATGTGCTTCTGAAACTCAACTAAATGATCTAAAGATACCTTTTTCTCAATGCTTCTGGTAGCTAACACATGGAAGTTCGCACTGCACAACACTACACTTCACACCAACTCATGCATACAAGGAGACAAATCCTCTTTCATACATCCTCATCGCATATGCACAACACTTGCACAAGTACACACCCATGCCATACTCTCATATTTTCCTCAACCATTTAACCTTTACTTATATTATCCTCATGTTAACAAAATCTCCCAATGTTGGTTAAGCATCTTAACTGAACACAATTCAAATTAGCTCGACACATAATTATTATCATGATGGAAAAGGAATGAGAAAGGAACCATAACATGTTGTAACTAGGACCAAAATAAGCATCATACATGTTACATTTCATTGTGCATTAATTGATGCTTTTAATTAAAATGTAAACACCCAAGGTCGGCCAAACCTAGAGTAAGAACACCATCAGACTTTGAAACCCAAAATCTTGCACTAGCTAAATTTTTTGGTGTAATTAAATGTTCCTAATTACACTTTACTTAATCTTACTTAGGATAATGTATTGCATTATAGTTTTTGATTCAGACACCTAGGAGTTTTGCACCTCAATTAAGTACATGGTGTAGGATAAATTCCACTTTAGGTGTGATATCCACCTTTAGTGCACATATCACATTATCATCCTCATCATGGCACATACTTCATTTCATAATGGAGGATGATCCACATTTTGTGGATATGTGATTACACCTTGCATAGGTGATAGATTATATAGTTTTTATCATTGTCTCTTATCGCCTTTCCTATATAAGGAGGCCTATTATGTACATTATATTCAATTCATTCAATCAATCAATGAATGTCCATTATCAATAATATCATTATTGTATCTTAATAAAATTGTCTTACCAATCTCTTGTGGAAGTTATCTTGGTCTTTCATTTGATCCCGGGGGTGTTGTAGAGTCACCTAAAACTCTAAAATGGTATCAGAGTTCTCAAGGTGTGAAGACATCTTCTAAAGAAGTGCAATCTTGGCTTGACTTGGATGTGGGTGTAGAATTTTGCAATTTGGACATCACCATCACGTTCGAGGGGCTTTTTTAGTGAAAATAGCCTATAATTTTTCCCATAGTTGCACTTAAGTCAAAATCGAGGCAAACATTTTTTTGGTAGACCGATTCGTATGACCTGATCTGCCCCTCTATGGTTCAATTTGATTAAAAATCAATTTTCTACAATTTTTCCATTTATTTTTCGTGGTTTATTCTATTTTATTCTTTGGAAAATTTTATTACTCATATATCCCGAGAATCTCTTGTTTGTATCATAGATTTATCCACAAATCTTTCAGATTGGATAGAGAATATTCTTTGTCATCGTGAATCCATAAAAGAATAGGTGGTGACATCATCAATCATATTGTAGGCGCCCTTCTCCCGACAGATTTGAGCACCAAGAAAGAAAAGACCACATAACAGGTGACTCTTTCTTTGCTTAAGGTCTATCCTACTTTGTATAAATACAAAACAAAGTATCCAGCATAGGCAATGTGGGATTAATTCCCAAGGTGCACCATCGGTGGGCCATTAGACCACCACTGCCACTCCCATGCCCAGATTTTCCACCATTTCCCAAGCGGCCCTCTAGCACCACCTCTCCTCCACGTGGCCACCCGGGCCATGCGATGCCTAGTTAGTACCCCTGTGACTGAAACATCACCGTCAAATCCACCCAATCATATATTGTCGCATGGGAAAGCCATGTCACAGTACAGACACAACACAAACTGACCAACTAGGCACCTAGTCAACAATGAGCCATTTTTTCCATGCGTTCACTTTCACTATGTATTATTTAATGCCCATTAGACCGTCAAAATAAGGGTACCTTGAAGTTTCCTCCGACGGTCATATGATGATCAAATTTAATCATGTAAATTGTTGATGTCATCACTGATTTGAATTGCATGCCTTCACCATTGAAGTTTTAAGTTTTGCTGCCTAACTTCATAGGGCCATACCTTACTCATTTTTGCTCCTTTTTTCGAGCATTTGTTTTTTATTTGGGGTAGAATTTTCTAGCGATGGCATTATTTTTACATTTTGGTGGCCAGATTAATGAGAAATTGCAAATTTTCATGAATGTTCATGTCTATTCCTCAATTCTATAAATTCCAGGGCTTCGTTTGGGCCGATACAAGAACATTTTGAGGTGATTTTTTTTTTAAAGTGCATGATTATTTGTCTTCTTTCCTGATATGCAATCCGATTTCATTAATTTGGAGTGGAAATATCAATTTTAGAAATATGTCATTTTGGGGCTATATATGCACTTGGTTAATCCTTTGACTTTAGTTTTCTGATTTGCATAAGTAATTTGAAGGAGTTATAAGATGTTATTAGTCATTATTTGGTTGCATTATGGACTTTTCAAAAGTCAAAATCCTCACTCCATATAACTACCATGAATGGAAAGAATTTGTATCTAATCAATTGTTAAGTATTGGATTTCTTAGAATAACTCTTGGGTAGGATCTAGAACCATCTATAGGTGTTTCAAAAAGGAGAAAATAGTTTTATCGATGGGATAAAGCACTTGGATCTCTTAGATCATCAATATCTCATGATTTTCTATTTCATATTGCATCTTGGACACATCCTCATAATGCTTGGATAATCTTGGAGGGACTCTTTGGTAAACCTAATAAAATGAGAAAATTCATATTGGAGAATGAGCTCATAGGTCTAAATCCTAGTGATTTTAATAATATTCAATACTTTTTCTCTAAGTTCAATTCTATTAGATTGGAGCTTTCTACTTGTGAGATTACTAAAGAGGATGAACAATTGATTATTTCTATTCTTTCCAAGATAGATCATGAATATTCAATCCTTGTTTCTACATTCTATGATACTATGGATGCTCTTGGTAGTGCATACAAATTGCCTTCTCTTGATGAATTTGCAACTCAACTCACAAGGGAACAAGAAAAGTTGGCACACTTGGGTCAATTGAAGCCTTCAACACATCATGCATTTCTTGCAAATGACTCCACTACAAAGGCTTCTAATGGAAAAGGAAAGAAGCAACATAATGATCCTAAGCCTCATGACAAAGGTAATGAATCTCCTTCGCAACAAACTACTGAATCCAAGTCCACTTCAAGAGAGGAATCATCTAGAAGAAAGAGGGAAATATGTGCATATTATAAAAATCTAGGACATGACGAGCATAAATATTTTCACAAGAATATTGATGAGCTCACTCACATTCTTCAAAAGAACAAAATTAAGTTTCCCTCATCAGTGTCTAGTCCTTCTAGTCATTTGGAAGCTTCTACATCATCATCATCATCCAAGGATAAAGGTAAAGGACAAGCACTTTTGGCTTCCACACATCCTAAGCAAGGTAAATGACTTCTTGATTCAGGTGCATCACATCATATGACATCTTCTATGGATATGTTTTCTTTTATTGAGCCTTGTAATTCTCCTAATATATTGATGGGTAACAACACATACATGAGGGTTTGTGGGAAACATTCTATTGCTATAGGAGAGGGGACATTTAATGATGTTCTTTATGTACAATCCTTGACCACTAATCTCCTTTCTATTTACCAAATTACTCATGGGGCACAAGGTAAAATTGTTGAGTTCAATCCTGATTATGTCTACATCAGGGACATGGAGACTAGAGATGTCATAGCTATGGGATTTTTTGATCATACATCACGCTTGTATTCTTTTTCACATTGTTTTTGTTGATGATGATGATATTCATGATGTTCACACACCTTTTCCAAGGGTAAATTATGCATGCGAGGAGAAATTTGGATACTTGAATCACTTTTTTCTTGAGACAAGTGTTGAGCTTCCTACTCCTTCATCTCCTGCTTCTTCAAACATGGGTTCTACTATTCAGTAGGATGATGATAGAGATTTGAATCTTACAGTATGTGATGACTACTTGGATGTCATTTCAACATTTGTTGTTGATTCTCATAATGTAGACTTGGGAGACATAGTTGAGGGGGTTTCTCTTCTCTTTGATGATAGAAATTGATGCAGGAGCATCCTGGGTGTAAGAGCAATCTCGCATCACCCAAAAATATTTCTGGTTTCTTTTCAATAAGGGCTATCTTGTGTAGAGCTACTATTTATGGAAAATTTCTATTTTTAGTAAGTTGGTCATACGATCTTAGAATGTTCTGATTTCATAGTTGGAGGTTCATCTTAGTCATATTAGCCTGCCTGTAAAGTTTCATTGCTAGATCAAGTCTGGTTTTGAAGATATTGAAAATTTTCGGTGTTTGAAACAGGGTACAAAAACTTTGAACTCAATTTTGAAGGCTTTAGAGGCCCCATATGAGGTTGAATTTTCAATTGAATGAAGCTTGCTTGATTTAGGTGTTATAGAGCTCTTTGTGCCCTTTCTGAAATGGGGTTATAATAGTCAATCGGGCCAACAGGTGATGACTTATGGTCTCCGGAAGCTGGGCCACCTAAAATGGAAAAAAATAAATTTCCTTCAAAATTTTTGTTTGGGTTTCAAAAGTTATTTTGAGCCGACTTTGATGTAATAAAATGAAAAATAAAATAATTCTAAGTTTGGTCGGCCTTATTGGCTAAAATTCTGGAACCTTCCCAGGCGGTGGAAAATTGCCTATATAAGGAAGGTTGTAGTGTTGTCTTAGGTAGTTCAAAATAGTTTGGGATAGTTCTGGGTAGTAGATCTGGGTATTGATTCGAGGCTTTGTCCTACAAAATATTGTAAGGGAATGCCCATGTGGCTTTGCGTATTGTGATTCTGAAAGTTTGTAATTCCACATTTGTGGAGATAATAAGAAGCCCATTTTCTGTTCTTGCATATTGTTGTTGTTTCTCTATTTCTATTATGTGTTTGTGGTATTAAGGGGAGCACCCTTCATCAGAAACAAACTTGGAGTTGGAGATACTTCTTCACCTTCTTTGGAGATTGGTATTCTTGATTATTCTCCTGCACTTGGTTTCTCACATGATGTTATAGTTTCCTTGAGCTTGGAGAGACCTATTCAGTCTTCATAGATGCATACATGAAGACCTTCATCTTCTTCCTCCTTCCATTTGCACATGGATTGGCTTCTTCATCATTTGATGTATTTATTTCTTCCTAAGATAAGACATGTTTCTTGTAGGCATTGGA
Source organism: Chamaecyparis obtusa (assembly GCA_027943335.1). NCBI lineage: Eukaryota > Viridiplantae > Streptophyta > Pinopsida > Cupressales > Cupressaceae > Chamaecyparis > Chamaecyparis obtusa. The sequence continues at coordinate 551,229 of BSBK01006226.1, read as the reverse complement.
TTATCTTTTATTTGCAGGTACTCTTCATCAACATTGGAGCTTCTTCATTATGAGGGGGAAATCATGTCTCCAACTATCCTTCTTATGGGGGGATAATTATTTGTATACACATAATGTATTTAGTTCTTGGGGGGGGTCTTGAGTACTCCATCCATCCATGCATCTTGTGTTTTCTTCTCTCTTTTTGGGGGAGGGTTTTTCCCATGAGGTTTTCTCTCTTTCTCCACTTTATGAGAGATTTCATTTCATGTATTGCATTGTATATTGTACATGGGTACCTAACATGGCCTAGTAGTTGGGACCCATATTTCATTGTGTGTTTAAGTGCATTCCCCTAAGTTGCACTTAAGGGGCGGTTTTGGTGTAACTAAATATTCCTAATTACACTTTACTTAATCTTACTTAAGATAATCCATTGCATCATACTTTGTCATTGAGACACCTAGGAGTTTTGCACCTCTATTAAGCACATGGTGTAGGAGAAATTCCACTTTAGGTGCGAGATCCACCTTTTGTGCACATATCACATTACCATCCTCATCATGACACATGTACTTCATTGCATAATGGATGATGATCCATATTTGGCGGACATGTGATTACAACTTGCATAGGTAATATCTTATCTAGTTCTTATCATTGTCTCTTATCACCTTTCCTATATAAGGAGGGCTATTATGTACATTTTATTCAATTAATTCAATCAATCAATCTATGTCCATTATCAATAATATCATTCTTGCATGTTAATGCAATTGTCTTGCCAATCTCTTGTGGAAGTTATCTTGGTATTTCATTTGATCTTTGGGGTGTTGTAGAAACCAACACACAAAGAAATGTGGAGCATGAATTTCACACAAGAATCTATATCAACCACAATAACACTTTAAAAAGCATCAAATCTTGTGAAATTTGGTCCAAAGTACAATACCAAATTATTTCAAATATTTATTGCACTTTTATTGCCACACAAGATAGAAATGAGCTCATCAAATGGTATTGTAATATCTTTCAAAGTCTATTTCATTTGTAATACTTGTGTACAACAGGATGTAGTAGCAATATATTCAACTTTAGTTTTAGACAAAGATATTGAATATTTTTTCTTACTTAACCAAGCAACTATTCAGGGTCCAAGGAAAAATTCACCCCACTTGTACTTTTCTCATCATCCACACAACCAACCCAATTTTCATTAGTATAAGAAAGTAGAGTAAAGTTATATTTCCTAGGATACCATAAACTATATTTGTTTTGCCTTTCAAGTATCTAAAAATTCTTTTCACAATAGAAACATGTGTTTCTCTAGGGTTTTGCTAAAATCTAGCTACAAGACAAATAACATGCATGATATCTACCAAATAATTATTGTAATCTTCCAATCATTGATATGTACCCACAACCAATAGTCATAGGTGTACATACTAGTTTAGCATTTTTCATTCCTAACTTCCTTAACATTTCTTTAACATACTTTGACTTTGAAATAAAGATACCCTTATTTTTCTGATTGACTTGTAAACCAAGAAAATAAATTTAATTTCCCAATCATAAACATTTCAAATTCATCTTGCATCTCATTAGTTAAATTCTTACACACACCATCATTTCTTCCACAGATTATATTGTCCACACAAACAACTACAATCAAAATTTTATTTTATTCAACCTTAAAATAGAGATTACTATCAATAATACTTTTTTGAAATCTTTTCTTTGGTAAATATTGTGAAGCCTTGCATACCAAGCTCTGGGAGATTGCTTCAATATATACAATTCCTTCTTTAATTTGTAAACCATATCTAGTGTATTTTACAACTTTAATCCTTTTGTTTTCTCTATGTATACTTCTTCCTTTAGTTCTCCATTTAGGAATGTATATTTCACATCCATCTAATAAACCTTGAAGTCCTTATGTGCTACAAAAGCCATAAAAATTATTATCATCTCCATTCTTTCCACATGAGCATAAGTCTCCATAAAATCTATTCCTTCCACCTGTGTGTAGCCTTAATATACAAAGCTTTCCTTATTTCTCACTGTATGTCCATCTTCATCCATTTTGTTTTGAAATACCCATTTAGTTCCTATTACATTCTTATCTTATACCCTAGGGACAAGTTCCCAAGTCTGATTCTTCTCAATTTGATCCAGTTCTTCTTTCGTATCTCATCCAATACTCATCCTCACAAGCTTATTTGACAATATTTGGTTCTATTTCTAAAATAAAGCAAAAGTTTACATGTTATTTAGTATATCTAATTATTGTGATAATACCTTTGTTCTTTTCTCTAATGATATATTTCTCCATTTTGTTTTGAAATACCCATTTAGTTCCTATTACATTCTTATCTTATACCCTAGGGACAAGTTCCCAAGTCTGATTCTTCTCAATTTGATCCAATTCTTCTTTCATATCTCTCATCCAATAGTCATCCTCACAAGCTTCTTTGACAATATTTGGTTCTATTTCTAAAATCAAGCAAAAGTTTACATGTTATTCAGTAGATTTAATTATTGTTATAATACCTTTGTTCTTTTCTCTAATGATATATTTATTTGAATGATTATTCTGCACATACCTAGGACTTCTAGGAGAAATTGTTGGAGCATCTTTTATGTCATTCTTCATTTTTATTTCTTTAACCTTCTCTTCTTCTTTGCATGTTCACTCATATAATTCATATCCAACTTTTAATTTTGTATTCTTCAAAATGTTTGCATCAACCTCCATATTTGTGCGTTTGACTATCCTTCTTAGTCTCTTATTGTAACATTTGTAAGCTTTTCTTTTAGTAGAGTAGCCAAGGAATATACCTTCATCAACTCTAGTATCAAACTTTCATAGGTTTTCTTTTATCTCTTATGATATAACACTTACTTCTAAATACTCTAAAATAGTTTATTGGAGTCCTTCCATGCCATAACGCATAAGATGTATTTTTTAAATTTCTTCTAATTTGTACTCTATTAAGTATGTATATTGTAATTTGTATTGCTTATCTCTAGTAGATTTTCTTCCTTCATCATTGTTCTAGTAGCTTCCCAAATTGTTTTATCTTTCTCTCAACCACACCATTCTGTTGTGGTGTTCTAGGAGAAAACAAGTGCCTCTTTATTCCATGTTTCTCATAGAAATTATAAAACTAATCAAATATGTCACCTTGTTGACTTCTTATTCTGGTTGGATTAGTGTGCACTAATTCCAACATCCCAATAGAAGTTTTTTATTTAACTATTAAAGTCCTTATTTTCCATTTCCCAACTTGACACTCTCTACAAACATTATTAGTAGGCTTTGAAAGCTTTGATAGATATTTCACAACTTCGAGTGAACTAATCCACACCATATTATCAAAATTAATGTGACACAACCTATGGTACCATAACCAACTTTCATTAATCTAATTCATCAAACAATATCCACTAACATTCTTCAACTGAAAAACATTTCCATCTATCTTTTTTCCAGCAGAAATCACAGTTCTGGACCTTTTCATGATCTCACAACCATCATCTTGAAAAATAATGTTATACCCATTTCCACACATTTGACTAACATTAAAAAGATTATGATTTAATTATTTAAGATAGTAAACATTATCAGTATTATGCTTCCCATCAAAATTGATTGAGCCTATTCCAACTATCTTATAAGTTTAATCATCTCCAAATCTAACAACATCTCCATCATATTTCTCAAGTTTCACAAAATTACTCTTTTCACTAGTCATATGATTTTAACATCTGATGTCAATAATATAATCATCTCTATCTCTTCTAGCATGAAAAGAAAAAGCCATTGTAACTGCAACTTAAGTATCAACTTTTGGAGATTTTTCATTCACAATCTTGCTAGGGTTAGCAGAACAATATTCTTCCTTTATAGCCAAGAATAAATATTTACCATATTTTTCATAATTAGATTCATCATAAAAAACACCATCATCTTCTCTGACATAATAAGCCTTCTTAAATTTATCTTTCCCTTACTCTTTATTTTTACTTTTCGTGATTCTACAAGGACATCTGGAAGCATAATGACCTACCTTACCACAATTGAAATGCTTAAAGGGTAACTTAACTTTGTATTTTTGGTTCATTTTTTCATCTTCCTCACACATTTTGCCTCAATCTCATCAAAATATTCCTCATTAGATTTCTCATCTTTCATTGATTTAGCAGCTTTAAATGTAATTTCTATCCTTACACTGGTAGTACTAAATTATCTCACCTCAAAAGCAAGAAAGGATCCATATATTTGTTCTCTAGTATACTTATTCAATTTTTTTAAATTCTTCTATAGCTGAAACCTTAGAGATATAGGGTTTAGTAAGAGTTATGAGTATATTTTTCACAACTTCATCTTCTTTGAGTTCACCACCAAGACCTTTGTTCTCATTTACAATATCATCCACCTTCTATAGATATATTTTTATATTTTCATCCTCTCCCATCTACAAGAATTCATACTTGGCTTTTAAATTCTACAACTTAGCTTGTTTGACTGTATCATCTCCTTCATAAGCATTCTCCAACTTATTCCAAACACCACAAGTAGATTATATACATATAACTTTTGTTAACTCAATTTTAGAGAGAGCACTAAAAATAGCATACCTTGCCTTGACATTATCCTCATAAGCCTTTATCTCATTAGGAGCACTCAACACTGTCATTGGTTTCACATATTATTTCTCAAAAGCCTTTCAAACATCATAACCAAGAGAAATAAAATACCCTTCCATCTGCAACTTCTAGAAAGTATAGTTAGATCCATTAAACATAGGAATAGTTAGTTTGTGTGCCATTAGGATCCCATTAAGTAGTTAAGCTCTTCTCTAAGGAACCAAATCTCTGATACCAATTATTGAATGCACATAACAATTGAGAGGGGGTAAATAAATTGTCTATAAAACCTTTCCTAGAATTAGATTCAAAAAACTTATCTTTAATCTTTAATCATAGGAAGATGTAAACATGAAAGAGCATGTGAAAACTAGAAACCATCAACACAATGAAACACTAGATTTACTTGGAAAATTTTGTTAATGGAAAAATCATGGAGAAGATTAACTCTAAAATATATATGTATAAAAACCTATTTGGGTGACATCAGTTAAGGTAATTCTTACAAAGAAAGACTCACTACTAGAGGGCTCACTACTTGAAAGAAGTCTCAATGCCTAGATGAAGAAGAATAAAAGAGATAACATCCACCACTAATGCACTTTTGCAGCTCAACTAAATGATCCTCTTTCATACATCCTAATCCCATATGCACACAATTGTTTGACACTTGCACAAGTACATGCCCATGCCACACTCATGCTTTCCTCAACCATTTAATATTTACTTATATCATTCTCCCATTAAAAAAATCTCCCAATATCAGCTAAACATCTTTAAAAAACATGATTCAAATTATCTTTACACCTAAACATTCCCATAGTGGAAAATGAATGAGAAGGGGACCATAACACGCCTTAATTAGGATCAAAATAAATATCATACACATTATATCTCATCTTGAATTCATTGAGGGTTTTGATTAAAGTTTAAACACTCAAGGTTAGCCAAACCTAGAGTAAGAACACCATCATACTTTGAAACCATGCCTCTGAATTTGAAATCCTTGCACCAATTGGACTAAATGAGGCTAAGGACATTACAAGCTTAGTTCCAAAACTAAAACACCAAAAACCAACACACAGATAAATGTTGAGCATACATTTCATGTTGAAGACTCTATCAACCACAATAACACTTATATAAGCATCAAATCTTTTGAACTTTGATTTGGAGCATGAAAAATCAAATCCAAAACACCCAAAAATTGCTTAACAACATGCCCAAACTTCACTAACATATTTGTAACATAAAAGATACACAAATAAAAAATCGTAGCACTAGTTCATAAGAAACTCAATAGAATCTACAACAATTAGTCACTAATGACAACAACATGTTGGCATTGATGAAAACAACACTAAGTCAACCAACTAATCATTCTACTAAAACCTACAACATCTTATACACCTATGTTCCTTTATTCTAGAAGATGTTCTTATAAGCATTTCTGTTATGTTTTTGGATACTTTTTTTGTGGTGTTGGAACCTCTATCTATAAAGGGTAATAATCTTGTTATGTTTTGGTTTGTATACAATTGCTGTTTTGGCTTGATGTTATTTTAGAGTAATGCCACTACTTGCCTAGTGATGTTGAGTTTAGTTTAAAAGATATTTGTTCGTCTGTTGCTACTCAAAAGGTTCCTTTGTGGGTTTGTTTAGTTGTTGAGTTTTAAATTTATACTCTGTGGTGTCGTTAATGACATTCATCCCTAGTATGATATTAATGTTTGATTGCAATAATCATATAAAACTAAGAAGATGATTGATAAAGAATATTTAAATAAAAATGTTCAATAACACAAGTTGTTGATCCACTACCGCTATCACTTAGAATGTGCACTTTGTGTGTTGCTACTATTTGTGGTAACATTTATGGCTCAGTTGAAGACAAGTTTATTTATTTTGTATTGGTAATGTTCTTTGACAAGCAATGAGCTCTATTAAACTAGTTTGGAGTATCTTCAGTGTCCTTCAAATCCGATTGGATACAATGTTGTTGCATGATGATATTAACCATGCTTGGTCATGCACTATTTTTTCTTGTGATATTTTTGGTTCATAAGTGAAATTTGATGATCTATACTCAATATATTTAGTTATGCTATATTTTTATGTATCTGAAGGTTTTTCCTTATTTGGGATCATTATTTTGGTCTCAAAATTATTCACAATTAATGTTGGGATGTTAATTTGGATCTCCCCTCGGAATGTGGAGATCTACATGCTTCAAGAGTGCTTCGAAAGATGTTTCTTGGCCAACTAATTCCACAAGCTTTATTTTCCTATTCACATGTTATGTTTTGGAGATGGCATTAGTTGATGTGCGGACCATTGGATCTATCTTAAGAGAGTGTGTAGAGATATATTTGGGTCCCCTCTTTCTCATGGATTAGATCATTTCATGTATCTCGTATCCAAGTGACCTATTGTATAAAATTGTTTTATCTTGGTTGAGGCCGACTTGTAGTAAAGATTTAATGATCTATATCATATTTAAGAAATGCATTCAAGGCTAAAAGTAAGGTGAGAAAAAGTGTGGAAAAGGTGGAAGAGAACTTTGTGTGAAGTAAATAAGAGAAGAGGATGTACAATAATTTGAGCTTCAAAGAAATATATTCAAAGAGTGTGTGTTGTTGATTCATATTTAGGAGATTATTCATTTCTGAGATTCATGTTGCTGAATGATAATGAGTTTTCTGGAAAATGTTTTTGTATCTTGTTTTGAGACTGTGAGTTTCAGTTGAACAAGTCTTTTGTAACTTTCCCTAAGGCAATGATCTCTACTTGTGCAAGTCCGAGCAGTGAGCCTAATCATTGTAAAACAAAATTATCTATGGGTGACCCCACAATAGTGGGTTAAACTTTTTTAGACATGCTGATTTTTGCTGAAATAACACATTTTTAATAAAATATGAGTATTTAAGCCTTGAGAGGTTCCATTTGAAGGAATTAATTACAAATGGTTAGCTCAAAGCCTTTTAGATTAAAAAAACATTGATATAATATGTATACTCCTCATTCATACCTGCAATGGAGTCTCATTCGCACCTATTAAAATGCTGACAAAAAATCACTTTGAGTTTATCTTTTGGGAGATCAAATGAATCCATTTGACAAACCTATCTATGTAGTAAGGTACTACTGAGAAAAATCTTTCCAATGATTATAATATTAATATATATATATTAAGTTTATTATGACTTTGTATTTTTAGTTTTGCTAAACATAGATATTTCATCGTATGTCTACCTTTATGTTTGACGCTTATGGAAAAATATTAAATGAAAGAAAAAAAATTCTAAAAAATATGTATGCCCTAGGTATTTAATTTCTCTTTCTATCAAAAAAATTAAAAATGAAATTGGACAAATACACGACAAGTTATAAGCTATGTAGTCAAGGTATGTCAAAATTACGGTTTAGTCAACTTCAAATGTGAATAAAATATGGAATAATTGTGATAATGTCATAAAAAAAATTGCATGCCCTTTGTATGGATGTTACAAAACTAATTTTGAAATAATTACATTGATATCTATTTTAGAAAAAAAGTTATGCTCTATGAAAACAATGTAACGCTTTAAAAATGACGTTTTCAGCAACATACCAGTTTTCATGGGAGAAAGAAAAAACCATTCAAATTAATTAAAAAAATAAAATAAAAAATATATTTAGAATATAGACAGAAAATCCTAAAAGACTCTAATTTACTTCATCTTCTAATTTCAAACGGTTTAATGACAATATGCATCCTAATCTGAAAGTTTTTTTTCAAAATGTAGAGTTCAGTGTCCATTCAGGCAAAAAAGTGTAACCCACTATTGTGGGTTCACCCCTATACTGTGAGTTTTATTCTCACCATGGATTTTCCCAGCCTTGATTTTTCCATATAAATCTAGTGTTCTTGTGTTGTTCTTGATTTATACTTTATTGTTGTGACATTGTTATCATATTCAACTGTGCAATTTTTTATTCAAACTCGTTAACCCATGTTTCATGAGAAGTGGTTCACAAGAACTCATCTCTTATGAGAATGAATGGAACAGTTAGCACTCATTGCATCTAGGTGATGCTTGTAGAGGTGAAGCATTGAGATTAAACCTTTAAAAATTATTGTTCCTTTTGAACCATTCATTATAGAGACCCTTAAGCTCATCAATTAATAAGTAGGAGATATTTTCTTCTAAAATTCAAATTGTGATATTGATATCAGGATTCAACTATGTTGTTTTAGAGTCAAACTCATTCAACCATGTTTCATGAGTTCAATGGTTCATAAGAACCCATATCTCATGATAATGAATGGAACACTTAACACTCATTGCATCTAGGTGATGCTCACTTAGTACCATTGCTTTACCTTTGTGAGAATAACCTAGATGTAATGAGGGCTAAGTATTCCATTCATTCTCATTAGAGATGGGTTCTTGTGAACCACTTCTCATGAAATATGGGTCAATGATTTTATCTCAAAAACTACATAGTTGTATCCTAATAGAAATATCACGATTTGACTTGCTATCTTATCTAAAAGATAATTTATTATGGCGATTTAAAGTTTATCAAGATTTGAATTTAAGTTATTATTGTGGTTCAAACTAATTTTTTATAATATTATTTTATCTTGGTTGAGGTCGTCTTGTAATAAATATTTTAATGATCTATCTTATATTTAGGAAATGCTTTCAAGGCTAAAAGTGAGGTGAGAAAAAGTGTGGAAAAGGTGGAAGAGAGCCTTGTGTGAAGTAAAGAAGAGAAAGAAGAGAAGATGATGTACAATAATTTGAGCTTCAAAGAAATATATTTAGAGAGTGTGTGTTGTTGATTCATATTTAGGAGATTCTTCATTTCTAAGATTCATGTTGTTGAATGACAATGAGTTTTCTAGAAGATCTTTTTATATCTTGTTCTAAGACTGCGAGTTTTAGTTGAATAAGTCTTTTGTAACTTTCCCTAAGGCAGTGAGCCCTAGTTCTGTAAGTCCAAGCAGTGAACTTAATCATTATAATACAAAGTTATCTACATTGCGAGTTTGATTCTCACTATGGATTTTCCCAACCTTGGGTTTTCCACATAAATCTAGTGTTCTTGTATTGGTCTTGATTTCTACTTTATTGTTGTGACATTGTTATTAGGATTCAATTATGTCATTTTTTAGTCAAACTCATTGACCCATGTTTCATGAGAAGTGGCTCACCATAAACCATCTCTTATGAGAATGAATGGGACACTTAGCACTTATTCTATCAAGGGTGTTAATGGAACAATAGAAGAAACACAAGTACTAAGAAAAGTATTGATGACTCTACCTAAACTCTACAAGTCAAAGAGGCATATAATTGAAGAAATTCATGGTTTTAATTCCTACACCTTGGATTGACTTCTTGGGTCATTTTTCTTTTGAGATTTTTGAAATGGATGAAATCAAGGAAAGGAGGAAGTAAGAAACATTCAAATCATCGGTCAATCCTAGAGATGAAGCTGAGGAAGACATGAATGAGATTGAAGTGAACTTTGTAAGAATAATGGTGAGAGGAACCAACAAATATAAAGGTAAGTTGTCATTAAAATGATTTAATTGTGGTAGAACTAGTCATTTCACTTTTAAGTGTCCCTATCAGGAAGAATTCAAAGGATATGGTGATGGAAAGAGGAATAGTTATGACATTCACGATAAGAAAAAGAAGGAAAATAAAAAATATAAAGAAAAGAGAAGCTTACACACTATGGAGGAACATTTGTCCAAAGATGAAGATGATAACAACTTAGATGAAGAATTATTATTCTTGGCAATAAAGGAAGGTGACAAAGAAGTAACCAAAAGACCAAAAGTGAATATGACTACACTACATGCTAAAGTGGAACTTGCTACATGGATTATTGATCATGGATTCTTAAACCCCATAAAAAGAGACAAAGAAAAGTTTATAAAGCTTGAGAAGTATGACATATGGCCTATGATATTTGTAGGAGAAGAAGCTACCTTTTTATGAAAGATAGGACATATCTCAATTAATGGTAAACAAAATTCATGATGTCTATTATGTTAAAGGATTGAGACATAACTTGTTAAGTGTTAGTCAACTGTGCAATAAAGGTTATGAAGTTACCTTTATCAAATCCTAATATAAAATTAGAAAAGGAAACATTGGGAGACTTGTTGCTAAATGTGTTAGAGTAAATGGAAATTTTTACCTCATAAGTAATTATGGATAGAGTAACTATTTGATGGGACAAGTATGTGAAATTGAAGATGAATATGAAAGGAAGGAAAATTAAGTTAATAGTTGGAAAAAGATGGTTGATGAAGAACAAAATTAGACTAAGGAAAAACAAACATTGAAGGCAGTATCAGAATTGACTGAAAGATATGCAAAGAATCAAATAGTTTAAAGACAAACATTAAAATAGATATCAAAATAAACTTGAATAGATGTAGAGAATCTGAATAATAAGTTAAAAGATACAAAATAAGAAATTGACAAGTTCAACAAGCCCAAAGATAATAGTCGAGATAAAATCCTAGCAGAACAGAGAAAAAAATGGAAGTAGTGCATATAAGAAATGATTTATGATGAAATGAGTTAAGAGTAAACCTAATCTAGCTTGGAACATAAATGAACTCAGGAATTCATCTTCTTCTGTGAAAAAAATGTATTTCTCAAATTTTTCCAATGTACATTAAGAAAAAAGGGAAAAAAATGTAATGAAAGGGATTTCCCTCCTTTCCCCTATGTACAAATTGGAAGGAAGATGACCCAATAGGCTCAAGTAGGACTTAAGCATTGAATGAGACAATTATCCTTCATTGCAATGAATTAGGATAAGTTATATATGAGTGGAAATGATATAATAATGTGAAATAGGAGGCTAAATAAGAGAATATAATAGACAAAAAACTATAATGACTTGAAATAGAGACCACCGAGTTGTACTAACCTATATTATGAATTTGAAGTGATTTTGTAGGGTACAAAATGAATTGGGAGTTCTTTTTCCTAGAAATAGTTTGTAGAAATTTGTTGTCTACCCTGATTCTACCTGAAACTTTCATAGTTGGCCTGATAAATCCTGCACTTTCTGGATTGGTCTTGACAACTGCACTACTTGTTCGTGCACATAGAAAAATAGGGAAAAGTTTGTGGAAGCTAGTTTGCCTTGGTCAAACCCTTGACAAGGAATCAACCTTGAAATGAAATTAAATAGCATAAAGGAAAGAAATTATAAAGGTAAATATTAGATCTACCTTATAAATACCTTCATGAATGGATATTCAGATCACACATATTCATGAATATTCTTGTATGTTGTTTTAATTGTAGTTGTTGAACCTTGTAATATAGAAAGGAATCAAGGATGCCCTCACAAATGTATGGATCTATGAATGCCAGTCCTAGATCTTCAATGTTGTTATGCTTGATGAACACTTGCTATAAAGGAAGAATGCATGCAGATGGAAAAAGGATCTTCTTGCTTGATTGAGAACTCCTCTACTTGGCCATCATGGGAGAGAAGCTTACTACATTTTTTTATTTATTATTTATTTAAGCTCCCATTTTGGGAATCAAACACAAGATCTTACTATTGCAAAGAGAAGCAGCAACCATTGCATTGTAGGCCAATGCCTTGAATCTTACTACATTGGAGAATATTGCCTTCAAAATACCTTGGACACTTGAGGAAATGCTAGATCTCAAATTCTTGTCTTCAAATCTTAAATTCACTTGATTGCTTGATTACCTTCTTGATCATGGATATGGATTGATAATAATGGATACTAAGATGAGGAGGGATAAGCCACTTATATACCTCTCACAATATTTTAGGATTCAAACTTAATCTAGGTCAACCATAGGATCTAATTTCTCACCAAAACACCACAATAGGGCCCCAAATCAAATTTGAGCCCAATTACGAGGGAACACAATACATTGGGTGTTGTGTTCCTAGGAACATAGTTCCTAGGGTGTTATGTAACTACAAGAAAGCACCAACATTGAAATTGGAGATTATGAAGATAGGGTAGATGCCAAAATAAGCGGAGATAGGTAGTTGGATCAAGCATAATGGACATGAAATCTCAAAATCACTGAAATGGGGCCTAATTGAGCATTAAATTATGGGTGCTTGATTTATAGGACAATACATTTAGCCCCAAATTTAGCAGGAGTGTGATAAAAACTCATCAGGTCATGGAAAAGTAGATCAATACATTGGAATTTTTTTATCAAGGTTAAGGAGAAAAGGAAACACCAAGACCCCAAGTGACTTAGGTCCTCATCAAATCCAAAACCAATATAAAAGAGAAAATGTGTGTGTGTGTGTGTGTGTGTGTGTGTGTGTGTGTGTGTGAGAGATAGAGAGATAGAGAGAGAGAGAGAGAGAGAGAGAGAGAGAGAGAGATAACTATATTAGTAAGGTACTATAAGATTCTAGTCAACCCATCAAAACAAAGGGGAACAATCCTTAAGGAAAGCTTATCTCCATTAAGGGATACATAAAAGTAGGATGAAAGATGAATTAGTCTTAGGATCCACTGAGTACTACACATGGCATGATAAAGAAAGGATAAACCTAAGGAAATCATTGTCTCCCTAGTCATCCGCATAAGATATTACATTGTGTGTGTGTGAAAAATGTGAAATAAGGAGTGGGGTGAATGACCTCATGTTAAAGTAATTACAAACACCTTAATGAGAGCATTGGCTTTAATAAAGCGTACATGCACCCACAAGAAACATTTCTACTATGATATTCCCTTAAGAAAGGATAAACCAAGGGAAATGAAACACATGACAAAGAGAGTAGAAAATGGATCTACTAACTCTAGGGTTAGTATGATCATATGATAACTCATGTATATCTGAATTATATCAATATTAACTATGATCATCATGCAGAGATATAAAAAATAAAATCACAATAGAAGAAGATCATGTAAGAGATACAAGAAGAGTATTTTTGGGCCTACATCATGAAGACTAAAGAGAATGGTAGCTATCACTTTGTATCATCCCCAATTAGACAACACAAAGGTACATTTATGAATAATAACATGTGTATAACATAACATGTATACAACATATATAAGAAATGAGATACAAACAAAATAATGTCATGAAAGGCTCATTCCTTTATCATCTTGCACAAAAAGAGCAACAAGGGTTGTCAAAATAAATCTAAGAAAAACATATAACAAGAAAAACATCACAGGGGAAGCACATTACAACAAGAAAACACTCAAAAGAATCCACCATACAAGAGGAGATAATCAAGCATATTGCCTGCCCCCATCTTGATTTGTATCATTTAGAGAAGGTGGGAAATACATAAGAGGAGAAACATTGAGTACAATAAATGGAGCCATCGCAAGTTCCATAACTGGAGCGTGCTCTAAAGATGAGTCACTTTGTTTGTCACTAGTAGTAAGAATAATTGTTTTGCAAATCTAGTGGATAATTCACGATTAATATCAATAAGCTCATGAATATCATTAAAATCATCAAAATTAATATTGTTTGCATTAGAAACATTAAAATCATCATCATATAGAGTATCTTCTTCATCTTGATTAATCAAAATATGATCTCTAATACAAATATAATCATCTTATTTATTTAATTTCATATTTTTAAGATTTAATTCTTCCCTTGGGCTATGAATAGACTGATCAAATGGAATCAAAGCATCAGGAGGTGTTTTAGGGAAGGAAAGGTTTTGGGAAGCACACTCATGGTCTCTAGTATGACGTTTGCAATGATAGTCATGAGCATAACAATTAAGTTTGGTTTTGTTTTTTATTTGAGTTGGTTTAAGATTGTTACCCCGATTTTTGAAGTTGGAAATTTTGAAAATTTACTGTCACTCCATCAAATATCAATCTTTGTCATAGCCCAAAGTTACATTTTATTTCTGACCTTCTTTTCCCAAAGAACAAATTGTAGAGTCCTCTTTGAATCGTTGAACCAACATACAAAAATTCAAAGTTCAAGTTCATTAGTTCAAAAGTCAAAAGTGAAAAGTTAAAATTTTGTAGGTTGAAAGTTCAAAACTTCCAATTTCATACGTCATGCAATCAACCTCTTAATGAACTCATGAACCAAAAGGAAAATAGGTCAAAGGTTCAAGTTGGAAGGTTACAAAATTCAAAGTTCAAAGTTCAAGATTTCTCTAGTTCCCAACTCCCCAATAGATCTCCAAATCAATAGCAGAATGATTCAATCGAAATGTCGGGGTTCCTTAAATGTCGATCATGGTAGTTGGCTCAAAGTCATTATATTGAACCTATTGGATGATGTCAAAATAATAATTATCAAATGATGAGTTGAGCTTGTGTTTGAACTCTTATTGTATATGGTGAGATCCAACTATTTCAAAATTTCCAAAGTAATTCAAGAATCAACCATTTGAGGGATCTTGATTGGTTCACAGATCATTCCTACACCCATTTTCTATATGAATATAAATCTTCGGAGAAGAAAATGAAAATTTTGGAAGGGATAAGTTGACATATCATATAAAATTTGGACTCATAGAGATACTAATGATAGCAATTTTTGCTACTAGATTTATATTTAAAACTATAGAACATCAAGGGTTGTGGCACATGATGTAAGTCTAGATTGATCTAAAACAAAGTCTAGATCGATCTAAAACACCTTGGTGGAAGTTAAATGTGTGAGAAAGGAAGGCCATTGCTAGTGAAGGAGCTCTATTTCTAGAGAATGTACAAATAAAGACAAATGTAGATATTCATTCCCGCACGACCAATGAGAATAATTCTAGTCTTTGTGAATCTCTATTGATCCAAATAGGGAGGCACCAACCATAAATAGGATGAGGAACTAAAGCCCCAGTTTGTGCCAAATGAAATCAATGGGATGCTTATGAATTTGAAACATCTATTTAGAGATTATGACTAAGCCAGATAATACTTCAATTGTAGTCACCTCTCTATATTGATCTACATCAGTTGACCATGTGTATTTGGGTTTCAGTTCAAACTGAGCATGTTTTCTGTCCATATATCGGTCAGTGTTGTGGAACTAGATCTTGATAGTGCTTCCTTTTATCTTATTGCAGTCCAACTCTTCTTTCTCAACATGAGGGAGATGAAATAGATATTAATTGTATGCGTAGATGCGTGAGACCGAGATACTACAATGGTGGATAGTTTTGAAGTATCATATACACCATCAAATTGATTTCTTTAACTTTCAGTGAATATCATGCTCGCAAAAGGCCAGTGGAAAAGTTTGAGGAAAAAAAATCCAAATCTGATGAAGGACCATGTCGCAGTTCACATCAATTTTATAAAATGCTTTTACACAACTCATCGAGGTATCTCATTAATATTCTTAGTCTATCCTTTTCACTGGGGTTCCCGATGCAATTTATGCCACCAATGAGACAACAAAGATAATACTAAATACGGGTGCCTTCTTTGAAGTTGAGGAAGGAGACCATGGCATAGTGTCAACTTTGTGTGCACCCATGATGGATTTTTGCTGGTAGATCTTCTATCATACAATTAAAAGCGTAATTTTGCAAACAATGAAGACAATAATGGTGGAAATGACCCTAATAATAGTTGGAACTATGGATAAGAAGGCAAAATATTGGGTCTTCCTGTTCAACGATTAAGACATAGATAAATGTAGAACTTCATTATTTGTCTCATGGTTTCTTAGAATGACTAAAATGGAATGGTCACCATCCTGAGGCACCAAATTGGTCCAAGTCAAGTTGGTTTGTTGCATTCACCATGGTTGATTCAAAAGGGAGAGAGCTTGATGTTGCATTTAGTACTAGTCATCTTCCAATTATTATCACTTTACCTGAAGGACTAAGTTTTAGATGAGAACCTTATGTTAATACACGTAAAGCCCCTGTGTATAATTTCCTGGCCGATGATTTACCAAATAGGGAAATAGTCATTAAACAATATGATACATTTCTGAATGCTGGGATATATCCAATCTTAAGATACTCTTCTATAATTCATATTTTATCTGTGGATGGAAATGCCTAAAATGTGATGCATATCTTCATGTTGTATCTCACCTTCAAAGTGATCAGTTTTAAAATATGGTCTCCTACTCCTTACAACAGTTACTACAACACTATGCATATATACAAGCCGCTGAATCATAAGTGGTTATGTTTAAATTGATGATAAGAGAATGAATGGAGTTTTATGCTCAAACTTATCAAAGTCCACTATTATAAACTTCTTTTGATTTGTTTTAACTCAAGGATAAGTTAATTAATTAAACAAGACTCTATTGTCTTTAACCGATCAATTCCAAGAATCAGTTATCAAAACTGAAAAGCCACGATCACTACTTAAGGAGGGATTTTCAAGAAGAAAGGGCTTCTTTTTTTATAGGAGGGAAAGCTAAAGGAAGAGAGTAGTTTTCTTTTATCAGTTATCACTTGGTTTTTCTGTACATGGATTTGAGTATGTGCACACAATTTTTTTATTCATAAATAAAAGAGACAAATTTATTTATGTCTTCTTTTAGATTGTAGATTCAGAATTTTTTTTGTAATTTTTTTTATACAAATTCCATTATATCAAACAAAGAGTATTGTGTTTTCAAATCTGTAAATTCAAAATAATCAATCTATTATAAAGTTTGATGCTCATCTTTTTCATTATTTCTCATCTATGAGTGTGGAAAGGGTAATCTTTTAGCATAATGGTCAACGCTCCCCATGGGATTCACGACATGCCTTAACCACCTCTTGTGTCTTCTATAAGTCTAATGGTTGTATTAAAAGGTTTATCTTTTGGTGCAACAAAAACCACTACTTGTAATAGGTGGTATCAGAGCTTGGTCACAAGTTTGAATCCCCTCGAGTAGCACTAAGGGGGAGATTGTTGGCAAAATGGTCAGCACTCCCCTCGAGATTCGTGACATGGATTAACCACCTCCTATGTCTTCTATAATTCTAGTGGTTGTATCAAGCATTAACAAGTCAATCTTTTGGTGCAACAACAACCACTACTTGTAACATAATCTGTGTTATTTTTCCTACATTCATTTAATTCTAAATTAAAACATTCACATCTATTCCATTGTTATGGGTAGATGGTTGCTTCCCTTCATTTTCTTCTGGTTAAAGGAATAACCTGCATATTTATTCATTGTGATGTAGGAGCATCTCGGGTTCTTAGCAATCTTGCATCAACCCATATATGTGTGTGTGTGTGTGTGTGTGTTTTATGTTTCCTGCAAGTTCAGTTTTTTTGTTTCTTTCAATGTTCAATCAATTCAAATTCTTTGCAGCTACAAACTTGTTGGCGTGTTCTTGGAACCTTCTTGAATCTTCTCTTAGGTTCGCATCCTATTTGGTTTCGTCACATATGAGATCTTGCAAAGTCTTGGAGGGACTTAACAATTCTTCACATTTCACATCCAGTTTTCTTTTCTCGATCTCACAAAGGATCTTTCCAGTTAGTGAAGCTTAATGGCACATTTCTCAAGGATAACACATTTTCATCCAACCTATTTGAGAGATTGCATTTCATGTTGCATCAATTTAATGAAGATCCTTATGATTTGGGTCCTGTCCCATATTGTAAAGTATTTTCTTCTCATTGGGGAATGTAATCTTTCTTAGGATAACCTATGGTTTGTGAAGGCTTTATAAGATCTTGTAAATGATCTCTTATTTTATCACAAAAGATATAAAATCTAAGGAAACATCTGTAGAGCTCTATAGCTAGAGGTTAGAATAGATAGTATAAAAAGGTAACCTACAAAAGGTTCATAAGATAGGCATGTATGCCTAGAATGTATAACTACATGTTGTCAATCCTTTTTATTTGATTCTCTAGTAATAAGAAGGTTAATAATTCATTCTCTCACCTATTTTTTAATGTATTTCTTCTATTGTGTGACTCTTGTTGCGAGGGTTGGACTAAACTCTTTGATTTCTGGTGCAGGAGCACACCTAGGCTAACCTCCATAAGTTGATCTTTTGGCTTGTATCTGACCTTAGCCAAGTCAAATTGGTAGGAAGAGTAGAGTGAGTTTGTTTTAGACCTTAGAAGGTCTTTTATATTATGGGCTAGGTGTGTTAGTCATTAGGACTAAGGTCACCAAAATAGCCATTGTTAGTAGCTTTTAAATTATTTAGTCTTTAGAAGCTTAGTGTTGGATTTGAGCTATGAATGTGTCCTAAACACATAAATGATGTAATGGAGATGCCTTGAGGCCATTAATGAATTGGTTCCTCAAAATATAGAGAGGTTAGAAGTCCTAAGAAATAGGATGATGGCATTAAGGTAAGATGTCAAATGTTGTTAGGAAGTTGTCATGACAACATTTGCAATTATTACAAATGTTGCATGCAACTCGGTTACCTTGGATCCCCTAAAGAATAAGAAGTGGGAGATCAGCCAATAGGCCCTAAAAACATGTAAATAGCATCTAAAGTAATGTAAGGCTTGAACCTCAATGAGGGACATGCATTATAATAGTTTGTGAATATAGTAATACAACTCTACAACTCTATTTTAGATAAGACCCCGAGATTTTGTTGTGACAATGATATGTAATGGATTGAGAGTCTTGATTTAGTGGTTGTTTTGCATTCATAGGAATTTTATAAGACTTCTTCATTTAGAAATCAAGTTGATTAGAGTAGTCTTATTGTGTTGAATAAATTGTTCTTTGTTTAGAGTCTTCACTGGTCCTGTCCTGACCAGTCTGTCATTTCATAGCTCCCCCATGAAATCTAACCATGGGAATCTCCTAAGGGTGGATGGATATGTTAGCAGAGTCATTAGTCTATATGTATTTAGGATTAGGATTCATGAAGATATGGAGAGCTATTTTTACTACTAAGCCCTAGGCTAGCAAACAATACCTAGTTAGAGGTTTAGGATTGAAGAATTGAAGTTTCCTTGCAGGGTATTGAAGTACTATACGGAACAAGTACAATTCCAAGTAGGATTTTGTCATATCCTAACATGCTATGAGGATTGAGTTCATACCAATCCATTAGACTAAGTTTGGGTGAGATTCAAACAAGAATACAGTTAGGCCTAGATAATAGGTATTTTAGCCCTATTAGGCCTAGATTGTAGGAAGGCAATGTACAGAGGCCATCAGGCTCCAAAATCTTCAGAATCTTTAGTAAAATCCAAAAGGGTATCCAAATCCCTAATTGGTTTTGTAGGTCATTTAGGGAGTTTGGTCAAGAAGTGACAAAAGGCCTCTGCAAAAGGCTACAAGAAATAGGCCTAATTAGGCCTCCTAATGGTGAATCCTTGAACCCCATAAGGATAGGCTTGAAGATCCTTCTAAATGGATCAAAATGGAAAAGATATGAATGTTTTCAAGATGATGGACATCCCTGCAAAGAAATTTGAAGTTTGTGAAGAGTTGGCACTTAGAGTTTTCTAAGTGAAGAAGAAGAAGTGAAGTCTCTACATGGTGTTAGTCCTTCAAGGTGAAGAACAAGTTGATTGGATCTTGGAGAGGAGCTTGAGAAGGCCTTAGTTAATCATCTATGCCTTTGGGAAGATCCTAAAGGAGATTAGGATCCTAGAAGAGACAAGCTAGGTCTCTTGGTAGATGTGCAAGCAAGCCTTGGAACACTCACATCAATTTCCCTTTGTCCTTGACTACATCACAATGCATAGCTTTTGAAGGTAGTTGCACCTTTTAAAGTAAGAAGAGAGCATTTGTACATTTACCATTGCAAATGACTCAACTATTGGTTCTAGTTTTGTCTTTCAATTTGGGTCATTTAGGAGTCATTTTTGGAGATATTTTAAATAAGAAAAATATGTTAACCTATAGACTTTTGGTGACTCCATTGGGGAACAAAAATAATATATAAGACTTTGCCTTCCTTAGATTTTTGAAACTACCTCTTTGTGTAAAGAGATTATAGATTCTGCAGAAACATCATGCACAATCAAAAGGTTAGAAGAAAGGGGAGAAGACCTGATCCTACTATCATGGAAATTCTTGAAATGAATGACAAAGTATTGAATGAATTTTGGATTCACTAAAAAGAAAACATTTATGAAGCTATCAAAACCATTAAGAGTATGAAAGATGATCATGTATCTGGACTTTTATGGTTGAGTCTCTGTGCTAGATTTCATAAATTGAAAGAGCTGGAAAAAATAACGCACTTGTTGCAAGCACATGAGAAAATAATATCTCAGCTTAAAGAAGAAATAAGAGTTGATGATGATGAGGCTCCAGTTGTCCCAGTCTCTTTTCTTTCTTGCAACTATCCAGTCTTGAGTGAGAAAGAAGTCCAAGAAATAACGATTCAACATCATGAAGATTTAACATTGTTAAGCAAGCATGATCAACACACTATTGGAGGACTTGTGATCCTAAATGATACACATTTTTTGAAATATTTCTCTTCTCTGAAAATAGAAAGTTTCAATTTTTTAACCAATGAAATTCATCTTGTCCCAGAAAGTTTTAAAGACGAAGGTTTTTAGATTAACACGTAGCCAGAGTATGAATCTTTTGATTTCATAGAGCAAGATGGTAAAAATGGTTCTTTAAATTTAAAAGTTTGTAATGAGTCTATTTTAGA
This sequence comes from Chamaecyparis obtusa, assembly GCA_027943335.1. Taxonomy (NCBI): domain Eukaryota; kingdom Viridiplantae; phylum Streptophyta; class Pinopsida; order Cupressales; family Cupressaceae; genus Chamaecyparis; species Chamaecyparis obtusa. Next base: position 530,019 of record BSBK01006226.1, on the reverse strand, counting down.
ATCATTTCATTTTGAAGATGTAATGATGCTATTTGAAATGTATCTATCTAGAGGAAATAGTGTTGGAAATAAGACAAAACCATTCTCTGCTAATGATTTTCCAAAATCTAAAAATCTAAAAGAAAAAGAAAATTTTAAAGTAAATATAGAGCAAGATGATGGTCAAATAAACAAAGTGTTACAACCTCAAGAATTGTTGGGCAGTTTGGATAGCATTTCTCTTTGTGAAGAGGAAATAATATGTCAATTTTTGTCATCCATTGAATGAGGAGACATTCGTGCAAAAAAATTAGGTACAAATTCGTCTCATGCCTTGGATTTTGATAAAGAATTTTCAGATCTAGTTGTAGTAAAGAAAGATGAAGTTTTTTCAGCTAGTGTAGATCCTATGCTTGATGAAGCTTTTCTTTATTGCAAGCTCGATATTAATGTTGAAATTTATTTAAATAATGATTATTTTGATAGTATAAATTCTAAAGATGATGTATTCATCCCTTTAGAAATTTCTAAATATTATTATTTGTAATCAAAATCTAAAAAATGCTTGAGTAATATCATACAAAGGACAAGAGAAGATTTAGAAGTTTATGATGAAAAATGGATTTTTGGATATGAGAGTTTATTCAAATAATTTTTTCATTCCATTTTTTTGGTATTCAACATTGAGACAATCGCTAGATGACAGTTGTTTATAGTCATATTACAAGGCCACCATTCACTATTCCGTGAAGGCTCATTCTTCTCCCAGCCAGTGAATGGTTTTACGTGAGTGGTTCCTGGCCCTATTTCTTGAGGTTTTTCTTGTCGATACATATTTGTGAATAAGTTTTGGCTTTCAAGTTTTTGTTGTGTTTAGTTTGGTGTTAGTTTTGGCTTGTTGAGTTTTTCCCTCCTCCCTTCCACCATTTGCAAGTAGCTCCCTGTGCTATGTTTTTCTTTGACATTGTAACCCAATGGCTAAGGCACTAATATTTCCTAGAAATGTTATGAATTATCTTCGTCCTTGGAGTCCTCATCCCCCTTCAGAGCATGTTGTTACCTTGGTTTTTGAACTTGGAAATTTTTGAAAATTTATTATCACTCCATTAAATCTCAATCTTCATCATGGCCCAAAGTTACATTTTATTTCTTATTTTGTTTGGCCAAATAAAAAATTGTGGAGTCTACTTTGAACAGTTGAACCAACATACAAAAGTTCAAAGTTCAAGTTAATTGGTTCAAAAGTTAAAAGTCTGAATTTTGTAGGTTCAAAGTTCAAGATTTCCAATTTTATGCTTCATGCACTCAACCTCTTAATGAAGTCATGAACCAAAAGGAAAATTGTTCAAAGGCTCAAGTTCAAAGGTTCCAAAGTTTGAAGTTCAAAATTTCTCTAGTTCCCAACTCCCCGATAGCTCTCCAAATCAAAAGTGGAATGATTAGATCAGAATGTCGTGGTTCCTTAAATTTTGATCATGGTAGTTGACTCAAAGTCATTATATTGAACCTATTGGACGATGTCAGAATAGGAATTATCAAATGATGAGTTGAAATTGTGTTTGAACTCTTATTATATAATGGTGAGATCCAACTATTTCAGAGTTTAGATCAACCATTTGAGGGGTCTTGATTGGTTCATAGATCATTCTTGGACCTATTTTTTATATAAATATCAGTCTTCCAAGAAGAAAATGAATATTTTGGAAGGGATAAGTCATCATATCATATAAAATTTGGACTCATACAAGGACTAATGATAGTGGTTTTTGCTACTAAATTGGTATTAAAAACTATAGAACATCAAGGGTTGTGGCACATGATGTAAGTCTAGATCAATCTAAAATGCCCTAGTGGAAGTTAAATGTTGGAGCAGGAAAGACCATTTCTAGTGAAGCAACTCCATTTCTAGATAATTTGCAAATAACATCAAATGTAGATATCCATGCCTGCATTACCAATGAGAAAAATTCTAATCTTTGTGAATCTTTATTAATCTAAATAGGGAGGTACCAAACATACATAGGATGAGGAACTAAAACCCTAGTTTGTGCCAAATGAAATCCATGTGATGCTTATGAATTTGAAGCATTTATATAGAGATTACGTGTGAGCCAAATAATACTTTAGTTTCAATCACCTCTCTATATTGATCTACATCAAATAACCATGTGTATTCAGGTTTTAGTTTAAATCGAACATGTTGTCTATCCATACGGTCAGTGTTGTGGAACTAGATCTTGAAAGTGATTTCCTTTATCTTGTATTAGTCCAGCTCTTCTTTCTCAAGATGAGGGAGATGAGATGGATATTGATTGTATGTGTAGCCGTATGAAACTGAGATACTACAATGGCGAGTAGTTTTGAAGCATCATATGCACCATTAAATTGATGGCTTTAACTTTTAGAGGATATCATGCTTGAAAAAGGCTAGTGGAAAATTTTGAGGAAAAAAAAAGCCAAATATGATGAAGGACCATGTCGCAGTTCACATTGATTTTATAAAATGATTTTACACAACTCATCGGGGTCTCCCATTAATATTCCTAGTGCAACCTTTTCACTGGCGTTCCTGATGCAATTTATGCCACTAATAAGACATAAAAGAAAATAATGAATACGGGTGCCTTCTTTGAAGCTGAGAAAGGAGACCATAGCATAGTGTCAACTTTGTGTACCCCATGATGGATTTTTGTTGGTAGATCTTGTATCATACAATCAAAAGTCCAAATTGGAAAAACAACGAAGAAAATAATGGTGGACAAGACCCTAATAATAGTTGGAACTATGGAGAAGAAGGTGAAATATTGGGTCTTCTTGTTCAATGATTAAGACAGAGATAAATGCAAAACTTCATTTTTTGTCTCATGGTTTCTCAGAATGACTGCAATTGCATGGTCACCATCCCGAGGCACTTGATTGGTCTGAGTCAAGTTGGTTTGTTGCATTCACCATGGTTGATTCAAAAGGGAGAGAGCTTTATGTTGCATTTAATACCAGTCACCTTCTAATTATTATCAATTTACCTGAATGACTAGGTTTTCGATGGGAACCTCATGTTAATACAGACAAAGTCCCTCCATATGATTTCCTGGCTGATGATCCACCAAATAGGGCAATAGTTGTTAAACGATATGATCAATTTTTGAATGCTGGGATATATCTAATATTAAGCTACTCTTCTATAATTCTTGTTTTATCTGTGGATGGAAATACCTAAAATGTGATGCATATCTTCATGTTATATCTCACCTGCAAACTGATTGGTTTTAAAATATGTCTCCTACTCCTTACAAGAGTTACTGCTATGACACTATGTAGACATACAAGCCACAAAGTCATAAGTGGTTATGTTTAAATTGATGATAAGAAAATGAATGGATTTTTATGCTCAAACTTATCAAAGTCCGCTATTATAAACTTCTTTTGATTTATTTTAACTAAAGGATAAGTTAATTATCATAAAGGACTTTATTGTCTTTAACTGATCAATTCCAAGAATCAGCTAGCAAAACTGAAAAGCTATAAGCACTGCTCAAGCAGGGATTTTCAAGAAGAAAGGGCTTTTTTTTTTACGAGAGGGGAAGCTAGAGGAAGAGAAGTGTTTTCTTTTATCAGTTACCACTTGGTTTTTTTGTATAAGGATTTGAGTCCATGCGCTTGATTTTTGTATTGAGAAATAAAAGAGACATATATTTACCTGTGTGTTTGTTTATGTCTTCTTTTAGATTATAGATTTTGAATATTTTTGTAATATTTTACAATACAAATTCCATTATATCAAATAGTGAGGATTGTGTTTCTGAATCTATGAATTTGAAATAATCAATCTATTGTAAATTTTGATGCTTGTCTTTTTCATTGTTTCTTATCTATGAGTGTGGACAGGGTAATTTGTGTCTTATTTTCCCCGCATTCATTTAATTATGAATTTAAACATTCACATCTACTCGATGGCTATGGGTAGATGGTTGCTTTCCTTCCTTGGGCCTTCTAGTTAAAGGCATAACTTGCATATTTAATCATTTCATATATTTCAAAGGCAACTTCACCTTGTAAAGTAAGAAAAGAGCACTTGTACATTTACTATTGCAAGTGACTCAACTATTGCTTCCAATTTTGTCTTTCAATTTGTGGCATTTAGGAGTAATTTTTGGAGATATTTAAACAGGCCAAATCTATTAACCAACAAATATCAACCAACATTAGGTTGTTTTCTTCTTTAGGGGGAATAATAGAAGGAGCCACACTAGGCCGAGAGATAGAAACTATAGAGATTTTGTAGGATATAAGAGGCAAAAATAAAGCATAAATGGGAGGTGTGGAAGGTGTAGGAAGAAGTCTAGGGCTAGGGAAAGTAGATGGAACTATAGTAGAGGAATTTCTAGGGTCACAAATATTTTGAATTTTGAATTTTTGAAAGGATAAGTAATAGTTATCTTTGCAAGGTTGAACTGGTTCAGAAATGGAAGGCCAAAACAAGTCAAGGTCAAAGTTACCATGACTAGATAAAGGTTGATAAAGCTTATAGTTAATCGTGATAATTTCTCCATCATGGTGACATATCAAGAACTTATGAATAGGGGAGATAGTATCTTTCATGGAATGAGCCAAGGAAGGCCAAGTCAAACTTGAAACTAATTGGAAGTTGGGATGACAATAAAGATCACATCTAAGGTTTTCTTACCAACTTCTATGGGAAAACTAATGGAAACGTGCATAGGATAAGTGAAACTATTGAATTTTTTGATCATCACATTAAATTTGTCATATAAATCTTGTTGGAACTATCTAGTGTAAATATGTTCTTCGGTTATAACATTCACCATACATATAGGGTCTATAATAACTCCACAAGAGGGAAGGTCATTAATATTTGCAACTATGCAAAGAGGACCATCAGGTGACCTAATAGTCTCCTTAGGTTCAAATGTAATGGAAAGATCAAGTTCAGGTTTGGATTGATCAATAAGGTTGACAAAATTGTTAACCTCAATACACTCAACATCATAGCTCACAATGGTAAGAGAGTCAACAACATGGGAAGGGGTAGAGGGTAAAGAATAAATAGACTCAATGGTATTAGTTGAATGAGAAGGTAAAGTATTGGTATAAATTTGCAAGTTTTGGTTGGGAATGACAAAAAATTTGTTTCCTTAATGATCATTAACTCCTTCAATAGATATGGAATTAGAATCAATGAGGTCTTAAACAATAGATTTTAAACAAAAAATCTTTTCAGTATCATAACTAGGTTGATGATGGTATTGGCAAAAGGATTTGGGATCAAATTTTTTATTGGATTATTTGGTAGGATCAACTAGTGTAATGATAGGACGTGTTAAGACATTAGCATTAAGAAACTTTAACATCACATTATGCAAAGATTCAAAAAGAGGTGTAAAATTACAAGAAGGTCTAAAATAAGATGACAAAGGAGCCACACCTTTGGATGTTGCTTCCATTTGAACAATCAATGTTCTTTGATGAGTTTTTTTCTATCTTGATGAAGCCTTCCAGTTTTTAAAACTTTTGGAATGTCTAGGATGCAAAATCGCTCTTATCAATTAGAGCCATTGGAGGAGTGCTCTCAATTTGACTCACTTAAAGATGATAATTATGAAGCACTGCACACAATTGAGTAAAATAAGAGAATTTAGAAAGAAATATCTTATCTCTAATGTCTTTTTATAAATTAGCAATGAAAATACATTGAATGTCAACATCAAGCACATGATAAGAAATATGAACATGAAAATGCTTAAATCTACCAATGAAATTAGTCACTTTTTCTTTAACACCCTGTTTAAAATACATTCAATCAATCAAAAAATTAGGATCAATATTGTTTTTTAAATTGTTGAATGAAAAAATTAGCAAATTTTTGGAAGGAATCAATAGAATAAGGAGGTAAAGAAAAATACCATTGCAAGGCCTTATCTCGAAAGGTTCTAGTAAATAGTTTATCCATGAATATATGATCACAATAGAAGTCACTACGCAATATTTGAAAGGTCTTGATATGAGTCAAGGGATCATGTTTACCATTGTAATTCTCCAAGTGAGGTATTTATATGTATTGAGGGATAACAACATGAATTATATACAAGGACAAAGGGCTAGAAATGTCACAAGTGGATATGTTGAATTTGGATTGAGTCATAGAGAAAATTTGTTTTTTCAAGGATGAAATAGTTTGAGAAAGACAAGATTCAATAGAAATGTTGGTATGAGACATGTGTGAAATGTTTGGACCGTTATGGGAAATGAAAGGGACATTAGAATATGAAAATGTGACATTGTTGCAGGTAGGCATGGATGAAGGTTGGGAAACACATGGAACAATTGAAGGAGGAACAATAGGATTAGGAATGCTTCCAAGAATAACATGCGTAGGATTGATAATTAAAATGGATGTAGTCATGAGAGGTGGAGAATAAATAGAAATAATATGTAATGAAGTAGGAATAAAGATGTATGTTTCAATACTAGTGGGAGGTTGAGTTAAACCAAGATCTTATGCACAATCCTTAAGAGGTTTAACATTAATATCAACAAGATGGGAAATAGTTTATAATAAGTTAATTCCATGGTCATCATTGTGAATTAACTTTGTCAAACCTTATACTAAGGAGATATCTTCAGTATTAGAATTTTCTTGACTTAACCATTGCTCAAATTTTTCAAAGTCATGGGAAATATTTCTCACTTGGGTAGGAGGAAATATTAAGGAATCATCTAAATTATGAGAAGAGTGGGAAGAAGGATTCTTAGTGATAGTGGGAATGTCATTAGTAGGCATTTGTGTCTCATGAATATTTGTAGGAAACAAAGAGGACTTAGGATCAAAGGAGCCCATAAGTATGCAACTTCTTCTAACTGGAATAATATAGGTAGGACTTAGTGTTATAACACTCATGCACAAGGAAAATGAAAAAGAGATATATTTAATTAATTTTGAAAGGAAATATGCATACACTCATAAATTTTATACAATATTAATTGAACTAATCATAATGAAACCTAATGAAGAGCGCATATAACCATCAAATAAAGAATGGAGATCCAATGCATATAAAGGAGACCTAGACACAAAATCATAATTTAAATGTGCATGGGTTCACTAAAAATGTACATTAAGAAAAAGGAAATGAATGTAATACAATGGATTGTCCTCCTTTCCCCAATGTAAAAATTAGAAGGAAGATGACCCAATAGGCTCAAGTAGGACTTATGCATTGAAAGAGTCAATGATCCTTCACTATAATGAATTGGGATAAGTTGGATATGAGAGGAATGATATAATGATGTAAAATATGAGTCTAAATAAGTGTTTATAACTTGTTTCAAGAAATACATATGAACAAAATAGATAGACACATGCAATGACTTGAAACTGAGACTAGAGAGTTGTACTAACTTGTAGTCAGAATTTATAGTGATTTTGTAGGGAATAGAACAAACTAGTTGTTTTGTTTCTAAGGACAATTTGCAAAAAATTGTCATGTTTTCTATGATTTTGCTTGAAACTTTCACAATCAATCTAATAGATCTCCCACTTTCTGGATTAGTACCAACAACTCCTCGATCTATCCCTGCACATATAAAAATGGGAAAAAAGGTTGCAGAAAGGGGTTTGCCTTGGTCAAACCCTTATTTAGGATTAAATATTTAAATGCAATGAAATTGCATAAAGGAAAGAAAAGGTAAATGTAAATATTATAGCTACCTTGTAAATACCTTCATGAATGGATATTGAGATCACACATATTCATGAAGATGCTTGTATGTTTCTTGAATTATAGTTTCTTAACCTTGGAATATAAAATGAATTAAGGATTTCCTCACAAATGCATGGATCTATGAATGCCACTTCTAGATCTTTAATGTGTTATGCTTGATGAACACTTGTTGTGAAGGAAGAATGCATGTGGATGGACAAATGATCTTCTAGATTTATTGATAACTCCTCTACTTGGCCATCATGGGAGATAAGCTTTCTACAATGGAGAAGAATGACTTCAAAATGCATTGAATGCTTGAGGAAATACTAGGTATTATACTCTTGCCTCTAAATCTTGAATTCACTTGACTATTTGATTGCCTTCTTGATCATGGATATGGATTGAAAATAATAAATACAAAAATAAGGAGAGATATTCTACTTATATACCTCTCACAATATTTCGAGATTCAAAATTAATCCAAGCCAGCCATGAGATCTAATTTCCCACCAAAACACTACAATAGGGCCCCAAATCATATATGAGCCTAATTACAAGGGAACACAAAACCTTAGGCATTGTGTTCCTAGGAACATAATGCCCAAGAAATTATGTACCTAAGAGAAAGTACTAAGATTGAAATGGGAGATCCAGAAGATAGGGTAGATATTGGAATAAACAAAGATAGGTAGGTGGAACAAGTATAGCATACATGAAATGTCAAAATCACTAAAATGGGGCATAACTGAATATTCAATTATGGGTGCTCACTTCTTAGGATGGTACAACTAGTAAATTATTTTTATACAATAAGTATGGTCATAGAGTTGGTTTTTATAGAAGTTGGATCAAAAGTCAATTAGTTAATATAAAATGCTACTTTTTCAATAAGCGTAGACATGTGATAGTTGAGCATAGGAGTAAGCTTTAAAAAAAATGGTTGCATAGATGAATATTTTATCAAATATGATAAAACTTTCAATGGACATTGTTAAATTTGTAAGATGCATGAACACAAATCTACAAAATGCAAGTTAAATATGAATCTTTGAAGAAGTAATAATAGGGTAAATAGAGGAAGACTACAAGGTGATCTGGTATGTTACAATTGCAACACAATTGGCCATATTGCAAAGTTTTTCCAAAGAAGAATTGAAGAAAATAATGTTCCAGTAAAGAATATCAATGTTAGTAAAGAGAAGGAAAAGATGTAGAGGTTCGAGGTAAAGGAATCAAACAAGGTAGAAGAAAGTTTTGAGAATTGATTTACACCATCTAGTGGTGCTAATGCTTTCTTCTAAATTGAAAGACAATGTATGGGTTGAGGGGTAGAACCAAATTAAAAAATCCTTTTCCCCCCTCTTTGTTGGGTACTGAGTTTCTCTCAACATCAGAGGTGAACAAATAATTGTTCTTTCTATAAACTTGGAAAATGTCAAAAGATCTATTAAAGGAGATGAAAATATTTTCTTCAAAGATACAAATATATTGGGCATATCTTTCTAGGGGAAGATTCAAAGTGTTATCTTATGTTTCTTGGACTGATGCAAGTTGTTGGTCTTCAGGGGACTAGTGGAGTTTAGTACAAAAGAAGAGTGACATGTTTCCCTTTGTCCTTGATTTCAAAGGGGGAGAAGTTTTGTGGAAGTTCACAAGTATTTATATCAATGAAAAAGGGGGAGATTTCTATAAATGTGGCATGTTGGTTATCATTGATGTCAACATTATTGGAAGGATGAAGTATTGGTAGTAGAATTGTTGGAAGAATGAAGTATTAGTGGATGTCTTGTTGGGAGGATGATGTGTTAATGAGGTATTAACAAACTTGTTGATATCTTGTTTATGGTGATGTATTTAGATCGACCAGTTAAGTATGGTTTGCAAGAACCATGATAATAGTTACTTGTATGAAAATGATTTAGCATATACCTTATACACTTGTGTTCTTTATGTTTGAAAGATGTTCTTACAATAATTTATATTATATCCTAGATATAAATGTTGTGGTGTTGGAACCTCTATCTATAATGAGTAATAATCTTGCTATGTTCTGGTTTGTATATAGTTGAAATTTGGCTTGAGTTCTTTTAGAGTGATGTCACTACTTGCCTAGTGATGTTTAGTTTGGTTTAGAAGATATATATTGGTCTGGTACTACTCAAAAGTTGTCTTTTTGGGTTTGTTTAGTTGTTGAGTTTTATATTTATACTTTGGGGCATTATTGATGTCATTGGCATTGGGTGTGACATTAATGTCTAACTAAAGTAATCATAGAAGACTAACAAGATGACTGATAAAGAATTACAAATTTTCAATAGTGAAGGTTGTTGATATGGTACTGCTATCACTTAGAATGCACACTTTGTGTGTTTCTACTATTTGTGGTAACATATGTATTGTAGTTGAAGATCACTTTATTTCTCTAGAATTGGTAATGTTCTTTGTTAAGCAGTGAGCTCTATCAGATTGGTCCAGAGTATCTTTAGTGTCCTCTAGATATAATTGGATACAATGTTGTTGAATGATGAATTTAACCATGTATAGTCATACAATATGTTTTTTTGGTGATATTTGTGGTTTGCAATTTATTTTTGATGATCTATAATTAATATATTCAGTTATGTTATTTGTATCTATATATGAATGTGCTACCTTATTTGGTATCATTCTTTTGGTCTAGATATAATTCACAACTAATGTTGGGATGTTAATTTGGGTCCCATCTTGTGGTGAAGGCACACCTAACCTTGCTTGTCAAATATGTTCAAATGATGGATCTGGAGGTTTTGAGCCATTGGCATTGTAATGGGGTCACAATAAACCTTTCAATATGGAATAAGGGTTATTAGAGTTTAGGAAGTTATCGTTCGAAAAGTTGTCAAGATGCAAGAAAAGTTGTCAAACAACTTTTCTTGCAACCCAAATGGTCAATAATGTCATATTTTTCTAAATGTGTAATTTAAGCATCCATTTTGATGTAATAAGTCCTATAAGGGTCATTGGTCATGATAAAAGTTCAAGGATGCAAGTTTTTGGTCAAATATACAAAAGTTACATAAGTTGTTAAAAGTTGTCATAGTGCAAAAAGTGCAAAAATGCAAAAATTAGGAAGTTGAAGGGTCAAGAGTTAGTTTTGATCAATTTTAACTGATCATACAGGTTTTAATGTTGTTATAAGTTCGATTGCATCATTGGAAGACAAATATTTTGGATTTTGGGGAATGTGGAAGCAATACAAATAATGTAAAATTTTGTAACTCTATGTATTTTTCTCTATTTCAATCATCTTATTCTTATAGTTATAGGTTGATTATGAATTTAAATTGATTATAATTTGTAATATTGAGACTCTAATTTCATATGAATTTGGTTTTAAGAAATTCTATGAAGTTTCAAGAGAGTTAGAGCAAGTTTTCTCAAAACGGGTTCAAGACTGGCTAGGGTAAACAATGAATATAGAAAATTGTGCAACTTTTATTTCCTATGGAGAACAAGGATATAAATGGGTGAAATGAATCCATTTTAGGTCTAATTTCATATTAAAAATATTTTTATTTTAATCTTGAATTTTACATAGGTTTTTGTGATGTCCTAGCGTTGTTACCTTATGTCTCAAACTGGTAAAAATAGTAAAAGCTTGATTTTGGGGCTTGATTGATATTTGTGTTTGATGAGATTGTATGAGAGAGTTTAGAGAGCGTGTACAAACATTTTAAAAGATTCTTTAAGAATTGGTAAGGTGAGGAAAGGTCATGAATAGAGTTTCTCAACAAGCCCTCCTAGAAACTGCTTAAAATGAGGGTTTTCTAATTGATGTATTAATGAGTGTTCTGGTCCCTAAAAATGGTTTATTTTGGTCATTTGTAACATGTGAAGAATTTATAAGAATAATTTTGAATTTTAAAGAAGGTTTTGGTAGTATTTCCTTTGTAAAAGTAGCCTAATTGGCTTGTGGGATAGTGTAGAAGCTTTGATTTGAAGGTGTTTGTCCAAAGTGACCTAAGTAGATTCTGAGATATGTTTTAGGAAGCTTTAAAGGCTATCTAAAAAACTATTACATTTGTGGACTTGAGTTGGTTAGGATAAGTTATGATCAACTTTTTCACTAGTAAGGGGTAGTAGACAATAGGATTGATTTTGTGAAAGGGGTAATAGTTGATGAAATCAATGTTCTTGAAGGTTTCCAAGGTTGTAAATATGTTTTATTTAGTTGATCTAAGATGCATATAAGGTTATTTAAGTCTTGAGAAGTATTGAAGGCATATTTTTTATTTGTATCCTATAAGACAAGGTGTCTTTGTTAAGGGAGAGCATGGAGTTGTGAAGTATCACGGTAATGGGGTATTATGAAACTAACCCCATGAAAATATTTATTCATTTTGAAATAATGAGTTGTTAAGAATTTTGTTTTGAGAAAGAATGATTTCACAGGGTTTCTTTCTTGAGTTGAGAGAGGATTCTATCCCATTGTTGTGAAATATGCCTACTTAGCATTGATATGTCTATAAGTTTTTAATGGTGAGCCATGCCTCTACATCACCTTGGTGCATGGAGATCCACATGCTTCAAGAGTCATTCAGAAGATGTTTCTTGGCAGATTGATTCTATAAGATTTATTTTCCTATTCACATGTTAGATTTTGGATATGGCCTTGGTTGATGTGTGGACCATTGGATCTATCTTAACAAAGTGTGTTTAGATATATTTGGGTCCCCTCTTTCTCCTAGAGTGGACTACTTCATGTAACTTGGCTTCAGATGACCTATTTTATAATATTGTTTTATCTTAGTTGAGGCTGACTTGCAGTAAAGATTTTAATGATCTATCTTATATTTAAGGAATGCATTCAAGGATAAAAGTGAGGTGAGTAGAAGTGCACAAAAGGTAGAAGAGTGCATTGTGTGAAGGAAAGAAGAGAAAGAAGAGAAATGGATGTTCAATAATCTAAGGTTAAAAGAAATATATTCAGAAATTGTGTGTTGTTGATTCATATTTAAGAGATTCTTATTTTATTTTTGAGATTCATGCTACATGATGATAGTGAGTTTTCTAGTACATATTTTTGTAGCTATTTCTAAGATAGTGAGTTTTAGTTAAACAAGTAGCAAGAAGAACTGAAAGACTATGATAGATTTGTTTATGTTCAATTGGTGGAGCCAGATATAGTACCACAAATAAATGAAGTGTCGAGTGATCCACAAGTGGTAAATGATTCACAACCATTGAATGAGGATGAAGGTAACCAAAGAGAAGAACTGGTACTTCCAAGGTATGTGAAACTTAATCACTCTCAAGATCAGATTATTGGAGATAAAAATGTTGGAGTGATGACAAGGATTAAGGTAAGAGAAAGTACTTATTTATTATCTGAATTAGAACCTAAATCTATTAAAAATACTTTGGAAGATAATGATTGGGTTAAGGATATGAAAGAGGAATTAGAGAAAATAGAGAAAAATAATACATGGACTTTAGTACCCAGACCTACTAACAAGAATGTTATAGGTACTAAATGGATCTTCGGGAATAAGTTGAATGAGAAAGGAGAAGTAATCAGAAACAAGGAAAGGCTAGTTTGCAAAGGGTGTGCACAAGAAGAAGGACTAGACTATGGTGAGACCTTTGCACATGTTGCTAGACTTGAAGGTGTAAGGATACTTCTAGCTTATGATGCTTATAAAGGATTTAAAGTCTATCAAATGGATGTAAAATCTTCTTTTCTAAATGGTGTGTTACTAGAAGAAGTATATATTGAACAACCTAAAGGTTTTGCTAATAAAAAAGGTAAAGACATGGTATGTAAATTCCATACATGATGCAGGAGCATCTCGGGTCCTTGGCAATCCTGTGTCACCAAAAACAAGTTTGAGTTTTATGTGTTGCTCGGTTCCTTTTTTGACCGAGTTGGCTCGGTAGTGGCTCAGGTTCCTTCTTTAATCGAGTTGGTCGATTATTTCTTGGCACCCGGTTATCCTTGCTTACCAAGTTTTTTGTTTTAGTTTTCTTTTGAGGCCGACTTGTGCACTTAAATGTGGTCATAGATTTAATGTTGGTATCAACATTGGGAAGCGTGTGGACCTAGATCTGGTCATTCCTTCCCTTAATGATGGATCTAAATGCCGACTTGTTTCGGTAGCCTCTTGTATATAATATAGTCGTTAATTGTAGTTTAGGAGTGAGTCAGAAGAGCTTAGAGATAGAAGATGAATGGTATCAGTTAGAATATTGAAGATAGTTTTTAAATCCTCGCATGTTGGAAGACTATTTTAATTGAATTGTAATATCTAGCCCTAACCGGAAACGCCTTATAGTCCAGCATGTATGAATCAATTTGATGAATAGAAGGATATGATCTGCATTCTCTCTCTCACTTGTTGTGTTGTTGCTTCTGTGTGTGATCTCTGCAAGGTAGATTTGGATTAGGGTGTGGTTTTGGCCCCTCATCCACCCCTGTCTTATGTCAGGTGGTATCAGAGTGAAGGTTGAGATATGGATCTAGATTTGCAAATCTAGGTTTGAGGGTTCCCTCTTGTCAAACCCTAGTTGATTTGTTGTGGGGTAGCAGATTGCGATCTAGCCTAAAATTGTAGAGGGTTTCAAGATGGTTCATGGGAGGCGAGATTCAAATTCAGGAATGGTAGACATGTTGAGACAACTTTCTGCTAGGTAGAAGTTGTTGAGACAGTCCAGTGTAGAGGAAGACATCTTGAAGATGTTAGTGATGAAGAAATTGAGGAAGAACTTGATGATGTAGAACCTACACCGATGATGGATCAGGGTGAGGAAATATTGTTGAATGCTTTGACAAATCTGAATTCTACACCACATTCTAATTCTCCTGAGTACAGTGGGAAACAAGATTCAAATGAGTTGGTCGATTGGATCACCGAGATGGAGAAGTACTTTGAATATGAAAATGTCCCTAAGGAAAAGAAGGTGAAGATTGCAAGCACAAAGTTGAAGAGTCATGCATCCTTGTGGTGGGAGAATCTACAATTGCACAGAAAAAGGAAAGGAAAGGATAAAATCAAGGTATGGAATAAGATGGTAAATAAGTTGAAAGAAATTTTTTTACCTTGTGATTATCAGATTAACCTAGTTAGGTGAATGCAAAGTTTGAGGTAGAAAGATAGCTTGGTAAAATATTATATTGAGGAATTCTATAGGTTAGATATCAAATCTGGACATGATAAAGATGAATTGGAAATACCTAAATGGATTGAGAGTTTCCATCCAAGAAGAAATTAGTTTGGTTAAGTTGGAAAACATTGAGGAAGCTTATGAGTTTACCTTGAAAGCTAAGGAGAAATTGAACAAAAGACATGAGAAAAGACAAAGAGGAAGAGGTAGAGTCTATGGTGAGAATAATAGATTTGATCCATAAGAGACAAATTTGGACAAAGGCAAGACCGAGTGGAAAGGTAAAAGTTCGGCTAGAGGAAGAGGAAATAACTACTGAGGTGGTTATAGTAGAGGTGGATTTTGAGGAACTTGTTACAATTGTGGAGAAGAAGGAAATGGATCATTTGAGTGTACACATGCAAGTAAGAAGGCCAGTAGTAGTATAAATTCTTTGGTGCAAGAAGACTCACCGAATGAACCTGAGAAGGAAAAGAATTTAATGGTAAGGAGAGCACTTTGGAGTGAAAGTAATAAAGAAGACCTGGTAAGGAAAAGTTTTTTCAAGACCAAATGTATATTTTCTAATGAAGCGTGGAAGGTAATCATTGATAGTGGAAGCTTGGAGAACTTGGCATCTGAGGAAATGGTTACAAAGTTGCAGTTGGAAAGGTTGTAACACCCGAAGCCCTATCAAATTTCATGGATCAAGGATGAGCATACACTCTTGGTAAGTGAACAATGTTATGCAAATTTGAAAATTGGAAAGTACTATGATAAGGTGTTGTGTGATATCATACCTATGGACTATTGTCATATTTTGTTGGGTAGACCTTGGCAATATGATAGACATGCTATATATGATGGGAGATTGCATAAATATACTATTTGGACTGATGGGAGAAGAAAAATCTTGTTACCTTTGATTGAAGAACCTGTTAGTAGTGTTTTTACATCTGTGAAAGTTTGTTTGATGGAAGGAAGAAAGTTTGTTAAGGATTTGAAGAAGAATGATGTATGTTTTGCTGTGATTCCTAATAAACCGAGTAAGAAAATAGAGGATAGGATCCCTGAAGAGATTGATAAGATACTCACCAAGTATAGAGACATCATTTTTGACAATGTACATGAGGGTTTTCCAATAAAGAGAAGCATTGATCATTGCATGGATTTAATCCATGGAGCTAGTTTACCGAATAAGGCACCACATCGGTTGACACTACTGAGAATCAAGAATTGAACCGGCAAATTCAAGAATTGTTGCAGAAATATTTGATCGGAGAAAGTTTGAGTCCTTGTGCAGTACTATCTATATTGGCACCTAAGAAAAATGGAGAATGGCGAATGTTTACAGATTCCAAAGCAATCAACAAGATAACAGTGAAATATAGGTTTCCTATACCGAGAATGGATGACATAATGGATAGTTTGATTGGAGCAAAGTATTTAACCAAAATTGATTTGAAAAGTAGATATCATCTGATCAGAATCATAGAAGGTGATGAGTGGAAGACTTCTTTTAAGACTACAAAAGGTTTGTATGAGTGGTTGGTTATGCCTTTTGGTTTAACTAATGCACCGAATACTTTTATGAGATTAATGAATGAAGTTTTGAAGAAATTATTAGGTGAATTTGTGATTGTATACCTAGATGATATTTTGATATTCAGTAAGACCAGAGAAGATCATTTGTTGCATGTTAAACAAGTATTGCAAAGATTGAAAGAAGAAAAGTTGTTGATAAATCTGAAAAAGTGTTCTTTCATGAAAGAGGAGATTATGTATTTGGGATTTGTGATTTCAGCCGATGGTTTGAAAATGGATCCTGAAAAGTTTGAAGCTATTTTGAATTAGCCTACACCTGAGAATGCTAGTGAGGTAAGATCATTTCATGGTTTAGCAAGTTTTTACTGAAAGTTCATTAGGAATTTCAGTTCAATTTGGAATGCTATGACTGAGACTATGAGAGGAGATAAAAGAGAATTTAAGTGGACACATGGAGCTGATAAAAGTTTTGAGACTCTGAAGAAGAAGGTTGCTAAATTGCCTATGTTAGAATTGCCCGATTTCAATAAGGTATTTCAAGTTGAATGTGATGCAAGTGGTAGTGCAATAGGAGCTGTGTTGAGTCAAGAAGGTAAACCTATTGCTTTCTTTAGTGAGAATTTGAATGATGCAAAAAGGAAATATTTTGTATATGATCAAGAATTCTATGCTATTGTTCAAGCCCTGAAGAAATGGAGACATTATTTGATACCGAGTGAATTTGTGTTGCATACTAATCATAAGGCTTTACAGTATTTGGGTAGTCAGAATAAGTTGAATCAGAGACATATGAAATAGGTTGAATATTTGCAGAGTTATACATTCATGATAAAACATAAGAGTGGAGTCACTAACCGAGTTGTTGATGCATTAAGTAGAAGAAGATCTTTGATGTCCAAGATGAGAATTAAAGTTCTTGGTTTTGATGATACGAAAGTATTGAATGAGACTGATCTTGATTTTTCTGAGCCGTGGAGAAAGTGCAAAGCACCTATTCAAGATCAACCGAGTACTAAATGAGAAGACTATTTCATTCAAGAAGGTATTTTATTTAAAGGTATTCAATTGTGTATATCGAGATGATCAATGAGAACTAATTTGGTAAAGGAGAAACATAGTAGTGGTTTGGCTGGACATTTTGGCATTGACAAAACATTGAATTTTCTTAAGGAGAAATACTTTTGGCCACAGTTGTATAAGGATGTTAAAAAATTTGTGAAAAGTTGTGGAATTTGTCAAGTTGCAAAGGGAGTAAGTCAGAATACTGGACTGTATACACTGATTTCTGATCCTAAGAAACCTTGAATTGATATTAGTATGGATTTTTTTCTTGGCTTACCAAAGATAGTAAGAGGTAATGATTCTATATTTGTTGTTATGGATAGATTTTCTAAGATGGAACATTTATACCCTGTAGAAAGACATCATATGTAGTGTATATAGTAGATCTATTCTTTAAGGAAATTTTTAGATTGCATGGATTACCGAGGACTATCATCTTTGACCGAGACAGTGAGTTTGTTGCATACTTTTGGAAGACTCTTTGGAAAAAGTTGGGCACCGAGTTGAGGTATAGTTCTACATTTCACCCATAGACTGATGAATAAATAGAGGTTGTGAATAGAAGTTTGGGTAATCTTTTGAGATGTTTAGTTGGAGATACACCGAGTAATTGGGATTCTATGTTGGCACAAGAAAAGTTTGCATATAATAATTTAGTGAATAGGAGTACTGGAAAAACACCTTTTGAGATTGTAAATGGCATACAACTGATAGGTATATCAGATTTGAAGGATATTGCTGGTGAAGAAAAGAGAAGTGTTGAAGGAGTAAATTTTGTTGAGTTCATGAAGACATTGCATGAAGAAGTGAAACATAAGTTGGAGAAAAGTAATTAGAAATACAAAGACAGAGAAGATCGATCAAGAAGACAAGACTTTTGCAATTGGGGATGAAGTAATGGTACACTTGAAGAAAGGTAGATTTCCTATCGGAACATATGGAAAGCTAAAAATGAAGAAGTTTGTTCCTTGTAGGATATTGAGGAGATTTGACAGTGGAAATTCTTATGAGATTGATTTACCTGATGACATGGATATATCACCTATATTCAAAATTGCAGATTTGTATGAGTACCACGAATCAAATGAAGAAATGACAGTACCGAATGATTATCCTAAGAGACAGACATAAGAAGTTGAGCAGATATTGGAACAAAGAGTTAGCATAAGCACAAGAGGAAAACAATATATGGAATATCTAATAAAGTGGAAAAATAGACCGATTGAAGACAGTTCATGGATTTCACAATCTGAGTTGGATTTAGCTCAGGTTGTACCTACTGCATGATTCAAAGAATCATTTCAAATAACCCCAGGTGTCTGATGCAGGAGCATCTCGAGTCCTTTGCAATCCCATGTCACCAAAAATAAGTTTGAGTTTTTTGTGTTGCTTGTTTCCTTCTTTGACCGAGTTGGCTCGGTAGTTGTTCGGGTTCCTTCTTTAATCGAGTTGGTTAGTTATTTCCTGGCGCTTGGTTATCCTTTCCTGGTACTCGGTTATCCTTTCTTACCAATTTTTTTGTTTTAGTTTTCTGTTGAGGCTGACTTGTGCACTTAATTGTGGTCACAAATTTAATGTTGGTATCGATCATTGGGAAGCACATGAACCTAGATCTGTTTGTTCCTTCCATTAATGATGGATCTGAAGGTCGACTTGTTTCGGTAGCCTCTTGTATATAATATAGTTGTTGGTTGTAGTTTAGGAGTGAGACAAAAGAGCCTAGAGATAAAAGATGAATGGTATCGGTTAGAAGATTGAAGATAGAATCTGAATCCTCGCATGTTGGAGGACTGTTGTAACTGAATTGTAATATCTTGCACTAACTAGGAAGGCCTTATAGCCTGACATGTATGAATCAATTTGATGAATAGAAGGATCCGATTTGCATTCTCTCTCTCTCTCTCACACTTGTTATGTTATTGCTTCTGTGTGTGATCTCTGCAAGGTAGATTTGGATTAGGGTGTTCCTTTGGCCCCTCATCCACCCCTGTCTTGCATCAATAAAACATTGTACGGACATAAACAAACTCCAAGAGCATGGTATGTAAGGATACATTCTTATCTTATTCAGATTGGTTTCACAAGAACCAGTGACAATAGAAATGCATATCTAAAATCTAAAAGTGGAGACATGATATTGATAGTTGAAGTTTTTGTTGATGACATAATATTTGGTGGAAATGAAGCATTGAGAAGGTCATTTGTAGAAGTAATGAGGAAAGAATTTGAAATGTCAATGATAGGAGAAATAAAATTATTTTTTGGTCTTCAAGTACAACAGATGAAGAAATGGATATACATCAGTCAATCCAAGTATGTGAAGGAGATTCTAATTTTTTTTGGCATGGAAGACTCAAAACTAGTGGCAAAACATATGGTCATAGGTTGCAAACTATCTAAGGAGGATGAAGCCAAAGAGATAAATGAAACTCTATATAGATCCGTGATCGATAAGCTGCAATATGTTTCTCATAGTAGACCGGATATTGCACATGGTGTTGGTATTGTTCCAAGGTTTTCCTCTAATCCAAAGGACTCACATATGGTTGCAGTGAAGAGGATCTTCAAATATCTCAAGGGAACTAAAAATTATGGTCTATGGTATGGTAAGAATGGAGATTTTTCTTTGAATGTATTTACTGATACAAACTGGGCATGTAATGTTGATGATTGGAAGAGCACAAGTCATGGAGCATTCTTTCTTCATGAAAGATTAGTCTCCTGGACTAGTAAAAATCATTAGTGTATTTCACAATCTACTGTAGAGTCATAATACATTGTTGTTGCTATTAATTATCAGCAAGTGATATGGATAAAATAGATTCTTGAGGGAATTCATGATAAGGTCACAGAACCAGTTGTTATCTATTGCAATAACACTAGTGCAATAAACATTTCCAATAATCCAGTGATGCACTCAAAGACAAAGGACATTGCAATAAAATATCATTTTCAAAGGGAACACGTACATGATAAGGAGGTAAGGCTTGAATATGTGTCTACTAAAAAAAAAGTTGTTGATATATTCACAAAGCCATTACCAAATGATACCTTTGAGTATCTCAGAGGTAGATTAGGAGTTATTCCCTTATCTAAAGTTAATTAGATGATGTTGATTGCTTTAGTTCATAAGTGTTTATCAAAATATCATATGTATGAACTGATGTATAGGTGGACTACTCCATAGGGGGAGAAGTCTTAGTATGTTATTGTAATGCATTGATCAGGAAAGATCAAGCATAGAACAATCAAGTGTAATCTAAAATGATTGAATGAGTAGACAACTTTGGCATTGTTGTCAAAAGGGGAGAAGACGTATTATAAAAGGAGATAATATGTAAGAGAATATACATTATAAAGGGAGAATATATATGAATACTAGAGAAGAACTATGATCAGAGTTACAAACAAAAGTGGAAATATTTTGCAAAAGATGTTTTTCATGAGAGAGACATAGTGTTGCCAAGAAGAACTCAGAGGTGAAGCAGAGAAGCTAAGAGGAGAAGTTAAGAGTGTTTCCATCAATGTCAAAGGGGGAGATTGTTAGCATTACTGATGCAGTGATGCTAAGTGTTGCATTGATAAAGATTGGTACAAATTTAATGACAGGTGAATCAGTTATTTGGTTGTCATTGATGTCAATTGATTGACTTACTATTTTCAGTATGTTACTAGATATTGTGTGAGTAAATCATGAGTTGTAATATGTTTCTGAAGTTGCTATTCTAAAGGAAGAACATGTTATGTGTTGTGATGTTAAGTTTGTAACCATGATGTTTGATATGAATTATTGAGTTGGTTATGTTTGAATGGAATCAAACTGGGTAACTACTAAAACAATAAGTGCTTTGAATGTTAAATCTCAAATTATTAAAGTGTTGGATGGAGCAATCATAGGATATGATTGATAACAATGTATAGACACTATGTTGAGGATCACGACTCATATTGTTGATAGGTGAAGATGTTTTAATTGACTGGAAGTAGTATTGACAGAGTGAACAGATAAATAAGACATAGTTCTTGAATAGGTAATAAAGATTTGTGAATCAATGAAGAAATTTGAAGTGGCGATGGGAGTGGTGATATTTTTAGTGAAGTAGTAAGGCAGTTCCATGATTTGTGGAAAGTGTTTGACATCACATTGTCCGAGATATGCATTTGAGGATGATTCTTCAAGAAGTTTCTTTTGGTCAAAAGAGTTTTTCAAGATGCTTCAATTTACAAGGTGAAATCCATGTGGAAGCTGATGCGGTCAAATAAAACTGGTTTATGAGTTGTTAGATACATTTTATCTTACCTAACATGATTTGGATTGTTTGTATCTTAGATCTAGGGTTTATTTTAAGTCACTGGAAGAAAATCTATATATTGGAAAGTTGAAAAAGGAGTTATTTGCTGATTGTGAATTGCAGAAGGGTGTGGTGACAAAGAAAGCAAAGGAATCAAGTGTGATCAAGCTAGGAAAGAGTATAGTGCGTGGAGAAGAGTTTCAGAGCTTAATAGGTTAATCGTGCAAAGGTAGTGAAATTTCACAGACCATCTTATCTATTTATTTTTAACCATTATAATAGTGAAATCCCTTAACCAGGTAGATCCTAATAGATCTTAGTTGCAAATCCTCTAACAAGGTGGCTTTCATGTTGAATGTTTAAAGTCCTCTAACAAGGCTTCTCCTAACAAATAAAAGATCCTAGCATGTCTATAGGAAAATCCCTTAACTGTGTAGCACCTAACATTGCTTTTGTAAACCTTTAACCAGGCAAGCTCCTCACAGGGCACATTCCAGAAGAGTACAAATTTAGTGGGTACCAACTCCCAGAATGTTTTTTCCCATTTGGGTTTCTATGATAAAAAATTGGTGTCTTCATTGTGTGGTTGATTATTTGTTGATGCGTGTTTTGAAAGTTTTTATTCATGTTAGTTGATGTTGAATATTTTGGTGCATAAAGTTCAAAGAGTTTTAAATCAAAGAATTTGTTGATTATTGATTCACCCCTCCCCTCTCAGTAATTAGACTTGTATTAAAAATACTAGAGTCTTTAAATCAAATCAAGGTTGTTATCCACGGTTAGAAATTAATATATATTATCTTAATTATTGATCCTATATGGGTAATGAATGGATAGGCTCTTATATATATGATCAAAGTTATTTACTCATCATCATAGAGAATGTTAGTGATCATATTGGTTAAGTTCTCAAATTTATTAGTACGATTTTGGATATTAATCTTTTCCATCACTTATTGACTTTATTATTGACTCTATTATTATGGATAACTTTTGAAAATAATTGTGATTGAATTTGTAATCAATTCTTGAAAATTTATCAAGTAGATACACATTACATCCTTGTATATTTGGTTTTTGTTATGGTTAATGCCAAACATGTGTCAAATATGGTGTGATGAAGAAGGGTAAGTTTCTACTTCAAATCTACTTGCCTATAGTCAGCCCAAAAATATGCTTTGGGTAAAGCTTACTCATCATTAGCAAATACTTGTTATTTGGTTGTTTATTCTCTTTCTCTACCATTGTTATATCATGTTACATCATATTCTATCACTCTTGCTAGTTATAGATTGCAAGGAATCCCCATGCAGGATCACATATTCTTAATTTGAAGGATACCAGAGAAGCATATGCTTCATGGTGAGGTGGTAAAACACTATAATGATGTTCTCAATCATGGTGTTCTTATGTGGAGGTTGCAATTCAATAATACTTATTTGTATTCTTTTAGTTTTGTACTTATGTACTTCTACCCAACCTTATGGTCTTTATGTAAAGGAAATAGTTTCCTTACGTCTTTCATAGTGTTTGGGCTTATGCACTCAAATTTATTGGTAAAATATAATATGTCCCTATTCATATGTTTTGAACAAGTCAATTCAATTTATGTTCAATTATGTGTAATTTATGTATTTTTCATTTTAATACTGTGGACGTCCTTACATATGGTATTAGATCTCTAAGTTTAGCACTAGGGCCTTGAGTTCACTATGATAATTTGTAACACTTTAATCACATGATCATCTAGCGAAGTAGTTCTTAGTACATGTTTTCACAAGTGCTTATTGTTTAAGTTAGTAGTTTGGCTTGATGTTGATCAACTTGAGTAGGGTAAAGTGTACCTCTCAAATCTTGTAGCAACTATCGTGAAGGATATCCCTTGGTTGTGAGTCTTTCAAAATGAAAAAAAATTATGCATTGGTGTGCAAATCTATCTTTGTGAGGTCTTGTATGTGTGTGTGTGTGTGTATCATTAGCAAAAAATGTGGTTGCCTAGTTTATCTTGTGTGATATGTTTAAAATTTTTATTTGAGAAGGTAGTTAAATTCCTAAGTTGTCAACAACTGCTTACCTATTCATTGCCATCCCTAATGTCTATTTATGCTAAGTGTAAAGTGAAATGACATGTGAATGGTTTTGGTCATGCTTGTATACTCATATTGGATAGTGCGATTGTGGATCCTTTTTCTTGGAATCACATGTCAATGATTAGATTTCTGAGTAGACATATTAAATTATTTTGTGTATGACACCATTGAGGTAAAACAGTAAAAATTATTCATATGTATGAATATTGTGATAAATGATTGGTGAAATAGAAAATGCATTAGTATTACCAACATTTTTTGACCATGGTAATGTGTTGAATCTTTCCTTGTTTAATGTGCATATTAATACTAAAGGAAATTGTGATCAATACGAGCACTGTGTAATTGTGGCCTAGTGCCTTTAATGTATGGTGTCTTGATAGACAAAAGGATGTGACTTGTTAAGCATGTAGTAGTTTTGTATGATATAAGTAAATGCACGTCTCTTGTTATGACCAATCTTTGCATGATAGAATATTAGGCATTCCTTGTACAAGCAAATGTATAATATATCATGGGTTATGAGTTTGAGCATGCATAAACACAGCCTTGTTTGTGAGTACTTAGTAATAATAATCAAGTGCATTATGCCTTCCTGAATCTAAATTTTCTTGGTAATGTGATGCTTGAGTAGCATAATCTTTGTATGGAAATAAAATTATTTGGGTACCTCCTTTTGTAGTAATACAAGTGTGACACTTGAAATGAAAAATTCATTTGGATATCTAAACTCATTGTATATGCCATATTGCATAAATATTTAAATGAGTTGCTTTGATGTTTTAAGTGCAAGTATGGGGAGTTTGGTTGTTTGATTAAGGAAAATTGATGCTTGTCTTAACATAGTGTCAAAATCATTAAAGGAATCACATTTATGGTGTGCTTGGGTATGTTATCTAATGTACCTTGGATGTGGTACCCTCGACACATCGTGTATCTCTTTACTCCCTCAATGTGGCCAATATTGGTTGGTTAGCTCTTATCAAAGTGTTTTTTTAAGTTTGATGATTTATTTTAGTTATTGATGAATTTCTAATTGTAATAAAGGTTAGCATTAAACTTTTAGATTTTCTTATATAAGGATAGCCACTAAGATTTTTCTTTATCTATTTTTTGACCCTTGGATACACCTTTTTATTGTTGAAATTGCAAACAAAATTGTGCATCAAAGTTGAAATTTATCATTTTCCTTTAGAATTTTCTTGTAATCTTCTCGTGGCTAGACTATGTATTTCATTTTGCTAATATTGTGATTTATTGTTCTCTATTATGTCATGATGAACACCAATATAATGTATGAGAGAGTGTATAACAGAGAATGTACCAACCCTAAACCTGTATTAGTATCATTATTGAATAAGATCTCTTGCTCTTATAAAGTGCTAAAAGATTTAGTACACTATATGAAATGATTGATGCTGAGTAGTATGTAGTGTTCAAAATTGTGAGATGTAATGCATGACTTTGAATCTTTGAAAGAAAGCTAGTGTGATTGCCTTCATGTTAAAATATTGAATGAAGAAAAACTGTATCTTTACTTAGTGCATTGATGTATTTTACAAAAGGTCAATTACTTATAATCTATTCTAGAAGGAATGATGTGACAAGATGGACAAAATGTCTAGGTCGCATGGTTATTTATATGAATTCACTAACTTTTTAGGATATTTGTAAGTGTGCAAGAATGACTAATGAACACACTTAAAGTATCACATATGAAAAGGGATCTATGAATAGCCTATTTTTTGTTGTAAAATTACAAGAAGTTTTGGACATATTGTCTATGTTACATTAACAAAATGATGCAAATTCATATTGGAAGTACTTGTATCTTATGGATGATATATGAATTAGCTAAATAATATGCTTTATGTGAATGATTTAAAACAATACAATTGTCAAAATGATCCTTTTGTTGATTTTTCTATAAGACATCAATATTTCATTAATAACCTATGCAAGTGTTCAGTTGGTTCTTTGATATCTAGACAATGTTAGGTATTATTTTGAGAAATTTTTAGCAACATAGTCAAAGAATTAAAAGGTAAAGGTATGACAAGCATAGGTATGTATGATAAAAAAAATATTTATTCTTTATACGACATTGCATAAGGTAGTTTGATTCTATATGATAAATATCATTAAAAAAAATTGATACAATAAATTGTTTTTATAGATCATGGTATAAAATACTTGAAATTAAGTGCATCTCAAAAGTTTGCTTCATGACAAGATGCAACTTTACTCAGAGATGATGATTAGGTAATGTGTTTAAAGATGTTAGGATGGATATTTGTGCATATTAGGAAATGATATAGTTATGATCCAAGATAATGATTATTTTCTTATGAATGAACTAGATAGAGATTCTATGTAAAACTTGCAACAATTGTTTTTGCTTTTCACATTGTAAGTTGCAAGTATAAAATTTAGGTACCGACATAAGTGAATCTTATCATGGACAAGAACAAATATTTGAGGAATATTAGATTTTAAAATTGATTTTACAAGGACTGACTTGGCTTAAGGCGTTAGTGTTGTTTTCCTAAGTGCAATAGAAAGGTGGACATTGTCAGAGAAGAGATCGTTATTGGAGAGAGGGAGCCTAACATTGTGAAACTGAATGGTTGTGATGGAATGCACATACAATCACTTAAGAGTTGTTAAATTATTATTTTGGTGAATGGGTGTGCTTGTTTTATCTTAAAATGTTTACAAAAATGAAGATTAGATTGCATCTTAGTTAAAGGTAAATATTATCACTATAGGCATGAAATTAATGACTTTGCATTTGGAAAATTTAAGTTTAACTTTGATTAATACATTGGATAATGCATTTTTTTAGGGTGAAAATATGTCTGAAGCCTCTTTCTTGCATATTATTTTAACTCAAACAATTATTTTCCTGGCATTTGCTTTGTGATTTATATAGATATTACTATGATTTTAAAAGAGTACATTGAATTATTTGTTAAAATTGTAAATTATCACATAACAAATAATTTTTTATTATATCATCTTTAAAGGCCTTATAACAGATAATATTCTTTTCGAAGAACTCTTTGATAATTAGAATATGGACTATTTTCAAGATCTTTAGTTTTATTAATACTATAATATATAATTATTTGAACTTCTCTTAAAGAATATATAGGCCAAAATACATCAACAAACATCTTATTATTTACCTAATTGAAAATCTGCATATTGATATTGGAGATAAATTTAGAAGTTACAAGTTAATACTTATAAACACAATCTTTACCTTAACTTGTCTTGATAAAGAAATAAGCATTACAAGTAGGTTGATTTGGTAAAACATGTAATTTTTTAACATTAATCATTTTCATTTATTTGAATGTTACATTTGATTGAATGTATTATTGAAATCCTCAAAACCATACCAAAGTGAATGTATTGCTATTGACAATGTGACCAAATCTAGAACATCTATTGTTTACCTAATTTTGATGGACAAAAAAAACCATTGGGCATTGGAGTTTGTAGATGAAAACCCATGTGTTTCAATTGATTAGAGGATGGAAACTCTTTGTTCACTAAAAGCGATTCCATCCAAAAATTGCACTAAATTTGAAGGTTGCAAGAGAGTTTTGACGGCTTTTTGTAGTTTGTTTACATTTCCCAATTACCAACAACTATTACATTGTCTCAAATGTCCACAATTTTGTATTATTTAGTCTTTTTCTACAGTTTATAATTGCAATTTAAATCTTGTAATCTGCAACTTTTTAATAAATAATAATAATAATAAATTTTTAAGTCAACAATATAAGGCATGCATCATATTAATGAATAAATACCAAGCTTTCATCTTTGTCACAAACTTTTGGTACCGGAGCAAATATTTTGTATGTGCCTGTAATTTGTTTTTGCTGTATGAGAAGTAATCAGAGCAAAGCAAATCCCTATATCACACAAATGAAGCAACCCAACAAATAGTAGCAAGAAAATGGAACAAAGATGCAGCTACCAGAGAGGGATGAATTAACAAAAGTTGCACAACGTGAAGCAAGTGAAGTGTGGTTTCATTGTTCTTCGTAACAATCATTCAAAATAAAGAGAAGAATTGTTTTGAGAGTGGAAAATTAGGTCACGATTTATGCGATTCAAATTTCTTGAAAATGGATCCTCTGCATCAACAAATTTAGAGTATTTTCTCTTATGTGATGCAGCCTTCCAAATCACCTGTGCTGAAGGTCTTTGCATTCATCAGATTGCTCGATGAACTCTGCAGCACAACCGCTATTATTGAACTTCTCTGCAAAATTTCTAATGTTTCTGACATAAAAGTCCCTGCTTTAGCAAGGTATTTATTTGGTTGGAGACAGTGCTTTAAAGCATCTGTATCAGAGACATTGTCGGTCATTTCTTGTTTTCTAAGATCTTCGAAATTCAATTATTCATAACAGTTATGTGTAAATTGGTGGAAACTGTATTCTAGCAGTGTTCCTGAGAAGCGACTTGTGATAACTGGATCTCCAGACTAGGATAGAATCTGGTTGTACAGAGGTGACCTGGATGAGATGACATAGTTAAAGGTCGCACATGTGAAGATTTATTAAGTTTGGAAGTCAACAATTTTATGTGGTTATGAAATATGATGTAACGTGTAATAAATTTTTTTTTTGTAATTGGTTAAGCCTAGTTGGCTGATTCAATTGTAAGTTATTTGAGTGTGGTATAAAGGAAGGATTGTTTTCCTTAATTTAGAAGACAAGTGTGGAATGAGAAATGATATGATATTGTAAGAGGATATGCGAATTGAGTAGATCTGGTATTGAGAGCTAGTAAAACAGTTGGTGCGGTTTTGGCACAGACAGAGGAGTGAAGATCTAATTGTTGAGATCAGAAATTATTGGTATTATTTTGTTTGGATAATACAGAGATCAGTTGGACAGTGAGTTCAGTGATCTTGCCCCTAAAGCTGTTTGGACAGTGGGTCCTTCTGCCTTCCTTAACTCTTAACAGGGTTAGAATCTTTTAACAGAGATTCAAAGTCTCCTAACATGGACTAATATGTACTGAATATATTTCATAGACTCCTAACAGAGTCCATCCTCTCACAAGGAATTTTTATATTAGTACATCTTTTGTGGGTACCATCCCCACTGGGGTTTACTCTCTAATCAAGAGGTTTCCTAGTTAACATATCTTGTGTCATTATGTATGTTTACCTTTCTATGGTTGTTGTTTATATTGCTTACATGTTTGAGATCTAATAATTTTATTAAAAGTTTATTTTATCATATAACTGATTCACCCACCCGCCCCCCCCTCAGTTATCTTGGTAGACTTTACTTTCTAACAATTGGTATCAGAGCAACAGGTCCTTGAAAAAAAAGTTTAACAACTTAAGGAGATCTATGGCGAATCATTTCAGGAAAGAAAGTCCTAAATTTGATGGAGTGAACTATGACAGATGGAAAGAAAAGATGAAGACACGTCTGCTATGTTTAAGACCATGATATTGGTTGATTACAAAGAATGACAAAACTGTCATTGAAGAAGACAAAAATGAAGACTGCACTGATAAGGAGAGAGATCTATTTGTGTGTAACATACTTGCCAGAGAAGCACTTTTGTTAGCTCTTCCTAAGAATGAATACAATCAGGTAAAAACTCTAAGGACATCTCATGAAATTTGGTTAGTTTTACGATCTACTTTTGAAGGTGATGTACATGCTAAGAGAGTCAGATTATAGAGTTGGGTATGTTTATTTGAAGATGCAAGAATGATGGAAGATGAATCCGTTAGAAGTTATATTGGTAGGATATCAAAGATTATTGCAGGTATCAAAGCTTGTGAAGGAAACAAAACTGAAGATGAAATTATATGGAAGATCTTGAAGACATTGACCCCTGTATTTAAGCAGATAGCATAGATGATTGAACAAGTTATACCTTGTACCAAAAATTTTACCAGGGAAACTCTTCTTGGAAGATTAGAAGCGACAGAGATAGGCCTGAGTCAGTTTGGAGATTTTCTTAAAATTGAAACAACATTTAGCGCACTTAGTGTTCACCCTACTTTGTCAAGAAGTACTCGTGTTAGTGGAGATCATGCCAGTAGCAGCATATCTAAGACCGAAGAAGATAGAAAGATTGAAGAAGCAATTGCCTTGCTTGTGAAAAGAGAACCAGAAGGTAAGAAAATCTTTAAATGTTGGACATGTCAAGATTTCGCATCTAAATTCCCTAAGAGAGTGAAGAAATATAAGAAGAACTTTAAACCTAGAAGATCTAAGGAATGTTATTATGCTAATGATGAAGAATTTGAGGCTAGCATTGAGAAAATCTTAAGTGAAAGTGATGACATAGGATTTGTGACAATAAAAGAAAAAAACTCTGAAACTGAAGTTAGAGAAGAAAAAGCTTTTGTTTCTCAAGATGAAAAGAAAACTGATTGGATTATAGATAGTGGTTGTTCACATCATGTGACTGGAGATATGAAAAAAATTATAAAGTTTAACAACTATAATGGAGGAATTGTTAGAGTTGGAAACAATGCACCTTTCCTGATAAAGGAAATATGATCTATTTCTCTTGATAGAAAGACTAACACTGATGATGTTTACTTTATGGATGGATTGAAACATAATCTTCTAAGTGTTGGACAATTAGTTGACAAGGGATATCAAATTTGGTTTACTGAGAAGACTTGTGTGATCAAGGATAAGAATGGTAAGATTATTGGAACAAGATCAAGAACCAGAGGTAATGTATTTCAGTTGAATCCTGCTGAGAAGACATGTTTGGTTACTAAAATTGATGACAGTTGGTTATGGCACAAAATGTTATGTCACATAAACTTTGATAACATTGTGAAAGCAAGCACTACATTTGCGGTAAGAGATTTTCTTAAGATTATGAAACCTACTAACATGATATGCAAAAAATGTGTTATGGCTAAGCATAAAAGAAGTTCTTTTCCCAGTAAGAAATTCACCACAACAACAAAATTAGAAATTGTTCATACAGATCTGAGTGGTCCCACAAGGACTATGTAATGTCCCCACTTTAGCATTTTTCGCTGTGTGACCGTTAGCCTATTTTTGCGTGGTCCCGAAGGCTAATGAAGAGGTTAGTGGGATCCTGAGATGTTTTGGACAAGTCATTTCTAGTTTGGGCCAGAATGGAGTTGATTTACATGGTTTTGAGCAAACTTACTATTTTTAGTAAGTCAGCAAGGTGTGGGCGATGTTAGAGCTAGTGATTAGATTTGATGCTCCTCGATGATAGCTTTTCGACGAGCTATCACTCATATTATTTCGAGCCCATTTGCTATTTTATTTTAATGCCTGAAGTTTATTAAAGTAACATTTAAATTAAATGTTAAAATAATAAAGTGTTACTTTAATATTATTCATGTTGGGTTGTGTATTTGAGAAGGGAAGCCCAAGGGAGACATAAAGTGTTATTTTATTTTATTTTATTTTAAAACACTTTATCTCACATTGCTTGTGGAAAGTGGGTCGACCCTATGAAGTGGAAATAAAAGGAGAGCTTGTGGCCCTTGTTCAGCATGTTGAATATGAGAAGAAATTGATGTGTGAGTTGCACATCCATTCTTGGCATTAGAGGACGTCTATCCTCTCTTGTGACATTCTAGACATCATTCCCTTGGGGTTTGACCTTTGGAATCAATTTCTATCAGCTTCATTATCAGGCAGATTGGGCGCGTTTCCAGCTACAGGCAGATTTGATGTTTTACCCATATCTTCCTCATTACACATTTGACGCTTATGCTATTTTGAAGGAATGATTTTATGAAGGTATTGGACTGTTGGAAAGACAAAGTACTGTAGCAGCACTATTCACGCGGGTACTGTTCATGCGACACTGTTTAAATAACATTTGTTGGAGCATTATGTCAATAATATCAGAGCAATTAGTGAGTTGAAATTCTGCCATGTATTTGATTTAATTAAACTCTAAAAATAACTTCTTATTAGCAGCAATACAATTTCAAATCTACATATCATTGGACTTTCTTTAGTTTATGTTAAGTGTTTTTCAATTCCATGCAAGCAAACAATATAAACGTCCCATTTCTGAAGTCATAAGGGTTAAATTGGTAAACAAAGGAATTAGGAATTGGATGCAAACTGTTTGACAAAATTCCTATCAGCAGTGGGTTTAGTTTATGGGGCATTTAGGGGTGTCCATTACAGTGGTATCAGAGCTATAAGTCCTGCCATCCTGTGGAGGTCTTATAGGGAATTTGGAACAGTCGGATAGAGGGAAAGGTGTTTGACGAAATGTCAAAACACTAAAATCATAAATTAAAAAAATAGGCTAAGCATTTATGTTTGAGCATGCGACAAGGGCCTTATAACTTTCGCAATACCAGAGTAAGAAAAAATAGGATTTCGGACTTGCAGAGTGAACAGTCTAGTTCATCTATGCAAGTGGACATAGAATCCATTCATACAGACACAGAGGAGATATTCTTTGATCAGGACAACAATATGGGTGACTGAGACGATAGGAATACAGGACTCGGCAGAGGCAGAATACCGGTCCAGATCAGGGGGAGGTAACATTCAGGATAGTTACTAGATACATTAGAGTAGGGGTAGTGTATGCAGCAGGAACAAAGTAGGCGAATGGACATGATGTTGCAGCTTATGGCTAGATAGATGGGTGTTAATATTAATCCAGGTGATGCCAACAATGGAAACAATAACAATGGGGGAAACGATAACAATAGGGGCAATGATAATAATGGAGGCTGAGGCAACAACAATGGTCATGAGAATAACATTAATGGTAATAATGGACATGGAAACAATGGGAATGAGGTTGATAACTTTAGACACGTTGCACACCTAGCTCAGACAGTGAGCTCGAGACCTCTTCTACCCACCTTCCCACCTAGAGATCTGGTTCAACCAGTAAATGAACTGTAGATTACCAAGTTACAGGATCAATTCAGGAGGGATTGGGAGGCTAGTGGACCAGAGTTTTAGGCATATATTTCCCTCAGATATTATATGGACTTGAGGATGAGACACATGCCTAGAGCAGGAAGGAGGAATCAAAACTTTGACCTAAGAAAGAAAGTTGGAAAACTTTCTTTACCTTATTATGATGCTTCAGGGAAGATGACTACACGAGCTTGGGAGTAGAAGATAGATACATACTTGCAACTTAATCCTATGCCTGAGGAGGAGGCTATCAAGTATGCGGCTATTCATTTGGATGGCCCAGCGCATGAGTGGTGGCACCATGGCATGGTAACCTTGGGGCATAATCAGATCACATCTTACGAGGAGTTCACTGAGAGGCTTATTGAGAGATTTGATACCAAGGATCCCGAGTTACAGTTTAAGGAGTTGGCACAGCTCAAGCAATGGGGATCAGTTGAGACGTATATCAGTGAATTTCAGAGGTTAGCTATGTTGGTCACATATATTGTAGAGAGGAGATTAGTAAATTTTGTTTATGGACGGACTCTCAGATCCCTTGAGGGTTGGGTCAAGCGGCATGACCCAACTACATTACAGGACGCCACTAAGAAGGCTCGTGACTTAGCACCTTCTTCTTTTAGGAGCAGATTTCAGCCTAGAGATTCACGTACGAAGAAGGATAAGGAGAAGGACAAAAAACATTTTCATAGGGATCCTCAGCCAAAAAGGGATAATAGGTTGAATAATGACACCTTGAATGAGTTGAGGAGGAAGAAGCTATGTTTTCATTGTAGAGAGCCTTGGGACTTATCTCATAAGTGTCCTCTCAAGGCTAAGGCAAATCAAATGGAGTATTTATTAGCAAAGGAGTCACAGTCAGAGAGGGAGGATTAGCACTCAGATTCAAATGAGGGTAGCACTACAGAGAAGACCAGCATTCTTGAGGATGAGAAGTCGTTGGCACGATTAACGGGAGCTCAGAAGGCAATCACATATAAGGTCAAGGGTACTATCCAGGGGCAGAAAGTGATTTCACTCATTGGCATTGGGGCTACACATAATTTCATAGATGCACAATTCGTAGCCAAGAGAGGTTTACAGACTGAGGAGCATGTTGGGTTTAGAGTCATGGTGGCTAACAGTGACAAATTATTATGCACTCGGAAGATATCTAATCTTCACATAAGATTTGGAGATGGCTATGAGTTGGAGGATGAGTTCTATGTAGTAGACATGGGATATTATGATGTCATCCTCGGCATGACATGGATGGCCTCGCTGGTTGATTTCACACTCAACCTAGAAAAATTGGAGATGAGGTTCCAACATGAGGGCATAATTGTTGTAAATAAAGGACTTTTAGATGGGAGCTAGAGAGTAATCTCCTTGAGGAGAATGAAGAGGCTTTTTCGGCATGATGACGTAGAGTAGGCGACAAAATATTTCACTATGCCAACCTCACAAGAGCCACAGGTGAAGAGTCACCCACTAGATATCCAGAAGATACTTGACAGGCATGCTAAAGTTTTTGGCGAGATTCCGCATGGGGTTCCTCCTGACAGAGGGATAGAGCATGTTATTGAGCTTGAGGAGGGAGCCAAACCAGTTATGATTACTTCCTATCGTCATCCTAAGAAACACAAGGATGAGATAGAGAAGGTGATTAAGGATTTTTTGGAGATGGGGTATATCAGGCCTAGTAAGAGCCCCTTTGCTTCAGCAATAATGTTAGTAAAGAAGAAGGATGGGATGATGCACATGTGCATCGATTACAGGGCATTAAATAAGAAGACCATTAAGAAAAAATATCCCATCCCGCGGATAGATGAGTTGATTGATGAGCTGCATGGTCCATTCTTCTTTATGAAGATTGATTTGTGGTCAGGGTATCATCAGATCAGGATGAGGGTGGAGGACATTGAGAAGACAGGCTTTCGGTGTCACTATGGCCACTTCGAGTTTTTGGTTATGCCATTTGGGCTAACCAATGCCCCTGCTACTTTCCAGAGTTGCATGAATCAGGTATTTAGGGAGCAGCTTAGGAGATTTGTCCTGATTTTCTTTGATGAGATTTTGGTCTTCAGTAAGACTTGGGAGGAGCATTTACATCTAGAGATGGTGTTGTCCATTTTGGAGAAAGAGTCACTATATGCCAAGGAATCTAAGTGTGAGTTTAGGTTGATTGAGTTACTATACCTTGGGAAAATCATCAACGCAAATGGAGTTCAGGTAGATCCTGAAAAGGTTAGAGCTATTGTTGATTGGCCTACTCCTACAAACCTCACTTAGTTTAAGGAGTTCTTTGGTCTCTACAGGTTCTATAGGAGATTTGTTAAGGGATTTTCATAGACCGCTGCACCCTTGACAGACCTTACCAGGAAAGGGGCCTTCGTATGGACAGGGGTAGCTCAAAGATGCTTCGATCATTTCAAGCAGGTGATGTCATCATGTCCAGTATTAGCTCTACCAGATTTCACAAAGCCATTTGAGCTTCATTGTGATGCGTCGGGTGATGGGATTGGGGCAATCTTGATGTAGGAGAAGCATCTCATTGCTTTTGAGAGTAGGATGCTCTATGGAGTGGAGAGGAGCTATTCCATCTATAAACGGGAGATGTTGGCCATTATGCATGCATTGGCCAAGTTTAGGTCCTACCTAGTTGGAGGGAAGTTTGTTATCAAGACTGATCACAATAGCATCAAATATTTCATCAGCCAACGTGACTTGAATGATAGACAACAGAAGTGGATTATGAAGTTGCAAGCTTATGACTTTGACATTGAGTTTGTCAAAGGTAAGAAGAATGTGGTGGCAGATGCTTTATCCAGGAGACCTCATATTTGTGCTTTAGTTGAGATTACAGGAGATTGGAGAAATAAGATTACAACAGAGTATGCAAGGGACACTTGGGCTTCTCAGGTGATTGCAGGCACCATACAGGATGATTTTTATGTGGTGATGGACGGATTGATCAAGTTCCAGGATAGGATATATTTGATTCCTTCATCATAGTTTAGGGAGGTAATACTTAAGCCAATTCATGATGCACCTACAACTGGACATCTAGGGGTCTTTAAGACCTACAGGTAGATCTGTGAGTGGTTCACATGGAGAGGGCTCAAGGATGATGTTCAGAGGCATGTCAAGGAGTGTGTAGTTTGTCAGCAGAATAAGGGAGAGCACACATATCCTGCAAGGTTGTTACAACCTTTGCCCATTCCGAATAAGAAATGGGAAAGTATTTCCATGGACTTCTTCACCGGGTTACCACGAATACAGGGGAGAGATTGCATCTATGTGGTAGTTGATCAGTTGATGAAGTTTGCTCACTTCTTTGCTATTCTGTCCACCTACACAACATCACAGGTGGTTGATGTTTTCTTCAGGGAGATATTCAGGTTACATGGGCTACCTAGTTTCATTGTCAGTGACCAAGATAGTAAATTTATGAGTCCTTTTTGGTAGGAATTGTTTGGGTTGTGTGGCACAGATCTTACACCTAGCACTAGTTATCATCCGCAGACAGATGGGTAGACAGAGATTGTGAATAAATGGGTGGAAGGATATCTGAGGAACTATGTGATTGTACATTAGAGAGCTTGGGTCAGATGGCTGCATATGGGAGAGTATTGTTATAACACCACTTATCATATGTCCATCAGGATGACTCCATTCATGGCATTGTATGATTATGAAGCACCTAGCTTCATGGATCTGGTTTTGGAGGACAACAGAGTGCCCAAAGCCAAAGACTTCTTCTAAGATAGTCAGGATATCTTAAGGGTGCTCAAGGAAAATATACAGCAGGCCCGGAATTCGCAGAAATTGTAAGTTGATCAGATCCGGACAGAGCAAAGCTTTGAGGTTGGGGATATGGTTTACTTGAGGCTACAACCATACAGACAGTCATCACTCAAGAAAAGCAGAGCAGAGAAGTCGAAGCCTACATTTTATGGTCCCTATAGAGTGATTCACAAGGTGGGCAAGGTTGCCTATGAGATTGAGTTTCCAGAGGGCAATTGGGTGCATAATGTGTTTCATGTGTCGCGGCTTAAGAAAGCCATTGGTTAGAGAGTTGTGCCTTACGCAGATTTTCCACCATTAGATGAGGAGGGGAAGCTCGTATTGGTCCGTGAGGCTATTTTGGACACCAGGGAGAGGACTCTGCGGAATAGGGTGGTTAAAGAATATTTAGTCAAATGGAGAGACTTGCCAGAGGAGGATGCTACTTGGGAGAGTGAGTAGGTGTTACAGCCGATAGGACTGAGATTGCTTGAGGACAAGCAATTTCAAGGGGGGCGGGCTGTAATGTCCCCACTTTAGCATTTGTCCAGCTGTGTGACCATTAGCCTATTTCTACATGGTCCCGAAGGCTAACGAAGAGGTCAGTGGGATCCTGAGATGTTTTGGCCTAGTCATTTCTAGTTTGGGCCAGAACGGAGTTGATTTACATGGTTTCGGGCAAACTTACAATTTTTAGTAAGTCAACAGGGTGTGGGCGATGTTAGAGTTAGTGATTGGATTTGATGCTCCTTGATGAGAGCTTTTCGACGATCTATCACTCATATTATTCCGAGCCCATTTACTATTTTATTTTAATACCTGAAGTTTATTAAAGTAACATTTAAATTAAATGTTAAAATAATAAAGTGTTACTTTAATATTATTCATGATGGGTTGTGTGTTTGAGAAGGGAAGCCCAAGGGAGACATAAGGTGTTATTTTATTTTAAAATATTTTATCCCACATTGCTTGTGAAAAGTGGGTCGACCCTATGAAGTGGAAATAAAAGGAGAGCTTGTGGCCCTTGTTCAGCATGTTGAATATGAGAAGAAATTGATGTGTGAGTTGCAGATCTATTCTTGGCATTAGAGGACATCTATCCTCTTTTGTCACATTCTAGACATCATTCCCTTGGGGTTTGGCCTTTGGAATCAATTTCTATCAACTTCATTATCAGGCAGATTGGGCGTGTTTCCAGTTACACGCAGATTCGATGTTTTGCGTACTGTAGCAGCATTGTTCACACGGGTATTGTTCATGTGGCACTATTTAAATAACATTTGCTGGAGCATTATGTCAATAATATTAGAGCAATTAGTGAGTTGAAATTCTGCCATGTATTTGATTTAATTAAACTCCGAAAATAACTTCTTATTAGCAGCAATACAATTTCAAATTTGCATATCATTGGACTTTCTTTAGTTTATGTTAAGTGTTTTTCAATTCCATGCAAGAAAATAATATAAACGTCCCATTTCCGAAGTCATAAGGGTTAAATTGGTAAACAAAGGAATTAGGAATTGGATGCAAACTATTTGACAAAATTCCTATCAGCAGTGGGTTTAGTTTATGGGGCATTTAGGGGTGTCCATTACAGACTAGAGGATTCTATGGTGAAAGGTATTTTATGATTTTGTTGATGACTTTACTAGACTGATGTGGATAGCATTTCTTAAAGAAAAATCAGAAGCATTTGACAACTTTAGATTGATTAAGAACAAAGTTAAGAATGAATCAAGAATGAAGATTAAATGTTTAAGGTCTGGTAGAGGTGGAGAATTTACGTAAAAGGAATTTGATACTTTTTGTGAAATGAATGACATTAAGAGACAACTTTTAGCCCCTAGAACACCTAACCAAAATGGTATTGCAGAAAGAAGGAACAGATCAGTAACTCAGGCAGCAAGAGCTATGTTATTTGAGAATGATATGGCAAAAACATTCTTGAGAGAAGCAGTGAATACAACAGTATATACAATGAACAGAGTACAAATCAGAGAAGACACGGACAAGACACCTTATGAATTATGGTTTGGACTTGTAGCATCAGTTAAGTATTTCAAAATTTTTGGAAGTAAATGTTTTATTAAGAGAGATGATGACATTGGTAAGTTTGATCCGAGAAGTGATGAAGGCATATTTCTTGGTTATTCAAAAAAAATCAAAGCTTATAAATGTTTTAATAAAAGAACTAAGACTATTGTTGAGAGCAGAAATATTAAGGTAGATGAGAAATTAGAATTCAAGAAAGAATATTTGATTATGATTCAGATGAAGAAGTTCGCCCTAGAATTGATCAAGAAAATGTTGAATTGTTTTATGAAACTGACAGTGATTTACAAAATGAGAATTACATTGACAAAATAAGAGAAGAACCAAGACCGGAACATAGTTCATTGAATCAAGAACTAAGATAGTGACACCTAATAAGAGTTTAATGAGGAATCATCCTACTGATCAGATTATTGGGAGCAAAGAAAAAGGAGTTATGACAAGAAGTAAGGTACAAGAAGAAATATGCTTGATTTCTCAAATTGAACCTAAAACTACTGATGAAGCTTGTAAAGATGATAATTGGATTCAAGCAATGAAGGAAGAACTAGATCAGATTGAAAAGAACAAAACTTGGGAATTGGTCCCTAGACCTAAAGATAAAAATGTTATAGGAAATAAATGGGTTTTCAGAAATAAGATGAATGAACAATGTGAAGTTGTAAGAAACAAAGCAAGATTGGTATGTAAAGGTTACTCACAGCGAGAAGGAATTGATTATGAAGAAAAATTTGCACCTATTGCAAGAATTGAAGTGGTAAGAATGTTTTTGGCTTATGCAACTAATAAGAAATTCAAAGTATATCAGATGGATGTGAAGTCAGCATTCTGAATGGAGAATTGGAAGAAGAAGTCTACATTGAGCAGCCTGAAGGTTTTCCTTTGACTAAAAAATGAGACATGGTATGTAAACTGAACAAAGCTCTATATGGACTAAAACAAGCACCTAGAACATGGTATGCAAGATTGGACAAATATTTGATAAAATTGAGATTTGCTAAAGGCACTGCAGACAGTAATTTATATCTAAAAGAAATTGAAAATGGTTTATTGATCATGGTTATTTTTGTTGATGATATTATCTTTGGAGGTGAAGATGAAGCTAGTGATAAATTTGCTAATGAAATGAAGACAAAATTTGAAATGAGCATGATTGGTGAAATGAAATTTTTTCTAGGATTGCAGATAGTGCAAAACAATGATGGTATTTTCTTATCTCAAACAAAATATCTGGAAGACTTATTGCAGAGATTTGGTATGGAAAATTGTAAGCATGTTGGTACACCTATTGTAACTGGCCATAAGTTATCTAGCATAGATGAAACTCTTGCAGTTGAACAAAAGAAATACATATCCATGATTGGAGGTTGCAGTATTTAACTCATACAAGACCAGATATATCACATGCAGTTGGCTTTGTTGCAAGATTTCAAGTTGATCCTAAAGAATCACATTATGCAGCAGTAAAAAGAATATTTCGGTATTTGAAAGGTACAATTGACTATGGGTTGTGGTATGACAAATCAGATGACTTTACCCTATGTGCATATACAGATGTAGATTGGGGAGGTAGTGTTGATGGCAAAAAGAGTACAAGTGGTGGAGCATTTTTTCTTGGAGGAAGATTGGTTTCTTGACTAAGCAAGAAACAAAATTATATCTCACAGAGCACAGCAGAAGCAAAATATGTAACAGTAGCGAATAATTGTAATCAGATAATATGGATGAAACAAATGTCGAAGGACATTGGAATCAAGTTCAATGAGCATGTTATCATACACTGTGATAACACTAGTACAGTAAGTATGTCTAAGAACCATATGTTGCATTCTAAAACAAAACATATAGAAATCAAATATCATGTTTTCAGATAAAAAGTTGTAGAAAAAGAATTCAGACTTGAGTATATTAGTACAAAAGAGAAGATTGCAGATATATTTACAAAGCCCTTACCTAAAAATACATTTGAGTATTTGAGAGGTATGCTTGGGGTTATGCCCCAGCCTACTTTTGAGTAGTGATGCAAAAAGTTGCATCAGTCCAGTGGTATAAGAACACTATCCATTCTGGATTGTATGTTGATACTTCCTCTATGGGGGAGTATTTGTGTTTCTGAGCTGAGTCATAAAGGACTCTTGTGAAAGCATTTTATGAATAGTGTCTTTTGACATTCGAGCTTGTATTGGATTGACATATTGATATTTAATTTGTCATCGATGTCAATGGGGGAGAAGGATACATGAAAAATTTCTGATGATTAATGAAGAGGAATTAAAAATAAAGTACTGGGGAGAAGGATACATCTGATGATTGATTTGATGATTGATGAAGAGGATTTGAAAAGATAATGTAGAACATGGTTAAGAGCACGTACGTAAATTCAATAATTCATAACAATTATGTGTAAATTGGTGGAAACTGTATTCTAACAGTGTTCCTGAGAAGTGGCTTGTGATAACTGGATTATATCTCCTAACTATGATAGAATTTGGACATGCGAAGTTTTACAGATGATGAAGACACTTCGGAGGTGACCTAGATGAGACAACATAGTCAGAGGTCGCACATGTGAATATTTATTAAGTTTGAAAGCTGACAGTTTTATGTGGTTATGAAATATTATGTAACATAATAAAAAAAATTTGTAATTGGTTAAGCCTAGTTGGCCAACTCAATTGTAAATTATTTGAGTGCGGTATAAAGGAAGGATTGTTTTCCTTGATTTAGAAGACAAGTGTGGAATGAGAAATGATATGATATTGTAAGAGGATATGTGAATTGAGCAAATCTGGTATTGAGATCTAGTAAAGCAATATGTGTGGTTTTGGCACAGACAGGGGAGTGAAGATCTAATTGCTGAGATCAGAAATTATTGGTATTATTTTGTTTGGATAATACAGAGATCAGTTGGACAATGAGTTCAGTGATCTTGCCCCTGAAGTTGTTTGGACAGTGGGTCATTTTGCCTTCCTTAACTCTTAACAGGGTTAGAATCTTTTAATAGGGATTCAAAGT
Organism: Chamaecyparis obtusa; assembly: GCA_027943335.1. Lineage (NCBI taxonomy): Eukaryota > Viridiplantae > Streptophyta > Pinopsida > Cupressales > Cupressaceae > Chamaecyparis > Chamaecyparis obtusa. The sequence continues at coordinate 488,431 of BSBK01006226.1, read as the reverse complement.
CTCCTAACAGGGACTAATATGTACTGAATGTATTTCATAGACTCCTAACAGAGTCCATCCTCTCACAAGGAATTTTCAAATTAGTACATATTTTTTGGGTACCATCCCCACTGGAGTTTACTCTCTGATCAAGAGGTTTCCTAGTTAACATATCTTGTGTCATTATGTATGTTTATCTTTCTATGGTTGTTGTTTATATTGCTTACATGTTTGAGATATAATAAGTTTATTAAAAGTTTCTTTTATCATATAACTGATTCACCACCCCCCCCCCCCCTCTCAGTTATCTTGGTGGACTTTACTTTCTAACAGAACCATGGCCTACTAGGAATTATGTCGATCACAGAGAAGATATCAAAGATGTTTGTGGGACATTTGTGTTGTGAACAACCTAGTTTAGTGATGGAGAATTTGTGCTCTTCAGAGAGGTCACAAGTTCAAATCTTTCAAGTGGATAGGGTATGTATGCCTCTCGTTTATAGCACAGTTAAGTGCCTTCTTCAAGGAGTATGGGTAGTCCCATATTACTGTCACCTTATGTAGACCTAAAAATATATGGCTGGTATAGTGGACTATAAAAGGACCTTTCCTTTTTCGTTTCCATCACAGAAAGAATTGAGCCATATCCGAAGATTTTATTTATAAAAAGCACCAATCACTATAAGCAATTTATATATAATCGACAACTCTTTTTTGATTGGATGTCGTATTTATCATTTATGGAAGTGTAGCACTACCTCTTTCTGATCATTGCAATATAAGTTTGTTAGTAGAACAAGTTGGGAAAGATGTATATTGGTAAGGTTAGAAGAAAATATGAATATGAAACTATTGAGACGGTGCCTATATCTCAAGGAATCAAAATTGTGATCACCTATGTGTGTAAGAAGGTTCAATACTTTGTTGGGTTTGACAATGTTTTTACTTCTTTACAAGGTTCGACTATGACTTTGGGTACTCAACATTCCAGTCTCAAAGTATACCATTTGTATTTTGTGTTTGATAAGCTAGACCACATGATAGCTTACTTGGAGGTTCACATTGTTGTAGTGAAATGAGACATGAATTGTTGCAGGATACTTCACATTTATCAATTTATTAATGAAGCCACTATGAGAAGGCAGTACAAGATATCAATTTTGCTCCTCCATATATCTGAATAAGTTTGTTGGACCATATGATGTAATCGAGAGTGCAACATCATTCATTTGCCACGTATGAGGCCTTACAAATAGTTGCAGTCATTATTATACATTATATATTAGTGGTAATTTAAATGTAATTTTATCCATAAGAGAAGATGCAACTCAAAATGATTATATAGGATGTTGTGTGAATGCTCTCATGATTATTGTTTCTGATTACAATAAGGGCCCAAAAGAATTTTCATACAATTATTACAAGGAAGAAGCCTCCAAATACTCACCTGAAACATCAAATGGATAAGCTATAATAGGGTCATTTTGGAGGTGAGTGGCACTAGAGGTTTGAAATTCTTCTATCATCTCAAGTTAGCTTCTCACTTTGAGATGGTGTCCTAAAGGAGAAGCATTTTTTACCTTTTTGGTATATGTTTTCTGTTTTGGTTTCTTTATTGATGCTAACAAATTTGAAGAGTGCATATATTGTGAGGGTTATGTTTTGGAGATAGGTTTGAGATTTGGTATTGAGCTCAATATGGATTGTTGTCCAGTGAGCTTCAGAGAATATAATCCAAAATTACACCCTTTTGCAGTCATTAGATAATGATAGAGATCTGTTGTATCTCTTAGGGATCATTGTTGAATGACTCAATAAACTATGATTTGAGAGTTTGAGACTAGGAGCTTAAGAACACAACATGAAGCTACACATTTTTGTGGGTCAAGAGACAGCTTGATGGAGCCTTGCTTGGTTCAAGATTTGCTTCTACGGGAGAAGATTTCTTATGTATTCATGTTGTGTAATCAACATGTTTTGTTATGTAAGCCTTAGGAGGGTCCCTAGGGAAAGGTGAATTTAATGTTTTTAGGATCACTATAATAAGGTGGTAATGTTAGTGAAAATACTAATAACTATTACATTGAATTAATTGTCAATTATATCAACTAATATATCAATTATCAATTATCAATTGTCATCATCTGAGTCACAAATAGTGGTTTCCTCTTCTCAAACATCATATCTTATTTGGTGCAAGTTTGGAAGAGTTTCTACGTGTTTAAGGAAATTTCAAGTGATTGATACACTATGCGCTCATCTTATTTTGGTATAGTTTGTCGTAGAGTTGTGGAAATTGTTACAAAATGTGTTGTGGATGTTAAATAAACGTATCCAACCTAATAATTGTGTTTCTATAAAAAATAATAAAATTCAATTTGTTGTTTTTCGGTGCAATTTTGGTTTATATATTTCTTCTTTATCTTTTTTCTTGTTAATAAGTTTAAAGAATTCAAGGAAATGTTTAATTTAATATTCAAATATGAAATTTTATGTTGGGAACATTAGAGATAGGGTGTTCCCTTCTTTAGTCACCTTTCATCTAAAGTGGGAAAATTGGTGGAATATTATTTACAAGGGCTCCTTGATGTGTCATAAACACCATAGGTTTGGTCATACTTTTAAAGGGTGTAAGAACATTATGTAAATTGCTAAAATAAAAAATCTAAAATTAAGCCTCTTATACCTTAGGTTATGAATGCATCACCCTAGGGGTGTATTGATATAGTGGTGTTTCATTCAAATAATACTAATTCTTAAAAAGTAAATGTGAATAAGAGTGAGTCTCAACTTTGGTGTTTGGAGGAAGCTTGTAAAGAGAGAAGAATGTTAAGGACTGACTAGGCAGGGAGACCTATGATCTTGATGTTGTCAACCCTATGATATTGTCAACCCTAGGATGTTGTCAACCCTATGATATCGTCAACCCTACATGGTTGAGCCTGATGTGTGTGTGTTTGCACAGACACATGTGCACACCCATCACACCACACCATTTTTCTTTTGGGAAAATGTGGATCCCTCTTTTTGTTTTTTGTTTTGTTTGGTTTTGTTCCCATATTTTCTCATGTTCCTCCCCTCAATCATGAATAATATGTTTTGATGTTAAATGGTGGCCAGATCCCCATGTTTTTTAGTTCATGGCCATGTGCACGCGTGCTTACACATACACCCCACCATATTGCATTTGGAAAAATATGAATTCCCCTTCCCAATTTTTCTTTAGTTTGATCTTGTTCCTTTAGTTTCTATTGTTCCTCCCATCATTCATTGATATTGTGTTTTAATGTTAAATGGTGGCTAGGTCTCATGTTCTTCAAGTGGCCATTCACAAGTTGTTTGAACCTTTTCCTTAGAAGAATTTTTTATTTCCAACTACTTGCCAATAGATACTTATGAGGAACATTTGAACATCAAAACTTGATGTCCCAACCTCCTTAGCTCCTTGCCTTAATTGCAATCATCTCTTTATTGGTGAAATGCTCATAATACTAAGGAGAATGTGTTTTCCTCTTAGGTTATGAATGTAGTGCCCCAAGGGTCTATTGATATAGTGGTGTGTCCTTTAGATTTGACTAATTCTAAGAAATTATTTGCAACAAGGGAAAGTCTCAACCTAGTGTGTGTTGTTTGGAGGAGGCTAGTAAAGAGAGCAAAATTGTTAGGAATTGATTAGATGGGGAGACCCATTATTTTAATGTCATCGACCCTACATGCTTGAACCCCAGTTCACCCACCTTGCTATCTACCAATAAGGTAAATCAAAAGTTGGATCTAGTTCAAGGGCAAGATGGGAGTTCATGATCTATTTGGACTTCAAATTAGTTCTTCTAAGTCCAAGGATTAGGTTATTAGAATTTGGAGCTCCCTTATGTGTTATGGCTTCTAGTTGTCTCAAGCTATAGTTAGTCTTGGTTTGTCTTGAGTTTGTATATTGTCCCTAGATGTGTTATTTATTTGTTGTTTCTTTTCTTCCATTTAGCTAATTATTTCAAGTTATATTTTATGTTGATGTTTAATCTTCCTTGATGTATCTTTTTATTGCTTTATAAAAATTAAGCCTCTATTTAAAATCCTATTTCAGAATTTTTTTAAAAAATCAATTCAAAAAGCTATCATTTAAGACAATCTTCTATACTAGTTTTTAAAAATATATAGTTTATAATATTATTAATGATTTTAAAACTATATAATCTTATTGATGTAACATGATTTCAACCCGCTTTCTGAATCCTTTAACAAGATTCCTATTTGGGTTAGGCTTCCGAATCTTCCCATGCATCTATGGCTGGATTCTGTTTTGGAATCTATGGGGAATGCTCTTGGGGATTTCTAGATTGTGGATTCAGCAACCTCTAATGTTCTTCATTCAACTTTTGCTCGCATCCTTGTTGAGATAGATGTTTCTAAGGGTCTCCCTAAGAAGATTTGCTTGGCCTCTCCTCGGGGCTCTTGGATACAGATTCTAGATTATGAGGGTATTCCCTTCCGCTGCAAGAAATGTCACATTACTGGCTATGTAGCTACTCGATGTGTATCTGAGAAGGTGAAATCGAAGCGACCGCCTTCTTGGTGGTCGGGTGTCTCTGTCGAGCATTATACTGTGAATAAATCTTCAGCTGAGGTTAGAGAGCAAGTTGTGGGTTCTTGTTAGGAGGTTCTTGCTTCCGAGGGATGTGGTGCTACGACGGGTGATGTTTTGGCTCAGCCAGTTCTAGTTGTTTCTGCAGGATCTGATGATGTTGATGTCCAGACTGTTGACTCTGATATCCAACCTGCTACTACTTTGGGCTCGTCCAAACCAGTTTCTCCTAGGGAGAATGTGTTGTTTGGTGCTGATTCTACTCTGGTCGGCCATTCTTTTGTTTCTTCAGGGGTTTGGCTGAATGATGCTGCTAAGTTGGAGAATGGATGGACAACTGTGGAAGGAAAGAAACCAAAATCATTCGTTCCTCTTTTGGATATGAATCTTCGGTCCTACAAGGGTGGCTCTAAAAATAAATCATAAGTTCCCTTGTTGAGAACTTTTGGCCCTTGGTGTGATTTTTTTGGTGAGAGTTCCTTCTGTTGTGTTAGTGGTCTCCACTATTGTTTTTGAGCCTTTTATTGCTATATCTTTTGAGTTTTTGTACAAGGTTTCGGGTCCTTTCAAAACTTGTTTTTACTTAATCAAAACATAATTGTGTAACATATTATCAAATTATAGTATCACATTAATCTCCTCTAATTCTTAATCAAGATTTTCATTACATAAAACTCGTATTTATCATTGTTCTTAAGAGAACCATTATAGAATACTCTACAATTGTAATAGCTTCATGTACCTTTAACTTTAGTATTAAAAATAAGTTAATGACTTCAAATTATTATGAAATCTTTAGTTAGAACTAAATTAATGAATTGTTTATCCATAAAAAACACAATTAGATTAGTGAGCTCAAATACGATAGGATAATTGGTATGAACTGGTGAGGCCATAAATAGGGGATCTCATCTCCAATAGGATTTGAACCTTGATGGTAAGAACAACACAACAATTTAACCATCACAACATGCCACTATTGGTTGTTTAGAAACAATATTAATTGATGATTGAAAATGAATATAATTATGTTAGCTTTTATATCAATGTTTTGAAACAGTTTGATCAAACTTTTTATGATTTCAAAAAAAATATCAATTCAACCTATATTGAGTTATCTTTTGATACTATTGTTCAAAAATAAAAAAATATATATAAAAAGAACATGAATTTCTATTTTAAAAGGGATATCAAATGCTGTGAGAATAATAAAAGTAAGATTTAGTGATCATTGATATTACTATTAAATAATAAGATATAAATGAAATTATGAATTAATTTTTTTTGAAAAACTGTATGTCCCAACATTAGAACTTTTTGCATGGTATGTATATCTACAAATAAATAAACGCAGAATAATATTCCAACTATTGAGAATTAAAAATAATCGCAACATTCTTTCCATGATAAAACCTCCTTACAAATTATTTTCCATTGGTCTAATTTTCTCTAATAGTTTGTTGGCTTCTACGAAAACTCCCACTGGACCATAAGACAAATATTTAAATTTCTTCCATCTGCTTAAAAAAACCTTGTATTAGTATATCAATGTTACAAGTACAATAATGGCAATGGGTTTCAAGTAATAATGATGCAACAAATAAAGTTATTGCTATCAATCAAAAGGCCAATTGAAACCAACTAATGCACAAATTAAATACTTGCTTGGAAGCTACAGACCTTGGCGTGTAAGGAAGAGCAAAGCAATGAAGATGAAGATGGTTTACACTATTGAATGGAGGTTGATGGAATCCAAACCTGCATAAATTATATAAATAAAATTGGAAAACATTGTCTTACAAAAAACCAATACCATCAACATAGATGAAATAATTATTCTATTTGTAACATAATTTTAAGATACCAAAAAAATACAAAAAAAATCCCAGAAACTGTCGAGAAGAGGAATTAAACATTTTTCCAAATTTTCAATGTGTAAATACTCGTCATTTCAACACAATAGAAACTCAATTTTACAGAGTCAGTGGTCTCAGTGGTAGCAGCAGTTCGGTAACTTCTTAAGCAGTCCTAAAACTTTCAAGAGTCAAGACAGTTATGACTGTTAGAAAGCATCTGTTTCAGCACCATGAAGCAAATGGCAGACAACATGTTTTGCAAACAATGTGGTAGAAAAGAGAGACATGAAGCTGAGGAACATAGAACATCATGGGATAAGATTGAGGCCTATGAAAAACAAAAGGATGCAAATAAGGGAACACAAAAGTATCATAATCAGATTTAGCTCAATTTGCAAGTGAATATGTGGTTTCCATATAAAATTATGTCAATTATGCCTAAATCAGTACAATGCTTGTGTCCTAGATACCGATGCCATGTGACACGAATTCTTCAAGGGATGTCTTTAAGGAGTTTCATGAAGAAAAGATGCAGTCATAAAAACAGAGCAAAAGTTTTCAACCTGAAAGGCAAGGGATATTTTTGCTTTAAGTCACCAAAACTTTCAAAATTCATTCTCCACAATGTCTTACACCTTCCTCATTTGAAGCAAAACTTGTCCCTGGTGCTCCTTTAACAACAAGGCCACTCCATTAATTGGATAACGGAGAGGTAATAATCAAAACAAAATGTGATAATACAATTACCTTGACTAGATTTGAGGAAGGAAATTTGTTGAAACTCAAAGGTGAGCCTTCAATTTCAAGAAACTTTGCTCATTTTTCTGAAGGAGGAACTTCATTAAGTCTTCAATGGCATGCAAGATTTGGGCATACCAACTATGACAGCATTTGAACAATGCAAAAGAATGGTGTTGTATGTTTGCCAACTCCACCAAAAACAATTGAAATATGTGAAACATGCATCTTGGCTAAACAACAAAAAGAGCCATTTCAGAAATCAAACTAAATAGCTGAAAGGAAATTACAGTTGATCCACTTTGATTTGTGTGGTCTAATATCAGTCTCTTTTGCTATTGGTAACAATTACTTCATGTTGTTCATTGATTGCTAGCAAAATCACCTGGATCTATTTTTTAAGCAAAAATCAAAAGCTCTCAAAACTTTTCATAAGTATTCCCACAATGATTGAAAATGAAACACAATCCTGGATGGATCATTTAGGTTTGCTAATGGCGGTTGAAAATGAAGCTCAAACACTAGGACTGATAATAGTGGTAAATGTTAATTTCTAAATATAGCTAGATCGGATTCTAGCTCCACAACATTTTAATTAGGGGAATTAAAAATAATAAATTAATTACTTAAATTAAAAAGATTAAATCATTGGAGATTTAAATGATATTAATGGGCCCAAATTATGGTGCCAAGTTTTATTATTTCAAGGTCAGCCTTGTTATTTATTAGAACGTTGTTTGTTTGGTCTATCTCGGATACAATATCTATATAAACATCCTTATGATTTTATTGTTGCTGATTAAACATCATCACTGAATTCATAATATGAATCATTGTGCTTTTTTAACATGTTTGTAACGCGTTTTCCTACTTTGAATTGGCTTTGACCAAAATTTTACTTTAGATTGGTTCTTTAAAGAACTCGTATACTTCATATCTTCATCGTTAGTATAGTCCACAACTCACACAATACCACTTCTTTTGCGATAGACTTCAGCAAAGCATACATCACCAATTCGTTGCATATGATCCTTCAAATCTTGCCATGATGCAGAAGAAGGTAATCCATAAACAAGAACTCAATATCCAAAGCGTTTGTATGTACTACTTGAGCGACTACCAAAATAGTGGATACTATTTTCATAAATGTCAACAGATGAAGCATGTCCACTACTAGCAATCTCAACCTGAAGCTTGTGTCCGTTAAACTTGTAACCATCACAGCCCCTAATTGCATTCTCAGCATTTCGAGCATCCTCAAACTCAACAAAGCAAAAGTCACGTGGTCATGGTGGTAGCTTCAAATCAATGTCTATAATGTGCCAATAATTGTAAAGGAGGTCCTTGATTTCACGCTTTGTTACATCCCCGGAAGATTACCAACATAGTTACATTGTTTAAGAATAACACATGTACATTATATTCAATTTTCTCTATCATAGGAGGGAGCCTCAATATGTACATCATGTACATAATTCTAACGTAAGAGATATTGAATGCTTCTTGGAGAATTCACCAATCTATCCTTGTAACTTCTTCAAGCTTATTTTCTGACCAGTGACAATCTACACAAAAGATATCATACACATTTGCAGCTTCTTCCTTTTGTCTTTGTGTTGTTGTCTATTTGTGCAATATGTCAAATAACATTTTCCTAATAAAAAATAAACATGAAATCCATGACAACGTTTCTCCTTTGACAATATGCTTGCAAACAATCTTGCTCATGTGCTTTGGCACCAATGACAACTATTATATCCTTGCCTTCTTGACATCAATGTCAACATTTCCAACACTTCCATGGCCCATTGTGTCATTATTATCTATTCATCCAGTTCGTTAAGGTTAAGAAGGCGATTGTTCAAACTTTTGGCGTCACCAAGAAGGATCTCAATAACACTGCACAAACTAGGAACCATGTACTCAACACGTACCACGGCCACCTACCCATACCTTAGTTGGAAGGGGGCATGTCCAGTTATTACTTTGTATGTCATACAGTACACCCAAAGTACCAGTGGTAGTCTTTCCCCCCCAATCTTCCTCTTCAACACCATGAGATTAATATATCATGAAGATAAGTACTTTGTTTGTAGATTCTATTTGACCATTGTCTCATGGATAGTATGAACTTGAGAGGGTGTGGAAGATTTTAAACTTAGTTTTCATCAACTGGATGACATGATTCATAAAATGCACCCCTTGATCACTGGTACTCTAAATCAAGACTCCATACCTTGTGACAATCAGCTCGTAGATAAATCTTGTTGTATTAATAGCAGTATTGTCTGGCAATGCCCTTGCCTCTGTCAATTTGGTGAGGTACTCTATCACTACCACAATATATTTGCATGTGTGTCACTCGCCTTCAAAGGTCCAACAAAGACTAACCCCCACCTTTCAAACAACTCCTAGGGCTGCAAAGGGAACAATAGCATGAAGTCAAGCTTTAGTGGTTTTCCAGCTCTTTGATAGGTGTCACATCCTCTTAATACTAATGCACATTGGTGTGCAATGTGGGCCACCATAGTCCTACCAACAATACTTTGCATTTGGTGGTGTCAAGTTTCATGTGTTCACTATCCCTAGTCTTCCTGAGCTTCCTTCAGTACTCCAGGCATTTCTTCCTGCATGGCGCATTGTTGTAATATGTGGTCAGGTCCCAACTTGTAGAGAAAACCATTAATGAGCTCAAATTTTTTTCTTTTCAACACCAACTTCCTCCTTTCACTTGGTGGCATCTCCCTCAAGAAGGTCGAGATGGTCAAGTGCTCCTCGATGCTCTCATACCATGATTGTAGTGTTGCAATCTAGAAGACGTGTGCATCGAAAAGTTTTCATTCACCCCTTCACGCAACTTACTCGACTTGATCTAGGATAACTAATCGACGATGACATGGATTTTCCCAACTCTCATAATGATTGTGAATGTGAATTCCTCTAGGAGAAACCATCTCACCAAGTACATTAACGCCTAGCAATCCACCTAAAATGTAAATGGTGTTGCCAAAAGGTAGTGGCAAAATTTATGCACTAACTACATCGTCCCCAATGCCTCCCTCTCAATCATGTTATAATTCCTTTCTGCTTTTGAGAGTAGGCGACTGGCGAAGAATACTTGATGGTCTAATCCTTGTACACCCACTTGCACTAACGTAGCCGTAATAGCATAATTCAATACATCAACATGCACATGAAATTACTTGTTCCAATGTGTGTATGCAAGCATAGGTGCACTTGCCAATCTTGACTTTAATTCTTCAAATGCCTTATTTTTTCATCCCCCAATGTTAAAGGTTGTCCTTTCCCTGTTAGCATGTCGAGACAGTAGGAAATTTGGGTGAAGTTAATAATGAACCTTCGGTAGTAGCCAGCATGCCCAAGGAATGACTTAACTCTTGTTATGTTGCCTTGGGCCTCCATTTGTATGATGACCCCTACTTTGTCAGGGCATGTCTTCAATCCCTCCTTACAAACTATGTGGTCAAGTAGTTTACCTTGTGGCACCATGAATCTGCACTTTTCGGAGTTCAATGCCAACCTTCCTCTTCAGGCCCTCTCCATGCATTCTCTGAGTGCAGTTAGGAGGGTTTCTTACCCGCTGTATATTGAACAATCATCTAGGAATGCGTTGAGATTATCCACCAGCATCTTATAAAAGATATGTAGTATTATGTGTTGGAAGGTGGTCAGGGTGTTGCACAAGCCAAATGGCATTCTATTGTAGGCATACACCTCATCTTCCACCACAAAGGTTATCTTTAGTTTATCTTCTTCTGTTATGTTGTCTCAGGTCTCCATCTGGTCTACTTTGTCAAGCTCTATCTTCAAACCCTCCTTACAGACTGTATGACCAAGTAGCTTATCTTGTGGCACAATGAATCTACACTTTTTTGGGGTTCAATGCCAACCCTACTACCCTTTAGAACCTCCCATGCATTCTTGAAGTGTGATTGGGTGGGTAGGTTTCTTACCTGTTGTATATTGACCAATCATCTAGGGATGCCTTGAAATTCTCCATTGGCATCTTTTCAACGATATGTAATATTGTGCAATGGAAGGTGGCCAGGGTGTTGCACAAGCCAAATGGCATTCTGTTGAGGGCATACATCCAGTCTTCCACCACAAAGGTTGTCTTTAGTTTGTCTTCTTTTGCAATACTAATTTGGTTATAACCCAAGAATCCATCCATGAAACTATATCTCATGGACTGTAACTTCCTCAAGTATTATGTTAGTGAATGGAATTGGAAAGGGACCTTTAATTGTCACTGTATTGAGGCATTTGAAGCCCATGCAAATTCTTATCTAGTTCACTTCCTTGAGTGCTATAACAATAGGCGAGACTCGCTTGTTTCTACTATGAAAATTATGCCAACATCCAACATTTTCTCAATTTCCACATGTACCTTGGCAACATAATTCTTGTTCATTCGATAAGGCCTCTTTCATACAAGTTGTGCACCCCATTGGTATCCCCTTCAGGTCCTTATAGGTACATGCGATGGTGTCCTTGCACTCATAAAAATTTTAAATGTATCTGCCTTGAGTACAAAAGTTCCAATCGTCACTTAGCAAAATCATCTTGGGATTGTCTTCATCACCCAAGCTTATCTTCTTCACACTCACTCTTCATATTTTATAGTCTTGTCTCATTCAAAATGGTGTGCAGAGGTCTCATGCCACTCTATATTCTTCATATCGTGGAGGAAAACTCCCTTTGGTGACTTCCTTTATCTCCCTGATCTACAAATGTTGCATTCGAACTAGAAAACTCCATAGTCCTCCATCTGCCAATGAAACAAGTCATTGAGGAAGCTAATTCCATCTTCAAAGCAATCCTTCAATTCCAGCACCCCTTTGTTGTTTAGTTCTATTGTCCTCCGTTCATCCATCCTGAAATCTCCCTTGTCAAATTTTGAGTCTGAGGATGCCAATTCTTTGCTTAGCACCTAATTTCTCAGGTCGATGATGTACTTCCGCCCTTCACTTTCAATGGACAAAGTGTGTTTCTTCCAGTTGTGATTTGCTTTGGCAAAGATCAACCAACTTTTTCCAAGGAGAGTGTCATACACCTTATCCAGTGAAATGACTACAAAGTCAAAAAAGAAGTGTTGTGTGCCAATTGTAATCTTTTGCGCCATGAGTATTCCCAATGGCTTAATGTTGATTGACACCTACCAAGTGGAAGGATAGTGACCGCAGTGTCAACTTCCCAAGGCACTTCCAAGTTTCTCCTAGTAACACATTGACTCCTGAACCTCTATCAACAATGATGTTTGTTAATTTCCTTCCCATGATCTCCATCTTGACAACGTCTGGCTTCCTCTCAATGCTTACTGCCAACAAGATTAGGTCACCAACCACATCCCCTTCACGTAGTGATTCCTCCATTGGCTTCTTTTGTGACTAACATTGTTCCTAGCTAATTCTATCACCAACTAATTTGTAATTACCATTTTTAGTTTTGTGGCATGGTCGATAGAAGATATGCCACCTTGATTGCAACATTTGTCTTACTATGTTCTTTTCAGACTCTAACCATAGTGGCATACTAGCGGCTTCACTTGAGGCTCTTCTTTCATTCGCCATTACTCGCTCAACATTGACTTTGGCTTCCCTCTTTCTTTCTCCATATGGGGATCAAGATATATTGCCTTCTTCAGTTGTAGCTTGGCGATTGCTAGTACTTCTTCATATGGCTCCTCCATCACCAGCATGCTTACTCCTTTCTGCTTTCGGAAGATGGCTTCTTTGTGGTTTTGGGGTCCACGCCACTTGCACAACAAGCCAAAATTATTTTGACTACTTTGCACTTTCGACACTAGATCATTAGTCTTCATTTTGCATTGTATTGGACTCTGCTCTATGTGCCACTATTGTTGCTATTATCATTACCTCGCCTATTGATACGATATCTGCTAGGGATGCATGTAAATTGGCAGGTGGTGGATGGTGGGGTTACCTATTTTCCTTGAGAAAAGAGCGCTTGCATGCTCCTTGTTTTGATGTTGTATGGGCATTCCCTAATGGAATGTCCCAATACTTGACAGATGTCACAAAACAACTTCTTTGGAAAAGTGATTTTTGTGTGACCTACCATTATAATCGATGCACCATACTTCTTTATTTTCCTTGGAGCTTTCTTTCTCCACCTTCAATTCCTTCATCATGTGCAGCATATCTTGCCAAAGGGCTTGCAGGATTTTTAATTCACTATCGCTGCCACTATCCTTCGTACTATTATCATTGATTCGCTTTTGTCTCCATGATGTTTTAGTTTCTCTTTCAATGTCCATCGCTCGAGTGTAAGCATTGGTGTACGAGGATGGGGATACTACCTTCATTTTTTTCCTCAGCGAGGGAATCAAATCTTCATGAACCAATGTTTCTTATGTCCGTCAACTAGATAAACCTCCATCTTGCAAAGCGATTAGTGAGTTTTTGCCTATCTAGAACAGGACTTGCCAATAGGGTTACCATTTTAGATCGGTATGTACCATGTACTGAGGAACTAACTGGACTACCTCGCTCTCGCCCACATTTTGGGGATTCTTCCACACTCTTGGCCACATGTGAGCCTTCTACACAACGTCCCTCCTACCTTGATTACCTTTCTCAACCTGATCTCCCTCCTCCCTAGGGTCTTTGGCTCAAGCCCCCTATTATTGGTTCTTCTATTATGAACAAGTTCTCAATGCGGATCAGATTGTTCTCTAATAATTGGGCAACCTCGCTCTAGAGGTTCCTTTCTTCTTTGTCTTCGTCACATGTGGAGTGCATTGATGGGCTACTCTTCATGCAATCGGTCTTTGAGTCCTCTAAGTCTTCCTTGTCCAGCACAGTTTGTATGTACGAATTGTTTCCCTGGTCTACAAGATATTCTTCTACCTTATCAAGGACTGGTAGGTTTTAGGCAATCTCCTCCCACTAACACAATGTACGTCGTGTTGTGCCTTCCCCGTCAACTGGCTTTTCTCTCTCTCAACTCCAGCTTCGGCTAACACTTCAACTTTTTCTTTGTGGTAGACTTTGAGATTCTTCAACAATTCTCTATAATCAGCATTGCCTTTCACTTTGTTCCTTGATTCGAAGATATCTTCTCACTGATACTTCTCCTTCCTGAGCACACAATACACCTTGTGTCTTTGTATGGCAAAAGGGGCATTAATTGTTGAAATTGCCCAAAGTGTGGTGTCTGCTTGTGTCGCACTCTTCCTCCCCCCTCTAGTTCATTTCCTTGTACCATGTATTTGTTTTCAACACTGCTCTCTGTCATGCCCCTATCTGCTCCTAGCTTGGTTTCTAATACTGTAGCTTCATATAGTTCTTTTGGTGTGATTTCATGTTTTGGGTTTGAATTTATTTATATCCGGACTCTTCTTGTTGTGATTTGGATTATAGCTTTGTCTAGATTTTGATCTATGTCTCTGACAGTATTTTGTGAGCTTTGGATTTCTAACAGTATATGGGCATTATTATTGTGGGAATATTCTTGATCATGTCTTATTTGGTAATAAAAACTTGGCAGGTAGTTGTTAATTTTTTGTTAGAATATAGTGTTGGATCTATTTGATTTAATGGAAACAGTTTCTGATCCTGACCTTCCTATGCTATAATTAATATTCCTTTAATGGAATTTTGATGCTAAGTAAGTCAGTATATATTAAGGAAAATATTATTAATTATATAGTTAGTATAAGTTTTGAAACGATTTTACTATGACGTTAATTGTTAGATTTGTAATGAAATTAAAAGAGAAATAAGTTAGTAGAATTGTTAGAATGAATCAATTAGTGGTATGTTAATTATTAAAAATTAGAAAGAAGGTTAGTATTACTCTTGCATCCTATGTTATTTTGGTAAGTTAGTCTTGTGGGTTAGTAACTTCTCTAACCTAGACCATGACTTTGAAACATTTCCTAAGATATTCAAAACACATGACCTAACATGGCTTCGACTTACTAACCTCACCCTACCTAAAACATTTGTTTTGCAATGTTTGAATGTGCATTGAGATTATGAATGTTATAACAATGTGCGATTTAACTCTTAGGCACGTGTCTTTGGGAATTCTTGGTTAGTACTGGTACCACAGTGACAACTGTCGAACTATTGATTGGAAGTGGCAGTAAAGGATAAGTTAGCAGTTAATACAGCTACGGCATGCATACTGGAATTTATTGCTTCAGTTTGTTGTCTGCCATTTGTATTGGCAAGGGCTTTCAGTTGCGAGGAAATGTGTTTTGCTACCTGGAATGGCTGCGAGAATGGGGTTTTTCAGTTCAGCTTGGAGGGAAAGATTGTTGCAATTTTGTGCTTTAATAATGGAATTTCCCATTATGTATATCACAGCTTCGTTTCTTATTTTCAAGCCTATTGTTTGGGTGATCATCTGTTGTGTACGTATCACCAATATCTCTGTTTGGGAATATCATTTGGTTTTCGTGCTTGTGAACCGAGCTCTATCACGGTGTGTTCAGTTCTATTGCTGTGCAAAAGTTGATTTCTGGAGTAGCTCGCCAGTTCGGGAGCGTGGATTTTGGATTCTACTTGCAAGTTTAGAACACCCTCACTCTGTAATACAGGCAGGGGCATTCTCTTCCTTATCTCTTGTTTCTTTTTCAAGTTTAGCATAAGAGAATATATGGGTTGTAATTTTTTTCACTGCATTATCCATTTTAGGAGGAATTATTCTGAGTGAGTATTGCGAATGTATTTCTCTATAATGATTTTTACAGTCTTTTCGGCCTCTGTAATTTACTTGCTTTAATTACTGTCGAGTTTTGGGGAAAAAACTTGGGAATCGGTTCTGAAAGATTAAATTCCTGTTGTCTAGAGTTTTTTGTTCAGTGGGATGGAAATAATGATTTGGGTTTACTCATTTGCCCTGTTTCAAGATTTTGCGTTTTGTCGAGCTCTGGAGTTTTGTGGATTTTAGATATGATCGTTGTATGAGTCATAGTTGTAGGAGATTAGTGATGTATTGTTCATTATTGAAACCTCATAGTAAGATTGTATTTGGTTAATTTCTGGTTCGGTTAATGGCAGTTTGTTGGTCTTTTGTTTTCTGCCGAGCTCTGAGTCGTGGATTATCTGTTAGGAACATTGGTTTTTTTAGGTCTCCTTGTGATGTCTCGAATCATTGTTGGAAATGGGAGTTCTTTTTAGTCGTTGTTGGGGTATGGGTTTGTAAGGAGTTTCATTCTGTGTTCAGGAATCTGTTTTGGGTTGGGTCTACGAGAGTCTGGTTTTGTTTTAAACCGCGGAATAAGTTTGAGCATAAGTTACGTATCGGTCTCAAGCTTTGATTATTTATATAGCCGTCAACAGTAAATAATCTATAGGAAGAAGGTGGACTGAATTCTTGTCATTGAACTTTGTAGTTTCTTGTCGAAGGATAAGCTCGGGTCTGTCAGTAGAATTTTCATTAGGAACCATGTTTTAATGATAAACATTCTATAGTGGTTTGTGGGAACATAGTTTTGTCTTATTCTGAGCATTTTGGAACTGTCGGTTGATATAGTGTTATACAGAGGAAGTCACTGTAGTCTTATTGTTTTCCTTCAAAGACTTGGTCTATGGTTATGGTCTGTAGACCATTCGAATAGCTTCTGTAGTAGTTGATTTTCTGTTTGTGGAATGGATTTGTGAGATTATGTAAGTAGGCCAATTTGGATTATAAGATTTTCAAGTCTGTCGATTTAATAACCTCTAAATTATTGTTCGGAATTTGAAACATAGTATCATTCGGTATAATGACAGAATATGACAATGTATGTATCAAATAAGTTATCTGATTTTTTTTGTTATTCGGACAGGATTATAAATATATTAATGTAGTGTTCCAATTCTGTATATTTTATAAGGGTACATATATATATATATGTGTGTGTGTGTGTGTGTGTGTGTGTGTGTGTGTGTACGCCTATAAGTATATACATATGTGACTTGTAACTGAGATGACAGAATTGAAACAAGTGCATTTTTATATGGATGGTCAATGTGAAAATCATGTGTAATTCTGCATTAAATATTAGTATATGAAATTAGATTTTGACCTTCCATGGATTTACAAATAAATTCTGTTAGTTATAATGCGTCAGATTAATGGAATTGATTTTTAAGTATTAGTTGAATCAGTCAGTTGGTATTAAATTGTATATTTCAATTATCAGACATAGTGTTGCGTTTGGTTGTTAGAAAATTGGGCATTATTATCTGAGCTATAATAATGGTAGTATTGAAAATTCTTGCTTTAATTATTCCTTTAGTTGATGAAAAGAAAGTGCTTTATTGTGGTTGTTCTGAAAATAGGATTCATGGATGTATGTGGATATTTTAATGGTTGATTCAGTTTTAAAGATTTAAGCAATTAAGTTGACATTATTAGCTGAATTTGATAATACAGATTTTATTGTGGTTTAGCTAATATTGTTGATATCAAGTGTTTTTGAGTTAATGCAAGTGTGATCCTTAGTATGGGTGACTGACTTTTGTCTGGATCCTTATGGTGAAAGAATATCTGTCAGTTATTTGACTAAGTGATAATTTAATAATTCATGGGCTATGGGTTTCATTTAAAAAGATAAAATGTGTTGCCTTGATTACTTGCACATGTTGGTGAAGTAAGGGTATGGATCTACCTTATTGCTTGTATAGAATAAGGCTGGCATAATGAATTCTTCGAGTTTCCTATATGGTTACTGATCGATGATTCTTATGTAGATACCCAAAGCTAGTGGATGATCATCTTGTCATTTTCTTCGCGAGTTTATTTCTGTTGGAAAAGAAATGATGTACTTGTTGATTCTGTTGAATAGAAATGGAATACTTCCTATTGATAATGAGATATATCTGGTTTTTTTTTTTATATGCATGGTTCAGCTTATTATGTTTAAGTTCTAACCTGTATGATGCAGATGCTTTGGAGGCTTTCCACCATCTTAGTCTTTTTGACTAAGCCCTGTTTTGTTGTGGTTGTTTTCTATTTGATGTTTCAGGATTCTAGATGAGGAAAACAATGTTTTTGGGGGAATGGTTAGCTGTTGTTAAGATATACGGAAAACAAATCATAATCTGGTTTCTTATTATCAGAGCAGTGCTTAGGATGGATAGGGGCAATTAGAAACAATTTTGAACTTTTGGAAATTATGTATTAAAAAAAATGAGTATATTGTTGTACTCTCATGTATTTAGTTGTCCTCGGATACTAAATAACTGATTAAGGCAGTTTGAGTTGTATTATGATGCTAATTTGTATCTCGTAAATAAAAAAAATTTAGTGCTTCTATGGTTAAGTTATTGGCTTCGTATGGTTTTTTTTTTTTTAATAGATTATTGTTAAGGGTTATTACACTCTCGGTCTTTATCTTTCCAAAGATCTCAGAGGGTTATTAGGTTATGTGCGAACAATCAAGAAAGCCTTGTCATGAGGCTCTCAACGTCTTCGTTCACACTTAACCTTTCTCAAACGTCACTCTCAGGAACCCCTTAGTGGAAGGCTTCATGTCAACTCTTCCTCCATTGCGTTTTCTTCTTTGAATTCAAAGACTTTTGGTTGTTAGTAAGGTCGGCTCATTTGTCATGTCCCCATTCTAAGGTAAAATGTTAATAATAATTAGATAATAAAATATTATTAAATAAATAATGATAATAAAATCATATACTAATATTAATATTAAAATATTAAAATAAGAAATAATAATAAAATATTATTATTATAATATAAATAATAACATATATAATCTATTATCAAAAAATAAGATTTAAAATATTTAAATAATAATAAAATTATAATGAATGAATGAATAAATAAAATTTACTATAAGGGAGAATATTGTAGAAAGTATGTTACCTTTCTAAATAATATTTAATAATAAATGGTAATAAACATAAGAGAAATAAGTAAATAAATAGTATAATATAGATTAATATAAATTAACTAAATCTAATGAAAAAGTCAAGAGATGTGTAATAAAGAGATGTGACTCTTTCAATATAAGATATAAAAGGGAGGAGTGTTCATTTGAAAGAAAAAGGGGGGGAGAGGAGTTAAAGAGGGATTAAAGGGAAGAGGAAAGGAATGAGAATAAAATAAGGAAGGGAC
This sequence comes from Chamaecyparis obtusa, assembly GCA_027943335.1. Taxonomy (NCBI): domain Eukaryota; kingdom Viridiplantae; phylum Streptophyta; class Pinopsida; order Cupressales; family Cupressaceae; genus Chamaecyparis; species Chamaecyparis obtusa. The sequence continues at coordinate 469,168 of BSBK01006226.1, read as the reverse complement.
TTTTTCTAAAGGTTGTAAATATATAGCACTTTGCCAAAAGAGAAGAAGAGATTTGTATATAAAGGATAATCACAGAGAAGAGGTATGTAGAAGAAATTAAATAATTTTTTTATAAATTAATAGTCATGAGTATTATTTTCATAGTGGTAATTATTTTAGAGCTATTACCATTTTGGGACTTATGATTATTATAGAGACCAAGTTAACCTTGGTAGAGGGCATTCATTAAGAATGTTGAGTTTCTCTAAAAGAGGGCTCATAGAGACTAGAGGGCATTCTTTATGAATGTCAAGATTCCAAATTGGAATCTAGAGAGAGATTTATAGAGAATCTCTTAGAGGCAATATATATTGTAGTGGTTAATCATATGCATATGTTAGAGACAAGAGGCTTGGTTAGAGGTGGGATCTCTACCAAGTATTTATTGTTAATGAGTTCTCTCATTAATAGAGATCCTAGAGGCCTTAGAAGGGCACTCTCAATGTGATGGTTACCTAATTGAGAGTTATTCTCCCTAGAGAATTAGGCAAATCTAAGCAGAGTATCTTTCTAAGGATTAGGTGGGTGTAGTATGGGAATAGTATTTAGATGATTTAATATTTATTTATCTTGTTAATCACTAATGATTGTTTTAATATTCATATATCTTGATATTATATCTTCATCTACTAACAATCGTTTCAAGTTTTAAGCATCAGATACTCAAGCCAGAAGTAGGGACATTACATCATTACAGTGCCATACTGCCTGCCACCATTGTCCTACGAAGTTTAGACATCTAGACTTTGTACAATGATTGTTTAATCCCGAAGAGAATTACTTGATTACATAGAGCAAACAATGTACCAAAACATACCGTACAAAATACCAAATATAAAGTAATAATCATAAGAACATGGCAAAAAGATATTATCTTTATTTCCAAGTATAATGTATAGTTATACAATCCATATAATGCTATCTTGTGATAAAAGATAAGTACATATATAGTGCCAGGCAGTTGGTTAAGAATACCTACTGTCAACAACTACCCAAAACTAATTGAAAGTAAATGACATTACATTGCCAACTAATTATTCTTTAACTAACATGTTTATTCCAAACACTGACTACAAATATGTTTCTAATGAAATTCAAGCAATCTTGTAAGTTTTAATTTTTGTGAGTCACATTTCTTGGGCTTGCCAAGCTTTTGCCAGGTCCTAGTTTTTCAACTATGTTCAATACTTCGCACACAATTCTTCGACTTTGCAAATCTTCATGGTCCAACATTTTGTAGACCACAAGCAAGGTTGGATAGAGCTATATTAGCTCAAACTAACCCTACTGGATGGTGGACATGGCACAAGGATACACCACAAGTGAAGATGACTGCCACTTACCTCCTTGCACAAGTCACCAATTCCTATACTAAAAAGAATAATTGGTCCACGTATGGCTTTATCCACCCATCAAGAGGAATAGAGTTACCTCTAGACAAGCAGAGAAGCTATTGGTCTTGCATTGTGCTCTTCGACTTTAGGATCATCAAACTCCAGAGTATTGGTAGACTCTAGCTTTATGGTGTGATATTGATCCTAAAGATGTCGCCTAGATTGATGAGGAGACACTAGAACGATTGATTGGAATTTTGTTGGATGAGGTGGACGATCACAGTGGCAATGACTCAAAGGAGGATGCTGATTTTGATGCAAAGTTGAGAGACAAATTTAAGGGCAATAATGCACTTTGTTCTTCCGAATTCACATTGTTATTAAAAGTGAAAATTGATGGCAGCATGTAGCCTTTGGGAATTTTGTTATAAGTTCATAACTTGTATGCTGATTTTTAATATCACATGCATATTGTCAATGAATTCTAAAAGCACTTTATTATATATTAGCCACATATGAATTTATGAACTTTTTTGGTTTATTAAGTGTATGTTATGTATTTGACTTTAAATTTTTATTATACAAATAAACCCAAACTAAACATATTGTGCCCATACAAAAAATCCATATTTTGTAACCTTATCAAACAAAAACTTCATTTATATTCCCTTAATGTGCTTGAAAGTCTTAGCTTACTTGCATTGATTCTTCTTGCTAACCCCACAAGATCATCAATTCAAACATTCAACGAATAACCAAGAAGATTAAAAGAGTCCAAGCACGCGTTGGTGACAATCCAATGTATTGGTGTGTTGAAATCTTTCAAAACATGGCAATGCAAATATGGTGACCAAAGTGTATAAATGTGTAAAGAGGATTGTAGGCACACTTCAGCTACCTCAACAACCGGCCAAAGGCTTTCAAAATTTTCCCACACTTTATTGCACCAAAAAGCTCAACAAGACCCTAGAAAATGCAAAAATGGATCTATTTTAAGGTAGAGGAAGTGTTGATGTGAAGTGTAGACAAGTATGGAAAACACTTGCAAAACAAATGATATCCACTAAAGCGAAGGGATGACACTAAGGCAACGTAAAGGCATGTGGAAGGGATTGCACGCACACAATTTAAAGAAGAAAAATTAAATGTTGTGATTGCTAGAGTATTGGCACATGCCTAACTAGTGACATGCACCTTGGCAAAAAAATGGAAATTTCTTTCTGAAATGGCAAGGTAGGACACATTAATACAAAGGGGCAGAATTTTATCATTAAGCACCTCCAAACCATCTACATGCACCAAAGGTTGTCAAAGCACCAATACAAAGGCATTTGCCTCTACAACAACAAATAAAAATTCAGACTACATTCGCATGGTAGGAAATCAACATGCATTTTTAAAAAAAGTTTCTTAAGGAAATGCTACTTAAAACATTTTTGTACACATGTTAATAGAGATATGCTAATACAAAGAAGGAACTTTTATTGTCATTTTGCCTAGTTTTGAGGCATCCATCTAAGCTTAAGTACAGCCTATACATATTTATTTTTATTTTGTTATCTCGTGTTCAAACACACTTGATAGAATAATGACATGCCTATACAAAGGAGGCATGAGTGAAAAGATTTTCAAGGTATTTCAGGGGGTTAGTCAAGATATGAGGATAAGTTACAAAATCATAAAAGTCATCTAGAGCCACATCCATTTTGAGTACTAGAGAAAAGCATTTTCAAAGATTTGCTAAGCTATTTTTAGCCATCTCTATTTTTATCGCACAAAATCCATGCTATTTTTAGAGTGTGACATTTCTAGCTTAGAAAACTATTTGTAGACCATCCACCTCATCATGCAAAAAACAAGAGCTTTTAAGAGATAATTATTATATTTTGATCAACAATTTGACAAACAATCTCAAGATTATAATTTTAGTATTAATAGATGAGATAATTTGTAATAAGGCTTGTGCATCATACAAACAATTGTAGTTAGGGTGGAAATGTGGTTAGTTTAATTTCTTTGTTTTTATGCAATTATTTCTAAACAATATAAATAATTATTTTTTGCACTTGTTGGGAAGAATCAGTCAGAGAAATCAAAAGGGAGAAGAAAACATATTGAATACATTTTATATATCTATTATAACTCCTTGTGGAGGATGGACTTGTTGTGACCTTTTCACAACATCGCCCCATTTGCAAATGGAGACCGCCTCTTTCATTTGTTAGGTTTAGGGTTTTGGCAGTAGAGGTGTTAGTTCTGAGCTTAAAGGAATGAGCAGTGGTAGAATCTTCAAGTCATTAAGGTTGCAAATGAAGTCAAGTCATTAGGGATAAAATTCAAAAATTGTCGGGTCCTAAGGGAAAATTTCTAAGCGTCCGGATGTTTTGGTTAGTCAACTAGTCTTCAGAGTATTAATACCTAATTTACTTGTGAATCTGGACTAAAATGATGAAATCTTGAAAGCAGAGTGCAAAGTCCCTATAAGAATCATATTTCCACCAAGTTTGGACCAAAAGTCCCTATGGAAATCAATTTTCCACTAAGTCCTAATGATTAGTCCCTATAGAGATCGAATTTTCACTCTAGGGCACGCAGGTTAAGGTCAAAAAGCTAAAAGTCCCTATAGGGGTCGTTTTCCCACTAGCCAAACACTTGAAAAATTTTGGGAAAGGTTGGAGAGGAAAGTCACTATGGACATGGATTTTCCACCTGTCCATATGAATGGATTTTCTACTTTGTCCCTATGGAGCCAAAATTCCCACTTCAAGAGTTAAGGACCCAACTTGTCCCTATGCACATAGAATTTTGACTTGTTCCTATGGGGATCAAATTTCACCTTGATGAGCAAATGAACAAATAATGCAAGTGTCCCTATATGGGTCGTTTGGCCACTTCCCCCCAAGATGAGCAAGCTGGAGATTACATTGGAACTAGTTTGTCCCTATGGTGGCCAATTTTCCACCAGCAATGGGGAATGAGAAATTGTGTGGAATTGTCCGTGTGGACATTGAATTTCCCCTTCGGGGATTTGATGAGGTTTCAAGACTAATCCAAATGGAGTGTAAGCAGTCCTTATGGTGGTCGAACTTCCACCAAAATGGAGATGTAAAGGAAAATGGTTGTTTAATGCAACCAAATTTGTCCGTATGCTAGTCAATCTTCCACCAACTGGACAAGGTGTAAAACAAGCTTAATGATGCAATCAGATTTTGTTCCCATGGGCACCAAATTTCCACTTGGGGGGTTGAATGAAAGTTTGAAGGCAACATGAAAAAAAAATTGAAATCCAAGTTGTCCTCAAGGTGGTCAATTTTCCACCAGCATGATGATGAAAATAAATTATAAGAAATAAATTTGCACAAGTTCCTATGCTGGTCAAAACCTTAAGAGGCAAAAAGTCTTCAATCCCACATTGCTTGTGGAGATGCACAACCAAGGCAAAACACTTTAAATCTCCATCAAACAGCATGGATGAAACACCGTGCATGAGGCCAATCCAAGTTTGAAGACCTAGGGAAATCATTGAAATCTGATAAATTGAAGACAATGTAAGGAGGAAAGATCTGAACACAAATACCCAGCTATTGGAGGAAAATCAGAATGACTTATGGCAAAGTTGGACATTGCTGTGGCAAACTTAAACGAAAGGGAAATGAGATTATTCCTTTAAAGCAAGAATTTGAATACTTAACATTAGAAATTCATATGATGAACAAGATCTAACTTGCCTAAAGTAAGATCAAACAAACTGATGGGAAAAGATTTCGCCTTGCACTTGAGAACATCGAAGTCTGTAATTAACATAACCCAAATGGCAAGGTTATTTCCGCATAGTTCTTAACATGGAGCCTCAGTAACTATTAAATTCCGCCCAAACTTGAGTTGTCGCCCAAGAACATGCATATTTCCGCTTTGCATTGTGAAGGAACCTGAGCACGTGAAGATTTTTGCTTGAAACTTGTGGCCGCAGGCCCAAACAGTGTGTAATTTCTGCCTTCCAAAGTAATGCATTGAAAAGACACTTAACAGTTCCTATGCAAATCAAAAGACAATTCCCATGCAAGTCGGCCTTGAAAGGGAAAATGAACAAATATTTATAAAATCGTTTAAAGTTCAATTAAGAAATTCAGGTCGGCCTTGTGGAAAGTCGTGAACTTTGGGTGTAAGTGTATAAATAAGGCAGAACAGACCATGTGGGTGCAAATTTCAGAGGCAAAGTGCCAGTTTCATCAAGGGAAATCAGACTTAAGCTGTGAATTAATAATTCAGATCTCATAGGATTCCAATCAGGTTTGGCGCAAAATCAGATTTACAATGATGCAGTCAAAACTTAGTTACTTGCTGGGTGTTCTACAAAGGGAAATTGAATTCTGATTTTCCTTAGACTCAGCGAATTAGAAGTCCAGATTAAAATTAAATCAAAAGATTGGTTGCCTTTAGGGAATGCACAATAGGAATCAAGTGAAAGGCAATAAGAAGTTTCAAGTTTTTCATATGCTATCTCAAGTAGCTCATCCTAGATCTTAAGTAATAGAATTTGATTTTCATTTGGAGATCATAAGGATGTGATGTGATTTTGTCTTGAAATTTGAGAAATAAGTACAAAAAAATGTACCACTTCCAAATGTTTTCTTGTTTTTCAGGGAAATAAAGATGTTCAAGGACAAGAAGCTGTTGCAACTTCAAGGGTACATGGATGAAGAAACTCAAGCGAAGGATGTAAGCAGAAACCTAAAGTACAAATGCCCAAGACTTCAACAATGCAAGTGCAACATAAAGATGACAAGCAAAGATGATTTTCAAAGGCATGAAGGTGATTACAACATCAAGGGCAACTTGCAAGCATCAACAAAGTAGTTGCAAGTCATTCATCAAGCTAGCAAGGGAGTTAGAGGTTGGAAATCAAGTTGACAAATGAGGATGCGAGTGCAAAAGAAGGGTAAAATTCAAAGATAAAGTGATTGCAAGGAAGGATGATAAAACTACTACTTCAAGTCATCAAGAAAGATCAAGGCCAAAACATCAAAGTAATTTCAAAAACATCTCAATGAGAAAATTTCCAAAGAATAGAGGATGGAAAAGTGGAATTGAAATATGGATTGCTCATCCACTCATCTTCATCCAATCAAATTATTCCAAATGGACTTATGGAAAGCACCTTCTAGAAGATGATTTGTCTGGATAATTTGGCATCTTCTGATTTTCTCAATGGTGATCGAGGTAGAATCTTTTGATATGAATGAACAAGACTATATTGGTATAATCAACCCACTCTCATCTGTGCAACACAGGTACTTTCTAGCCAAGCTTTTGGAGAAAAAGGTTATCACCAAGTTTGAATGTCCTTATGCATTGACATGTGATAATGATCCTATGCCTTCTCTTGAATTTTCATATTGGACACGTGAATATGATGTAACTCTGAATTTGTTAAGTGTCATAAAAGAATTGTTAAACAAAATACCAAAAGATTGGCACACAAGACTCAAATTCACCTTTTTGATAGATAAACTCAAGCCCAGAATGCCTTAGGAACCATTCCCAATCATCTAGAACATGAACAAGATACAGCCTTGGGTGATTTTGCAAAACAACACAAAGTTGAGAAATAGTGGGACAAGATACATGAAAGAGAGTGAATATGAGAAGTTTGACAAACATTGAGAGAGTTCACAGCAAGCCTTGGTTATTTGGGGGGATAGTGTATTTGAACAAAAAGCCTTAACGGAAGAGAATGTTTGATTGCCTGTCAATGGGCAGTTCCTCAAGCATTATTCCCAATTTTAGGTCTCCCTCCGGAGACCTTTTGTAAATAGTTGGAGTAGGTTTCCTTTCCATCAATTTTAGTCTAGTGGTTTCTAGGAGGCTAGGAGCCAAGTGGTCAAATTTGCCTCGAGTCATTTGACTCAAGATATTTAGTGGCTTTATTAGTTGAGATTTAGATGTCCTTAGTTTAGACTGTCTAGTTTTCTTAGGTTTCTTAGTTTAGTAGATGTTTAGTTTGCTTTAGCTTAGTTTCCCTGCTTTCCAGGTTTAGTTTAGAGGGATTTCATTTGTTAGAAAGGTGATGGATTCATAAATCACACTATGGTACGCTCCGGTTGGGTATGTTCGAGTTATTTCTTGGGTAACTCTTTGGGAGATTCTCTTGAATTGGAGATTGTTCCTAATAGCCTTATCATTCGATAAGGATTTATCCTAAATTTGGAAGGAATCATCTGTTGTGTTTAGGACACCTAAGTCTTTTGATTGCCATATCTTACACATAACTAATTGCTCTAAGTCGTTGGAATTTCTGAGAAGTTGTAGTTAGTGAAAAATCTGTATTCTTGGTTTAGAGCCACTGTAATTCTCAAACACATGCACACTCTCAAGTAATGAAAGTGAAGGCTTTTGGCACAACATGTTGTCTCTCTTTCATTTTGAGTATATTTCCTAGTTGCTTGGTAGGTGAAAAAGGAATTAATCAAAGATCCTATGTTTAGCAAATTTTATAATTGAGATGTTCATGAACATTTCCTTGTTGTGACCTTTTCACACCATCCCCCCATTTGCAAATGGGGACCCATTGTTTCATTTGTTAGGTTTAGGGTTTTGGCACTAGAGGTGTTAGTTCTGAGCTTAAAGGATTGAGGAGTGGTAGAATCTTCAAGTCATCAAGGTTGCAAACGAAGTCAAGCCATAAGGTTTCAAGTCATAAGGGATAAAATGCAAAAAATGTCAAGTCCTAAGAGAAAATTTCGAAGTGTCGGGATATTTTGGATAGTCAACTGGTCTTCACAATGTATTAATACCTTATTTTACATGTGAATGTGGAATAAATGATGAAATCTTGCAAGCAAAGTGCATAGTCCCTATGAGAATCAAACCTCGGCCAAGTTTGTCCTGGACCTAAGTCCCTATATAAATCAATTTTCCACTAAGTCTTGATGATTAGTTCCTATGGAGGTCGAATTTCCACCCCAAGGCATGTGGGTTAAGGTCAAAATGTTAAGTCCCTATAGGGGTCATTTTTCCATAAGCCAGACACTAAGAAAAATTTTGGAAAAGGTTGGAGTGGAAAGTCCCTATGGACATGGATTTGCCACCAATCCCTATGACTATGGATTTTCCACTTTGTCCCTATGGAGCCAAAATTTCCACTTCAAGAGTTAAGGTGGAGATTACATTGGGAGTACTTTTGTCCCTAGGGTGGTCGATTTTCCACCAACAATGGGGAATGGGAAATTGTGTGGAATTGTCCCTATGGACGTCAAATTTCCCCTTTTTTGTGGACTTGATGAGGTTTTAAGCTATGTTGCCAAATTCTTCCTTGGCAACCCCAAATTTTGGTCTGGTTCTTGCAAAAGTCTCTTTATCATATTCTTGCAAAAGTCTGTCCAAATTTTGTCAGACATACCCGGCAGGAATTTTGCCGTTTTATGGCGAATTTGCAAATCTGCGACAGGACCCAAGCCGAATTTGGTCAAAACATGGATTTATTTTAATTTTTTAAAAGTTTTTTTTGGTCTATTTTAGTCAATCCATCCCTCCAACCCTAAAATAGATCACTAAAAAGGCCAAAAAGGTAAAAAAAACAATATATACGGTGGTGTATGAACTTATTTTCTGTTGCATATATATATATATATATATATATATATATATATAATGTTTTTGTACAGATGAACCCAAAATGAATTCGAACCCACCCCAAAAAAATTTTGAATGAATTTCGAACCTGCATCCGAACTCGAGTCTGAACTGGCAACTTAGGTTTTAAGAATAATCCAAATGTGAGTGTAAGGAGTCCCTATGGTGGTCGAACTTCCACCAAGATGGAGATGTAAAGGAAAATGGCTAAGCTTAAAGCAACCAAATTTGTCCCTATGCTAGTCAATCTTCGACCAGCTAGGCAAGGTGTAAAACAAGCTTAACGATGCAACCAGATTTTATCCCTATGGGCATCGAATTTCCACTTGGGGGCTGAATGAAAGTTTGAAGGCAAAATGAAGAAAAATTTGAGATCCAAGTTGTCTTCATGGTGGTCGATTTTCCACCAGCATAATGATGAAAGGAAATTAAAAAAATAAATTTGCACAAGTTCCTATGCTGGTCAAAACTTTAAGAGGCCATCAGTTTTTCATCCCACATTGGCTGTGGAGCTGAACAATGAAGGAAAAAACACTTTAAATTGCCAACAAACAGCAAGGATTAAACACCATGCATGAGGGTGATTCAAGTTTGAAAGCCTATGGAAATCATTGAAAATTAAAGCCAAGGTAACGAGGAAAGATCTGATCACAATGCCCAGCGATTGGAGTAAAGGCAGAATGAATTATGGTAAATTTAGACATTTTTGTAGCAAAATTAGAGCAAAGGGAAATGAGATTATTCCTTTGAAGAAAGAATTTGAATGCTTAAAATCAGAAATTCATATGGTGAACAAGATCTAACTTGCCTAAAGTAAGATCACGAAAGAAGATTTTGCCTTGCACTTGAGAAGATTGAAGTTTGTGATTAACAGAGCCTAAGCAAGGGTCAATTTTCGCTTAGTTTGCCTAATGGGGCCCTAAATTCCAACAACAATTTAAATCTGAGCCCAACTACATGCACAATTCCGATCAAGCGATTCAATGCAGAGCCCGAAGGCAAGGTTATTTCCACCCAAATCTGAACATGGAGCCCCAATAACTACTAAATTGCATCCAGACTTGAGTTGGTGCCCAAGAAGATGCATATTTCCACTTTCCATTGTGAAGGAGCCTGAGTGCATGAAGATTTTCACTTGAAAATTGGGGCTTCAGGCCCAAACAAGGTCTAATTTCCACCCTCCAAAATAAAGCAATGAAAAGACACTTAACAATTCCTATGCAAACCAAAAGACAATTCCCATGCAAGTCAGCCTTGAAAGGGCAAATAAACAAATGTTTTTTAAAACCATTTAAAATTAAATTAGCAAATTCAAGTCGGCCTTGTGGAAAATTGTGACCTTTGGGTGTAAGTGCATATATAAGGAGGATCAAATGCTCCATTTCAACCATCAAACCAACTGGTGCAGGAACACCTAGGAATGGGGCTAATTCCTTAATAACATTTTGGCTTGTACTTGACCCTAGCCAAGTCAAGGAAAGAAATAAGGACTCCAAGAGAGTCTCAAGTGTGTTTTAGAGTAGTAGGTAAGGTTTGGGCAAGAGTTGCCATTAGATGTTTGGTTTTTGCCAACATCTCGCTAAGGTTGGCTAGTTTGGGCCTAGCTTGTGAACTCACTCCAAATGTGTGCCAAGAGTTAGAAATGGAGTTAAATAGGTCTCATATGGTTTAGAAGTCAATCAACGCCCATTTATGGGGTTAGAGCATGGTACAGAGTCAATGGTGAAAAGTTGCAAAAATTGTCATTGACAACATTTGGACAAAGTTGTCTAAACGCTCAAAATCAGTTATGGGCTTAAACTACTAGTGGAAACCGATGAAAGAGGTGTATTTAAGGCGATTCATGGCCTTATACACAGGTTGGATAAGGTAATAAACATATTACCATAGTAGGCAAGATAGTTTTCTCTCTAGTTTTGTGTCACAATTAGCTTGTAATTTGATTCACTTCCCAATAATGGATTGAATGTAGCTTTTTTGTGCTATAAATATTTAGGTTATTGTTTCATCTTATTTTGTGTGCATCGGTAGGCTTAATTCAATTAGTTTGCTTAGAGAAATAAAATCCTTTCTCTATTACTGTCATGTCCCCAAAATAATAAATTTCCTTATTTGTAATAAGTTATTTATTTAATATTAATTCTTTGAACAAATTCAAATTAGTATTAAATAAATTAAAGTGGTGTTTATAAGTGTTGGTCAAATAAAATAAATAGTGTTAAATCAAACACTATGTTTTGTTAGCAGCTAAATAGTGTTAAATCAAACACGGGGCAGGGGAGACTGTCATGTCCCCAAAATAATAAATTTCCTTATTTGAAATAAGTTATTTATTTAATATTAATTCTTTGAACAAATTCAAATTAATATTAAATAAATTAAAGTGGTGTTTATAAGTGTTGGTCGAATAAAATAAATAGTGTTAAATCAAACACTATGTTTTGTTAGCAGCTAAATAGTGTTAAATCAAACACGGGGCAGGGGAGACTGTCATGTCCCCAAAATAATAAATTTCCTTATTTGTAATAAGTTATTTATTTAATATTAATTCTTTGAACAAATTCAAATTAATATTAAATAAATTAAAGTGGTGTTTATAAGTGTTGGTCGAATAAAATAAATAGTGTTAAATCAAACACTATGTTTTGTTAGCAGCTGAATAAAGGTGGTTCCCTTACAGGAATATTGTAACCAATTTTGGTTTCCATAAAGGTGGTCGCGATGAGAGACCGGGCAGGAAGAAAAACAGCAAAAAGAAGTCGGGTCGATAGTGGAATTTTTCAGATAGTGAGATAATCCTTCCGTCAGTGAGACACATCCTGGCCTAGTGGATTGAGGAATGGGAATAGCACAATCTTCCTTCACTCTTGGAGTTGAAGAGAGGTGTCAAGTTGTCAGAGACGGCAGTGTCGAAGAAGGGGAACGAGCCATTTAGGGTGGGGCTCAACCACATACGACAAGTTGGACAGCAGACGCGCTGTGTCATCAAGAATAGTCAAAGCGTGAGGGCATTCCTGGACGGGAAGTCACGCACAAAGGATTGGCGTCGACGTTGGGCTGGCGGTTAAAGAATAACCCATGGTGTGTGCATGGAGCATGACAGGACAACTTCTAGCAATCATCGGAGTTGGCACTGGGAGTACGAGTCAGCACGTCTTCCGCCAATGCGGTCATCAATTCCCGTGAAGAACAATTGGTTATACAAGTGCACAGTGATATCTTTCTCATCTACGTCTTTTAAAATAAAATGAATAACTCTCAATTGTTTTCCAATTTGATTCAAAAAATTGCAGTTTGTATCCAAGTTGTATTCTGGAACTGTGAGAACATAAAGTTGAATAAATACTCAATCATGGATCTTTGTTAATTAACGTGTGTCACTCAAGCATTATAAACATCCTTCAAAGATATACAATGATATCTTTTCACAGTCTATCTATTAATGAATAAGTTACACAGTAAATTGAATTGTGAAGTCTGCACCTGGAACTTGGACTATTTCAGTTACTAGTTCACTGATTCAGTCAAAGTCTAGATCCTAAAAATGCCTCTACCATAAAATCTCACAGTGGGTTCTTCACGGCCTTTTGGGACATGGTAGGGCATCTAATGTACAGTGTACCATATGATTTTGGAAGTGAGAAAATGTAGTTTGTTAATATTAACATCTTGCCCTAGGCGAGACTGCAGGTGCCCGGCTAGGAGCAAGATAGAGGACAATCACTTTAGAAGGCAATGTGGGACTGATCCATGAGATCAATGGACATGGTTGTGAGGTTGGAGGACTAAGAGACCCCTGGTGTGAAGATCTTGATGAGTTGAAACCATTTGAGCCAAATCAGAACTCAAATTAGGAACCTTGTTCAGTGTAATTAGAAGCCCTTAAAAATAGGCCTAATTTCCAAAAAGTGTACGAAAGACTTGGGAAGCCCAAACCCTAAAAATCTTGAAGGTCTCTGAAAAGGGTATCTGAATCCCATATTTGTTTGAGTGTCTATTTGAGATGTTTTTGGGTTATTAGCAGAAAACCTAGTTGAAAGACCTAATTAGGCCTAAAAGGCTACTAGGCCTTTTGTGAACAAAATCTTGGAATCGATAAGAAGTTGACACCTGAAGCTATCAAAATGGGGTCAAGAATGATCAAAAGAAGTTGTAGAGAAGTCATTCCAAATTGCCAGATAGTAGTCTTGGATATGGGAAAGAATTGAAGGACTTAGCTTAGTGAGTCTTGGAGTGAGAAGTGAGGTTCAACACTTGGTAGAGAGATCTTGGAAGGGAGTAGGAGATTGAGTGAACTCTCCTAAGGATAAGGGTTGAGCAAAGAACCCTAGGAGACCTACAAGTGGGTCTAATGAAGGAGTCAAGGTGACTCACAAAGAAGATCTCCCTATCACCAACACAATGAAATAAAACAAAAGGCAGAACAGACCTTGTAGGTGCACATTTCAGAGGCAAAGTGCCAGTTTCATTAAGGGAGATTAGACTTAAGCTGTGAATTATTAATTCAGATCTCACAGGATTCCAATCAGGTTTGGCGCAAAATCGGATTTAAAATGATGCAGTCAAAACTTAGTTACTTGCGTGTTCTAAAAAGGGAAATTGAATTCTGATTTATGTCTTGGACTTGGCGAATTAGAAGTCCAGATTAAAATTAAATCAAAAGATTGGTTGCTTTTAGGGAATGCACGATAGGAATCAAGTGAAAAGCAATCAGAAGTTTCAAGTCTTTCATATGCAATCCAAAGTAGCTCATCCTAGATCTTAAGTAATAAAATTTGATTTGCAGTTGGGGATCATAAGGATGTGAAGCAATTATGTCTTGAACTTTGAGAAATAAATGCAAAAAAAGCTATCTATCACAAATACTTTCTTGTTTTGCAGGGAAATGAAGATGTTCAAGGTCAAGGAGGAGTTGTTGCAACTTCCAGGCTACATGGATGAAAAAACTCAAGTGAAGGATGGAAGTGGAAATCTAAAGTACATATGTCCAAGACTTCAACAATGCAAGTGCAACATGAAGATGGCAAGCAAAGATGACTTTCAAAGGCATGAAGATGATTACAACATAAAGGACAGCTTGAAAGCATCAACAAGGTAGTTGCAAGTCATTCATCAAGCTAGCAAGGGAGTTAGAGGTTGGAAATCAAGTTGACAAATGAGGATACGAGTGCAAAAGCAAGGTAAAATTCAAAGACAAAGTGATTGCAAGGAAGGATGAAAATCTACAAGTTCAAGTCATCAAGGAAGATCAAGGCAAAAACATCAAAGTAATTTCAAAAACATCTCAATGAAAAAAATTTCCAAAGAAGAGAGGATGAAAAAGTGGAATTGAAATACGGATTGCTCAATGATGAGGTGGCATCCACACATCCTCATCCAATCAAATTATTCCAAATGGATGTATGGAAAGCACCTTCTAGAAGATGATCTAACTAGATAACTTGTCATCTTTGAATTTTCTCATTGGTTCTCCTATCATCGAATTTTCTCATTGGCTAAATGGAGAATATTTGCATTGTATTTGATGATATGTATTTAATATTTGTAGCAACCCTAATTAGGGTTTTCTTGAGATAATCTTGGCCCTTGGTTTCAAATCAATCCAAACCATCCATTGTGTTTGAGACTCACATATAAACCCCACTCCTCTCAATTATAAAGGGGGAGTTCTTGGAGAATTGTCACTATGATACTACCAGGATTGTAATAAATCATTTAAGTGTGGTGATTTGGTGAAGATTTTGGAAGTGTTGTGTAGTTCTTTGATCTCTCAAAATAGTTGAAGGATTTTCTTTGAGTATTTAGTCTAGATTTGCTTTAAGTGTTTTAGTTGGATTAAAGAAATTGTGAATGACCCTATGTGAAACTCATTTAATCCATACTACTTGTGGTTCGCTGATTGTAAGTCACTTTGTGTGGTCAACTAGAATCTAAATATAAGCTTAACTTCAATTGTTGCTAGCTCATTGATATGCATCCTATTGATGGAGTTGATGTTTTTTGAGATGATTTGAATATCTATCATCTACCTTAGAAGATTGCACTAGATTGGTGGAAGTTGATGACAAAGCTAAGTCTAGTAGAGTTCACAAATACATTCATTGTCTCTTGCATTCCACTATTAGAATAGGACCTATAGCCTTAACCTATTTGTGAATCTATGATTGATCTCAAAGTTTTGTTAGAATAAGATCAAGTACTTCATTGCCATATCAATTGCAAACAAAGTTGATAAGTTCAAAGTGAATAGCATAAGCCCCATTGGATTACCAACATACATCAAGCCAAAAGAGCTTGCATCCACACCAAAGTCGCAAGTATGCAATCAAAACCTCGGAGTCGCCTCTCTAATCTTCTTTGCAACCTTAGCATACGCGGTGTCTTTGTTCAAGAGAGGATAGAGTGTCCTTTGGCACTTTATTTTGTGTTGGTGTGGCCATCAAACACCTATCAACAGGACTATTGTTCAATAACCTGAGGTCGAAAACCCCCTAATTTCCATTGTTGAATTAGTATGATGAAATTTGCAAAATTTTGATTGACAAGTTCGACTCATCAGGCATTTCTCCCCAGCACAAATTATTGAAAGGTTCCATGCTTTGAGATTTCACAGGAAAAAAAAAAGCTACCCAACTCAGAGCTTGTGACCAAAGCTATTTATACATTCCCCTTGTGGTCATGTAAAGTTGTAAACCTTGAAGTTAAGCATTTCCTATTTAGTCCCTATGGAGGTGAACACTTTCATCCCACTAAATTTAGATGCATTAAACTCTAACAAAGTTACACAGTTGATACCAAAAAACTCTCAAACTGTAAACACTAACAAATCACCCAAAAACAAAATTTTAATGATCAAAGACACACTTTGGATAGTCTCATGCATAGGCTATGGTTATCATTTAGCATGATTTGTTGCAAATACTTTTAAAATTTAAAGCTGAGGTCTAAACAAAGGGTTGTCTACCTCCTTTGCTGCAGCTTTTGTGCTACCGAGCCTTTGATTCTCTTCTTCATTCTATTACATATGCAAGACATCTAATATTTCTATATTTCACTTTTTAATTAAAATGTTTGTTGCTATTGTAGGTAGTTCTTGCTTTAGGCACATGCTGCTATACTTGATCTGTTTTAGACTTCTGGTTGATAGTTGGAACATTAACATTATTTCTTTCTATATATAAGAAGTGGACATCAATTTTATAAGAAAAATAACCTGTATCCAAGTGCTCCAGGAACATCTCTCTGCAATAATGACTGCCCAGTTTTAAGCATGTGTTCCACTGTAACAGAGAGACAGTAAGTACATTTAAAATGTTGGAAATCATGATGAAAAATTATTAGTCAATATATGAAACCATGAATAGTTACTTTCCTTAGTAGACTCCCATCAGATAAATTCACTAAGCACATAGAACCCTTACCTAAAGCATAGTCTTCTTTTCTTCTCTGAAGATTCCTGACTGTCGCTATATGATCCACAGGAATTACCAAGTAATGCCTGTACAAAACAAATAAATTTGAAGTACTTGAGTAGATAACAGTCTAACAGATGAGCATAGGAATAGAAGCATGCACTTAAATCACATGAACAATTCCTATGAGATGATTGAGAACTTTTGTGACTAGATAGAGAGTGATGGCCATTTCCTCCTGAACTCCTGTAAAATTGAGCTTCCTGAGTTATAAGATGACCAATAGTGAACATAAGTTGTAAAACACACTTTAAAAGCAACCAAATGATATTATCATTGAGTAAACAGAATTTTTCTGAATAATGAATAAAATAAGCATTACCCATCTCCTTCATATTTGAATGTCATCACCTCTATATGTCTCAACTATTGATTTCTATATGATGATGTATGCAGGACCATAATAAGTGGTATGGAAAAAAATAACAGACTAAAAGAAGCCTGAGTGCAGATAAAAAAATTGTTTATTTGATTGAAGGGATTGGTATCTTCGAATTGCAGGGCAATGCACAGCTTTGGAGTGCAGTCACTAAGCATCGTGCTGAATTTTATACTAATTGAATTAATACACTTACAAGATACGAGTGACACCCACAAATCTCCTCCATAATACCATCTCAACTTCAATGTCACATTTTTCAAATGGTGTAGTCTAGCATTATATGCAAAATGATTCCAAATCTATGAGCAATCTGTAACTAACCTGCATGGTTTATTATCATCCTATACAAACCAATGAACGCTTCCTTTGCAAATTGCCAATTAAAGATCATGTGCATGCAATTAACACACACCTGATATTGATGTAATAGATTCTCAGCTAGCCTTGGTTGTCCTGTTAGACTGTATTTGGTTACTAGTATGCTGACTAACAAAAAGATACTTTGTAATTAGTTTAAGCTATAACATGCTTTCTTTTTGTTTTTCTTTATGATCTTTTCACCACCTTGTCCGTGCTAAATGCCTGTAAAGAGTCTAGCTGACTCTCCATTGCAAATTGGTTCTTCCTCTAGTTTAATTGCAATTTTTTGTGTTTTTTTAATAACATATATGACTGTTGATAATTTTTCCAGACTTATGCAATTGAGCCAACAGCAAAAATCAATACAACGTTTCCAAAGTATAAATAAATCTTTTAACTTAATTCTGAGATAATGACAGCAGAAAATTATTTATTTCCAAAGTTCACAAGTGACAATTTCAATGCTTGCAAGAGTTAATGAACACACATAAATTTATAAGGCACCTTATTATCCAAATGGTTGCCATCAAATCCAAACAAGCCTTGACTCAAGATGTCCTTCTCCCAAGTCTTTAACGCAGCCCTGCAATGTTATTCTCTGTCATCAATCATATCACAACATTCTGGAAAAGAACCGCAGCCTCTTTAAGAAGTAACGCTGCCCAGAATTGAGCCCAAAGGAAAGGCGGATATGCTTCTTCTAACTCGTGCCTACACCCTAAACCGCTGCCTCTATGTAAAGCTACAGCTGCTATTAAATTCGTACGGCAGCCTTGAACTGTTTGTATATTCAACACAATCTGCACTTATATTTTATTGGTATAGGAACCAATACAATTTGCATTTGAAATCTGGCAATGCAGTTACCAACAAGCTTACAACTCCAGCAATGAATTTGATATTTACTCCAAAAAAACAAAGAAACACAAATTCTTGCACCCTCAATGTGCAAATAACCTTCAGCAGAACTTCCAGATGTCTATGATAATTAATCACAGAAATTACTCCTCTCTCAGCTACAGAAAAACACAGTAGAAAGAGTTTGCAAATTGTATACCTCAGCACAATTACAGTATGAATCTACAATACTTCAGTTGTAGACTGAAAACCCTTATCCTTCAGCAAGGGCACAATTCAGAAATTCAGAAACAAATCACAAAGGCAAATAAGTTTAATCAATAATCAGATGCCTTTCTCATCAAATGGGCTCATATTTACAATCCTCTATTGGCAAAAGTTTCCCAAATGATCTCCACTCAACACAACTCCTTTTTAACAACTTCCTTTAAAACATTATTATAATAAAGTATCATTATAATAATGCGACTTAGGTTTAATAATCAATTAAATAATGGCCCCTTCCACTGATGATATAGTAGTTATTACACAATCCAGTAATAACATAAGCATCAAGATATCCGGCACATTCCAGGACAACCCTATTCGGGTGTCAATCTTGAAGCTTGGTTAACTATTGTCAAGATCGTCACCTTGAAATAGTAACCCCAATTATTTACACAAAAGATCGTCATCTTCTTTGAACAAAAATGAATGGACCCATAAAGTCACCTTGACTCTTCTCAGAGGGTGGATCCACCATGGCTCATCCCAGAGAGTGGAAACCAAGACTTCCACCTTAGACTTGTCTATCAAAGACAAGAATTATTTAAGATACAAAAAATGATGGATCACTGAAGCTGAAACCTTCTTTTCAGCTAAAGCTTTACTCCTCAACATACCAAGGTTATCTGAAAGTACACAATCTTCTTTCTAGCAAGTAGTTTGGTAAGAATATCGGTCGTTTGTTCGCACTGTCTCATAGTCTTGGTGAATTATGAGCTTACAAAGTATACACCATCTTGACATGGTACACTCCCTCTGAGTTTGTATGACCAAGATCATGGGGTGACAACTTAATTTGATCTTCTAGCTTCTCCCTTTGACATGTAGCCTTCTCACATGGTAATAATCATAATTCTCTGCTACAATTTCTTGATTACTAGAGAATTAACAAAACATGGTCTACTCCCTCTGAATCAAGATCCTCGAATGCCTACACTGTTTATATACTCAACTCAGCGTCACTGCAGGATATCACTTAATACCTTCCTTCCTGAGAGAACCAATACGAATAATCTGAATAGTCATAAGGTTACATTGGCTAGCATATGATGCATTTTGATCTTTTCCAAGGCCACAACATTAATGCTCCCTCTTGGACTTGAGGGAAGATAATAAAGACCTCTAGTATGATGTTTATTTCAATGAGTTGTAGTCTCATGATGTATGGAATGCCTTAATCAGGAATTCTATCCACGTGCATCTCATCGGCGATTCTATCCACGAGTTCCCACTGCTATAATCTCATAATTGTTTTACCTTCAATACTGAATAATCTGAATAGTCATAAGGTTACATCGGCTAGCATAAGATGCATTTTGATCTTTTCCAAGGCCACAACATTAACACTCCCTCGTGGACTTGAGGGAAGATAATAAAGACCTCTAGTATGATGTTTATTTCAATGAGTTGTAGTCTCATGATGTATGGAATGCCTTAATCAGGAATTCTATCCACGTGCATCTCATTGGCAATTCTATCCACGAGTTCCCACTGCTATAATCTCATAATTGTTTTACCTTCAATACTGAACTCCCTCTCAATCAATATGATCGAGTTTGTCCAAGTTGACTGAATCATCTATTTCCTTAGAAGCTAATTTCGCCAACTTCTTGACCTTTCTGAAGATGTCAGAGATAGATTACGAATAGTTCATAAAGCTAAACTATCCCGAACATAAAAAAATGATAGAAGCATACAAAATTTATTATTTAATGAATTACAAACTGCAAATTCATAAGGATTAATAAAACATGAGATACTTATCTTTCCAAATATTTTCAAGTATTTCCTTTCGTAAGGTGAGCCCATTAATACAATATTTGTACCCATCATCCTTCTTCATAACATATCGGTTGCATTCTGATCCTTATGTTAATTTTCTTCTTTACAAATCACATCTCATTATGATAACTACTGATTAGATGTTGACTTCATACATTATCGATATTTGATTATATTACTTTGCCTGCAGTGATCCTTAAACATATGCCATAAGGGTCAAGATTTGATCCGAGTGATGGGATTGATATCTCATATATATCTTTCAAACCCCCATCGGTTGCATCCTTTAAGGGACATGCCACTTCTTAAAATGAGTCAGTTTTCTAAGCAATTTGTACCACTATAATATCCCTGCTCGAGGACTTAACTTCTCATCCTTATTTTTATCAAATGCTCTCATTGAATGCTTGTATCTTAGAATTATGTCACTCTTTCTGATTAGTCTTCTAGAAGGTCTTATTATGGATTTAAGTAAAATGCAAAGTGATGATTTGAATGATGATGCATGGTTTCTTCTATCTTTCCATATCACTTCATTACTAATCGTTGTATGTAATTGATTGTCTATCTTTACGTCTTATGATTAGCCCGCGTAATACGGTGCTTGTGGATGACAAATCACTTCCTTATTTTCCTTAATTCCTAATTTTTATATCTTCCTCTAGTATTCATTTATCATATCAATGTCCTCTTACACAAATAGATGTTAATTCAACTATTATTCTCCTGCCTTCTCATTAGACACGAAGCCTTTCTTATTTATAGATTATGATTATTAAATCGGTAGTTTTTTCCTTATCATCGATACCATCTACTTCATAGCGGTGGATTGACTAATCATGGATTGGTCGACTATGTTTGCTTAGCATTCGTTGTTCTTAATTCTTCGATTGGATACAAAGGATGGCATATCGAGTCCCATCATTATTGGTCGATGCCGACAAAATATATATATTCTAGCCATTAATATTAAGTGTCTTCATATTAACCGATTAGTCTCTAATGTTCGTTGTCTTTATTAGAATAATATTTGTGTTTCTTATTAATGCTCACTATTGTATCTTATTGTATCTCTGTAAATATTAGAATGTTTCTAATATTTAGGCGTAGTCTAGAATAGAATGTTTCTATTCTATTCGACTCTCCTCTTTGTATATATAGATCATTTGATCTCTGATTAATCAGTCAAGTACTCTGCCATTTACGTTTGTAACATGGTATCAGAGCCATTATAAGGAATTTTTCGAAAACCCTTATAATTTCGTGACTGAAATTTTCAAAATTCTTTGGGTCTGTTTTCTTTCGAAATTTTTTGAAAATCTGGGCATAGTCTTTTCTGAGTGCAGTTTATGGTGTCTTTCTTGCACAAACAGTGTCATTTTTGACTTCACAATCCAAAAACGACTTCATTGGAGGAAGCCAACAACATTTTGTTTCACAAATCCGCCATTATTATCAAGAAATCTGAGTTTTTTTCAAGCTTTTTTAGCTAGTGCTGTTTTTTTTCGAAACCCTAATTTTTGGGCTCGGAAATTTTTTTTGATTACAGATTCTTAGTGGGTTTTTCGAGATCTCAAATGGGTTGTCATCAGATTTTTCTGGGTGCCTCAATTTTTGTGCCTCAATTTTCGAGCCAGTAGATTTGAATTCCAACATCATATTATTTTTAGGTTTTTTGAGCTCTCTTCTGGGTACTTCTCCATTTTTTCTGAGTCTTTCATTTTCTCACCTCGAAGTTTGTGCCATTTGAGATATTCACATATTATGAGCATCTGTATCAGCAACATCAGTAGTCAGACTAAATTAAAAAGCAAGCCAATGCTGCCCAGCACTCAGAGTAGAAAGAATCTATCTACCATGCCTTTATGGCTAGCATACCTGCAAATCATGTGAAATCTTCTGCCTGGTACATAGATTCCTGTGCCTCCCAACATTTCACTCACAAGCGTGATTGGTTTGTTGAATTCACTCCCTATTCTGACTCAATAATCTTTGGAGGCGGCGAAGAATACAATATTGTCGGCAAGGGCCATGTTCAGATTCAGTCCGGAGGAAGAAGACTCATGTTCCTCAATGTATGTTATGTTCCTAGCATGAAACATAATCTTCTGTCTGTTAGTCAGATTATGAAGCACTCCCCTCAGTTGGATGTCGTTTTCAGTGGAAATAAGTGTTCGATTATTGATCATGCTTCTCGCACTACACTTGCTGTCGATCTTGAGGATCATGGTATTTATAGGCTTGTAGATTCAGGGGATTCCGTTGAGCGTGCCTTCATCGCCAAATCATCTGCTCTCAGCAGCCTCTGGCATCAGCGATACGGTCACCTGAACATTCAGTATCTAGCACAACTTGCTCGGGATGATTTAGTCCATGGCCTACCTGATATCCAGACCCAAAACCATCGCGTTTGCGGAGCTTGCCAAGCAGGGAAGCAACATAGGACACCATTTAAGGATGGTGAATCACGGCGGGCATCTAAAGTACTCCAGCTGGTCCACACTGATGTATGTGGTCCTATGAATACTCCTTCTGCTACTGGGAACAGGTACTTCTTACTCTTTGTGGATGATTTCAGTCGCAAAATGTGGGTATATTTTCTTAAGCAAAAATCAAATGCTTTTCCTGTATTTCAGCAGTTTAAAGCCCTAGTAGAAAAAGAGTCTGGTGCCCCCATCCGTACTCTTAGGACCGATAATGGGGGGGAATTCTATTCTTCTGCTTTCTCTTCCTTCTGTACTACTCATGGCATTAGACGTCAGTTCACCACACCTCACACCCCTCAGCAAAACGGTGTTGTAGAGCGTCGAAACCGTACCATCACAGAAATGGCTAGGGCTATGCTAGAACATAGAAATGTTCCCAGAAAATATTGGGCAGAAGTAGTATCCACAACTGTCTACCTTCTTAACCAGTCACCCACCCTTGCAGTTAAACATAAGACTCCTGAGGAAGCATGGTCTGGTCGCAAACCTAGGATCAACCATTTGAAAGTTTTTGGCTCTCTAGCATATGTATGGATTCCTGATGCCAAACGCGCTAAGTTGGATTCCAAAAGCCAAAAACTCATGTTTACAAGATATAGTCACACACATAAGGCCTACAAACTGATTGATGTAAACACTGATCATTTAATCTTCAGTCGTGATGTTGTGTTTGATGAGGAACTCGGACCATTTCAGCTCTCTGCCTCCCCGCCGCATTCCGAGATTCAGTCTTCAGCAATCTCTGACTTGGGTCCTTCTATTTTATATGAGTCATCTGATGCTACTGATACACCACCTCAGCCACCTCCAGATAACACAGCTCTTGCTCCTGCTTCTGCTCCTGCTCCTCATCCAGCTATTCCGACAGCATCTGATATTGGCTCCTCGACTCTTCGGCCAAAATGGTGGGCTCAAACGATTCGTGATCTTCGTCCTGATGAACTCGTTGAGGGTAGAACCTCCAGAAATAAGAGCATTCAGCACAACACAGTTAATGTTGCTCTTATGGCCAACATCCACAGTATCCCTAAGCCCCAGACATATGCAGAGGCCAAAGGAATTCCAAAATGGGAACATGCAATGGATGCTGAGCTTCAGAGTCTTCAAAAGAACCACACCTGGGTTCTTTCAGATCTCCCTCCTGGGAAGAAACCCATTAGCTGTAAATGGGTCTATAAGGTCAAGTACCATGCAGATGGTACCTTGGACAAATACAAAGCCAAACTTGTTGCTCGAGGATTCACCCAGCGCGAAGGCATTGACTATGATGAGACCTTTGCCCCGACAGCCAAGATGAGCACTATTCGCCTTCTTCTTGCCATTGCAGCTCAGTATGGTTGGAAAGTTCATCAGATGGATGTGAAGAGTGCTTTTCTCAATGGTGAATTACAGGAAGAAGTCTACATGGTGCAGCCCCCAGGTTTCAAGGTTGCCGGTTCAGAACCAAAAGTATGTAGACTCCAGAAGGCCCTCTACGGTCTTAAACAGGCCCCCCGGGCTTGGTACATAAAGATTGATTAGTACTTGGTTGCTCAGGGATTTCAACGTAGCCCATCAAACAGTAATCTGTATATTAAACACTCTGGTAATGATATTCTTTTCCTTGTTGTCTATGTGGATGATTTGATCATTACTGGGAGTTCAAAACATTTGATTTCAGAAATCAAACAGGATCTGTGCAGAACTTTTGATATGACAGATCTCGAATTGCTTTATTATTGTTTAGGTATTGAGGTTTGGCAGACTGACAACAGTATTTTTTTGTCTCGGTCCAAGTATGCCAAAAATTTGCTTGACAGGTTTCGAATGCAAGATTGCAAACCTGCCTCCACTCCTATGGAGACTGGTCTGAAATTGTCCGCACAATCTGATTCTCCTCCTGTAGATGAAACACTCTTCAGGCAACTAGTAGGTAGTCTCATCTACCTTACTGCTACTAGACCTGATCTTAGTTTTGCAGTCAGCTACATCTCACGGTTCATGACGAACCCCAAGACTGATTATTGGATTGCAGCGAAACGTGTGTTGCGCTATGTACATGGTACTTCAGATTATGGTCTTCTTTACACAAGGAGTGCTACTCCTCAACTCAGTGGATTCATCAATTCCAATTGGGCCGGCTCAGTTGATGACAGGAAATCTACTTCTGGCTATGTGTTCAGTATCGGATCTGCAGCAGTTACCTAGACCAGTAAGAAGCAACAAGCACGGGCACTCTCCTCTACAGAAGCAGAATATAGAGGCGCTGTTAAGGCAGCTTGTGAAGCAGTTTGGCTCCGTTAGATGCTTGCAGATATGCATATTCCTCAAGCAGGTCCGACTTCTTTGTTTTCAGACAATCAGGGAGTACTCAAACTTGCCAAGAACCCAGTGTTTCATGAACGAACCAAGCACATAGAGCTTCATTGCCATTACATCCGACAGTTAGTAGAAGATGGATCTATTCAGTTACTCTATGTCCCTACCTCAGAGCAGCCAGCAGATATTTTCACAAAACCCCTTGGTCCTGACAAGTTTGTTAAATTCAGGGGATCTATTGGTGTAGTAAATAGATTGAGCATTAAGGGAGGGTATTAGAATAATATTTGTGTTTCTTATTAATGCTCACTATTGTATCTTATTGTATCTCTATAAATATTAGAATGTTTCTAATATTTAGGCGTAGTCTAGAATAGAATGTTTCTATTCTATTCGACTCTGCTCTTTGTATATATAGATCATTTGATCTCTGATTAATCAGTCAAGTATTCTGCCATTTACGTTTGTAATAGTCTTAACATAGATCGGTAACTTCCTCCACTTTCGTATTATCAATTAAATACTATGTCATTGCCCTTGATAGATTCATCTGTATTGGAGTTTATTTTCTTGACCCATCGTAGAAGTGTATTCCACTGTTATATACCTTTTGATCATTATATATCGCTTGATACCTTACAATTAATCCCCTTCAAACACATATATATTAATCACTGCTCTCCATTGAATAATCTAATCAGTAGATTAGTAAGTTGCTGACCGTAATCAGGTTGGGCAATAATCACTTGTCTTTGTTTGTCGGTATACATGTGTTTGATGCCTTTCCACAGTATTGAAAATATTTGAAACCACACTAATTCAATGTTGTAACTTGTTAGCAGCCATACTCTCCTTCACATCCAATATTTGTTTTCTTAATCTCAATGCAGCTATTAAGTGATATAAGTATTGTATGCTTGTCCAACATTATTTGCCCAACTCGTGACTTAAGTTTGTTCCAAGATGCCAATAGATGGGGTCATTTCACTTCAGTGAACATCTGCTGTGTTTTGCAAAGACTTCCATGCACAACCCAATGCGAATCTGAAGCTACACTCTTCAACCCAAGAACTAAAGATAATCAGAAGTTTACAGAGGTGTACATATATACTAACTCATTCAACAGCAGCAAGTTTAATATCACTTCCTATCGTCTCCACATATAGGATTTGGCCAAGGCCATGGGACATTGTAAATCTTCCACACTTAATTACGACCTCCTCACTACACCACGACAAGATGCTCAAACAATGAGTCTCACGAAGTCTATGGTAGCAAACGCAGTGAGAAAGGCGCCTACCAGGCCCACAAAATTACTCCCGCAACTATTTGCGGAGATATTGAATCCACAGGATATGTATACTCCATTTTATATATCTCTCGCTTGGCTGACCAGTAGGAATCAACATAAATCAACAGTGATTGCTCGATACCTGGTGCGAATCGCTTCTTCATTATGCCCAACGCAGATGCCAAAGAGACCAATAAACATGGCCTCTGCTCAATACCTCAAGTGACAACCTCAGATGATTGTTCCCTGGTTCTCATGCGTCACTTGTCTATCATATGCGACCCCCTTATATGATGTTTGATTGTACCGATTCGTCCCATTGTATTCTCCCGTAGATTGCTGACTGTATATCTTGTTCTTCCCTGCAACGATCAAAGACTTCAAAAACATGGGTCGCAGTTCATAGAATTTTCGGCAACATCCAATCATTGATTGGACGTTTTCCACTTCTCTCCGTCTATTAAATCGTCTCCACATTTCCACACGGAGTGTTTTCAGACTCTAAATTGCTGATTAGATTATATATACTGAGTGTCCCTGACGTGCTCAGTCAAGTCCCATTCTCCTCCGTTTTCTTCATTTAGACTGAGAACATATATGTAATTTCGTCACCAATATCACTGTCAATTTATCGCCGATTGTGAATTTATTTTATTCTCTTATAGGTTAGGCTCTGATACCATGTTGTAAAATCAGATTGTCCTATAGAGAATATATGTGAGTGCTGTAGTGAAATAGATTACCATTGTGATTGATCTTTTCACCAGCCATCGATATGCATTTATATCCTTTGAATAGTCATGTCTTGAAGAGCCATGACCATACGTGGCTTATGCTACGTATGGTCATGACCCTTCATAACCGATTATTAATATTGACTACATTGTAACATATACAATTATCAAATGATATTAATATATATATATATATATATTACCATATCCGAACGTAGCTATATCTTAACATGGTTGACCATGAAAAACAGTACCTCCTCAACATCTATCTCTGATTCAACGACACCCATTGAGGTTGTCTTATGCCTGAGGCAACAATTTTCATTGTGGTCCTTAGATCCACATCTACATGAAAAGGCTTTTTGTTGGATACCTTTTGAACAATCAATGCTGTCATTCACTAGAATAGAAACTTCATATGATAGGCATCCTAGTGAATCATAAATTCATTCTTCTTGATGTCCTTAAGGGAGTCTATCGCTGTAAATTCATATCTACCTTCCTATATCCTTTGCTTCAAAATATCATGTCTAAGTGAAATATGCTTGTAGATTATCATTCTTTTGTATCTTCAAATTGAGGAAAGTTATCAGGTTTTGTCCTATTAGCGTAAAAGTTCAATACAAGCACAAAATGGCCAACAAACAAGTTCAATCCATCAGACAACAAGGACTTTAATCAGAAGCGTCTAGAAAACAAGGCAGAAATAGTGAGACTGTGGTAGTTATGCATCTAGCATGGCAGTTTTCATCATTGTCATGGATTGGCAATTCCATAAATGGCATGCCGATTTCATTACTGTTATGGGGATTCTGCCTTGACAGTTGTAGTGTTTCTTCCCATTTCAAATATACAGTGAGAGAAATGACAGGGAACAATTTCTTTGCCAAATCTGTGATTTTTGGGAGGATTATAGAGCACAAAATTATTAACTTCCAGAACAGCACACAAATAATCATAGTTTTGTATTCACCATACAAATCATTTGGAATAATAAATTTATAGAGGAAGAAATCTTTCTGAAAATTCCCCCATATTGTTCTACCTTATTCTAGAATTAGGGAGCTGTTAAAAAAAATTGATCATAGAAAACTCCAAGAATGTTAGATTTAGCAACAAACCGAATCAGAAAAATAGGCCACATTGTTGTGGATGCACAATGCCACAAAGACTATTAGAAAATGATGTCACTCTTAGCATGAACAATGTCCATGCTTCTTTCCACTTGCCCCTCAAAAATTGAAAATGGAAACACCGGTGTGATAGAAGGTTGATAATTGCCTACAAGACTCAATCCAGAAAATGAGGAAGGTGCGCCATTCAAAACAATTGTTCTATCCTTTGGTTCATTAGTTTGTCTCACACCACCCCAACATTATGTATCTGCTACGTGCATGGCTAGTCGCTATAGAATAGATTCTATATGTGCTTGTACAAATATTTTTTAGTACATTACG
This sequence comes from Chamaecyparis obtusa, assembly GCA_027943335.1. Taxonomy (NCBI): domain Eukaryota; kingdom Viridiplantae; phylum Streptophyta; class Pinopsida; order Cupressales; family Cupressaceae; genus Chamaecyparis; species Chamaecyparis obtusa. Next base: position 440,779 of record BSBK01006226.1, on the reverse strand, counting down.
AATTGATGAATTATATCACAAAAGCTAGCTATCTTAGCATAGGTAAGATCCACTCTTTCCTATTCATTCAGATTGCTAGCTTAAATATCAGTGTTAAAATCCTATCACTGCAGCTAATTAGCAGGGCAATGACTTTGGGTTTTATCCTAGTACCAACAAAATCCCCCAATATTCCACTACGTTAGGTTTGTTAGTGATACCTACCATGATAGAATAAATAAGGCAACAATGGAGATGCTTCAATCTCAAAAATACTCTCTTTTTTATATACATATTGAATCAAATCAATAAAATGAGAGGCCAGTGAGCAAGTGTATTGCTGCCTCCTTTTTTTGACTACTGCAAACCCAGAAGGCTTCCACTAGCGATCCCATGCTCAGCACATCAACAACCTGTCGTTCCAAATGCAAAGCAGCATACTTGCACAGACTATATATAATCCTTGCCACTACTTCATTGCCAGCACACAAATAATCACAGTCTTGTATTCACCATATAAATCATTTGGAATAATCCAAATGTTCCTGAAATTACTCCCGCACAATTCTACCTTAATCTAGAATTAAGGAACTGTTAAAACAACTTATAATAAACACATAACAAGTTGAGCAATAACAATAATTTCAAACAAAAATGACACTCCTTGTGTTCCTATTTATACAAGGCATATCAAGAGCTCTTTGTACCTTACTTTGGTCAAGGGAAGTGTAATGTCCCTTTTTAGGACATTGCTTTTTTTTCCTTAGAATTTCAATTTCTAAAACAATAATTGCATTTATATTTATTAAGGAACTGTTAAAACAACTTATAACAAACACATAACAAGTTGAGCACTAACAATAATTTCAAACAAAAATGACACTCCTTGTGTTCCTATTTATACAAGGCAGAAGCCCAGTTGTAAATATACAAGAAAGAGACTGAACAAGTTCAAATGGTTGTAGAAGGAAGAACTAGTTTGGTGCAGAAAGAAGTGAGCATGATAATCAAGAGCTCTTTGTACCTTATTTTGGTCAAGGGACGTGTAATGTCCCTTTTTAGGACATTGCTTTTTTTTCCTTAGAATTTCAATTTCTAAAACAATAATTGCATTTACATTTATTAATATAACTTAAATAAAAATCATGACATTCATTACAATATTCAAATTTTTATAATGATAATCTTATTTTGAATTTCTTCTAATTCTCTTGTTGATATATCTCCCTTACATATCTTATTGCTTCATTGGACACAACCCTTCATACAGCCTTTGACTCTCGATAAACTATAATTTTTATTTTTATTTATTCATTCTTTAAACCCGATTGCAGATCTCTTAGTTAAGGCATCATTTTAAAATCTCCTTTAATTACCTTCCTTGCAACTAGTTTATGCATTAGTGAATTACATTCTTGTCTTGGATGTTTCAATTTGCTGACAAAATTTCTAAAAATGTAAATTGGCTTGTTTTGAAAACAGAACATTACAGGAAGGCAAGGAAGCTGAGTTTTTATGTCATTCTTGTCTGTGGTTGATGTTTCTTTTCATTTTTATTCTGCTTCATTTGACAGCAATATTATTTCATTCCCAGCAACTAAACAACACTAGTTCCACCACTTCAGAGACATTCTAATCTCTGCCAGTTTGAACTTTAATTCAAGTAGGATAACACACACATCTGTAAATTTCAAACAAGCATCATATGAATATCTTGAGCTATTGTATCAATCATTCCATATGTAACATTCAGTTTCACATCAAAAAAACGCAACCTTGTGCACATTTGTTAAATCCCTTCCAATATCACATGCTCCATATCCTTTGATAAGGTTACCCTAATAATGGATGGCATTTATTCCCCATTTCTTGAACAACTGGATTTCATATTTAAATCTTCGTGGTTCTAATATTTGACTACAATGTGTTGTTATCAAAGGACATTAGGTTGTTCCATTTTGTAATACGAACATCTAGGAAGTCTTTGTCCCAATATCAAGAAAATTTTGCTCTATGAAAAATTGTTTATTTATACAAAAAGTTCCCTCCAAGAACTCATTGGTCATCCATATCATCGCATATCCCAATGCTTTGTGAAATCTTCTCCATTATTGGCAGTATAAATAGGTAAATGTTTTCCATCATGTATACTTACTGATTTTTTCTGCAAGACTTAGATTGTGTTTCATGCAACTTGTTTGAATCAGATAATTGTAAGAGATCTAAAGGCATTCCAACTTAGACTTCTAAGCTGTGAGAACAACAGCTAAGCATCAAATGAACTTAATCAAGACATGGAAAGGGACACAAGGAAAAGACCTCATGCTGGAACTTATAACTGTGCTGTCATTACCCCATCTAAGGAAGAGAAACAAATTAAATTTATTTTATTTTGCCCAGCGATGCAAGTATTGACAATTATAGGCAGCGATCACTCAATAAACAGAGATTTAATTAATAATTAAAACAAGGCGGCATTTAAGTTTTGAAAGATGTAGTTTAGAAGAAAAGCCACTCTTCAAGAGCAGATGGCCGCCCAAAACGACATAACCTTTCAGCGATAAGAGAAGGAAAGCAGAAGACTTTGATTGGAGAAGGGGGTCCAACCATCAAGTAGTCATCTCAAAATGCATTGATCCTTATACAAAGAGCAAAAAACTATCCGGCAATCCAATAAAGAGATCAGACTTCCAATGGAAAAACACATTGAGGCAGCAACATAAGAGAATAAAACAGTCCCAAGCAATCAGGCATATAGATCAGATCAGGAATCTCCATATTACAGTCATTAGCACTCTTATCTAATTGTGGTATACATAAGATGAATGCTTAGTGTATGCTTTATGAAGACATATCATATTATCTAACATGTAATTCCTTATGTGTGTGCCATAGAAAATAATAATGTAAAATGCATATTCTAGAACATTAACTTGGCAAGTTATCATATAGAAGAGAAGGAAATATAGAGAGTGAGTGTCCGCTCTTGGGCTGTGATGGGAGGATTTCCGGGCACCCTATTGCAATTTCCTTTCTAACCTCCACGGTGGTTGATTGTTGGAAGATGACAAAGGAGACATGGATAGGGAGTGCAGATAGAAGCATCCCACTAGGTAGACCACCCCATGTTGGATGTCCAATTTGCCTACCACTTGGGGCCAAAAGGGTGAGTGTCTGCTATTGGGCGTAGTGTTTAGATTGCTTCGGGCCAACCTATCATGCTCTCAGTCAAAAGACAATGAATAAGGAAACATGGATAGGGAGTGCAGATATAGGCATCCCACTAGGTAGACCACCCCATCCTAGATGTCCAATGTGCCTACCACTTGGGGCCAAGAGAGTAATGTCCACTCTTGGGCTTGGTGAGAAGATTGCTTCGGGCCAATCCTATCATGCTCCTACATTCAAACTCTATTGTGATTGGATACTAAAGGAATATAGATGTGATATGACCTATCTAATGAATTATGATAATTATATGTCTTTGTACTTATATGGGGTAATTACCAACCATAATGGAAAAATTGAGATTTATGAATTATTCAATATATATATATATATATGATTACCAGCCATAATGGAAAAATTGAGATATATATATCAAAGTTACAGGACTCACCGAGTCCTTGCCTGACTCGGCGAGTCCGAGGCCGAGTCAAGCCAGGCGAGTCTACCTGACTCTGGACTCGGGACTCGCCGAGTCAGGCAAGGACTCGCTGAGTCCTGCCGAGTCCATGGACTCGCCTAACTCAGCGAGTCCCGAGGCCAGGACTCGGCAGGCAGGCAGCGCTGAAAAGCGCTTTAAAAAAGCTTTTTTTAATTATTTCAAGTCATTTTTTATGTTTGACTTGGCATTTATATTATGTTTTTGACCTAAAAAGGTCATTCTATCACTTGCATAAGGAAAGAAGAGGAAAAAGGCTTGAGAGAAGAGGATTGGGGTTTTAGGAAGAAAACCGGTTGGCTCTCATTCAAGGATTGCTGATTGTTTGTTCAACTTTGTTGCACTTTGTAGCTTGCATGTAAGCATTAAGAAGAGTTGAAAGACGCATTTGGAGGAGGCTTCTACAAAGTTGATTTGCATTTCCATTTCTAGAGCAAATTCCAAGAGGTGTGTTACTTTCTTTTTGTTGTTTTGTATTTTTTTTTGCATTCATGAATCTTTTTTTGTTTCCATTTTGTTTAGTATTTAATATTTACAATTTTACATTTCTTTAATTCTTTAGAATCTTAGATTTGTTCCTAACTTCCTAGTGTTGGTAAACCGTAAAATTGATTTTCAGTTTCTATAATATATATTGTAGATGCTTATTTTGTTTTATTTATGATATATTGCAGCTGCCAGGAGTCATGTCTCAAACTGCGGGTAGTGGAAATGGAAGTATGCCTAAAACGAACCCGAATGCAAACCCTGTTGCCGTAGCAAGGGATGAGGCTTGGTTACATGCCATCCCTGGCCACAAAAAAGGAGTCGTTACATGTTGGCATTGCAGGGTAACATATAATGGGGGAGGCATTAATAGGCTGAAATATCATCTTGCACATATACCAAAGCGGGATGCTAAAGTATGTTTAAAGGTTCTCGAAGATATCAAATGCAGGATGATAGTTATTTTAGAGGCAGTTGAAGAGAAGAAAGAATTACAGAAGAAACAAGTGGAAGAAATGGCAAGCTTAGCTACACAGGGCTCTTCAAGGACACATGCTACTACTCGGACTCCTATTGGCACTAGTACTACTAGTACTACTTCTGCGTCTGCGAGTGAGCATTGGGGGTCGGGTTCGTAAGAAACCATCCACACTTGATTCCATCTTTGCTCCACGCACAACTCTTGGTGCACAACCATCGCTTGAGGGCATGGGTTGGAATAAGGAGATGCATGACCAAGCAAAACTAGCACTTGGAGATTTTTTCTTCTACAACAACCTTCCATTCAATGCAGCAAGGTACTTATTAATATATAATTTTAATTTTTAATTTCTATGTCTTACTTCTCTTGCTTTAGGTCTTCTTTTTAATTTATTTATTTAATTGCTTTTAGGTCTCCATATTGGCAAATTGCCATAGATGCTGTTACTGTTTGTGGTGAGGGGTTCAAAGCCCCTAATGATGAGGAGCTAAAAGGTCCTATTTTGTCCCAACGAGTTGCTGATGCACAAGTTGAAATTGAGGAGCAACGTAAGGTATGGAAGGCAAAGGGTTGCACCATCATGACGGATGGTTGGACTGATAGAAGAAATAGGACACTTCTGAATTTCCTTGTCTCCTCATCAAGTATGTTAAGTTTTTAAGCTATAAGACTTAAGTTATTAAATTATGAATTAGATTGATCATAGTAGTAACTAGTAAGTACTACTACTAAATTGCTTTATTTTTTCTCAGGTGGTATAGTGTTTTTGAAATCCATTGATGCCTCGAGGAAGACAAAAAATGCTGAGTATCTTTGTGAGGTGATGGAGGGAGTGTTGAAGGAGGTTGGTGAGGAGAATGTGGTGCAAATATGCACAGATAATGCAGCAAATTATGTTGCAACAGGTAAAATTATTTTAATTTTTAATTTCTATGTCTTACTTCTCTTGCTTTAAGTCTTCTTTTTAATTTGTTTATTTTTTTTGTAGGTAAACTTCTTATGGAGAGGCACCGCCACCTAGTTTGGACCCCTTGTGCCGCTCATTGCATTGACCTCATGTTGGAGGACCTTGGCAAACTTCCTTGGATCAAAACATGTGTAGACATAGGAAGAAATATTTGCAAGTATATATATAATCATACTTGGGTCCTCAACCTTATGAGGCAACACACAAAGCAAAAAGAGTTGTCTCGTCCAGGGGTCACTAGATTTGCAACAAATTTTCTCATGTTGCAATCCATGCTCAAGTCAAAGGCTGGTGTGAAAGGCATGTTTGTATGTGAGGAGTGGACAAGATCATCATATGCAAAGACCACTGCAGGGGCTGCCATGGTTGACTTGGTTTTTTATGAGAGAACCTTTTGGCAACCGGCCAAAGAGATTGTTGATGTAATTTTCCTTTTTGTCCTCATTTCCAATTCCATTTCATATCATTATTTTTTGTTAAACACTTGTTTATAACTTTATGTTCATTGTTCAACTTCATTTATTGCAGCTTGTACAACCTCTTGTTGTTCTCCTACGGGTTGTTGATGGAGAGAAGCCCTCAATGGGATACATTTATGAGGGCATGGATAGGGTGAAAGAGGCCATTCGATCCTTTTATGCAAGAAATCAGGATAGATATGGTCCCCTATGGGATGTTATTGATAGGCGATGGCACAATCTACTTCATAGGCCTATACATGCAGCTGCCTACTTCCTTAATCCAGCATACCAATTCAGCCCAAGTTTCAAGGTTGATGGGGAGGTGTGGAGTGGCCTCTATGATGTTATAGAGAGGATGTCACTTGATGATGCAATTTCCACAAGTACAGTCTATGAGATAGAGATGTACACCAAAGCACAAGGGGACTTATTTGCACGAGAGATATGCAAAAAAAATTGAACTGCATTGATGCCTGGTAAGAATCTATGATTCCAAATTCTAATTTCTAATTTCTAATTCTATTACGGTTTACCACTTTAGAATCTAGATTGATAAAGTTAAAGTTATAGAACTGATTTGAAATTTTCTTGTTTCAGATGCATGGTGGGAGATGTTTGGTACTAAGGTGCCAAATCTACAGAGGATTGTCATTCGTATCTTGAGCCAGCCATCTAGTGCTTCAAGATGTGAACACAATTGGAGTATGTTTGAGCATATACACTCCAAGAAGCGCAACAGGTTGGCCGTGAAAAAGATGAATGATCTTGTGTTTGTTCACTACAACCTTCGCCTTCGTCACAAACATATCTTGGGCACCGACACATCTCCAATTGTATTAGAGAACATTGATCCACAAGAAGAGTGGAACACTGAGATGAATGATCCTGTCTTCAGTGATAGAGACTTGGAGTGGGTTGATCAGGTGGATCGAGAGGCAGAGGCAGTAGCGATGGCACAGGAAGAGGCTAGAGCACGAGGAGACCCAGTGCAGGACCCTGAGGCTGAGAGTGGTGGATCCGAGTCTGATGATGAGGATTATGAGGAGGGTGATGATGAGGAGGAGGGTGCCGATGAGCATGTCACTGAGGATCCTGTTTCAGTTCAGCCTTAGACACAGGGAGAGAGGATGGCTCTAGAGTCTTCCATGAGTCATTTTAGGCGTACTCGTAGGAGGACATAGGCTACTATGAGGCTATGAGCCTTTATTTTGAATCTTTGATATATGTTTTGAACTTCTGATTCCATGGATTTCATATTCCATGAATATTGTAGACATTTTGATTTGACAGTGACACTATATTTCAGATTTCTATATGTTATTTGGTTTAACTTTAACTAATTTTCTTCAGAAATCCATATTTTTACTTATGTGATCTATGCAAAGTTGTGTATGTGTGCAAAGGAGTTTCTATTTATCTCAATTATTGTGTATTAGATGTTAATTGACTAAATGTTGCAAGAAAAAAACTTAAAATCCTTAAAAATCTTTGCATTTCATGGGTTTTTTTATTTGCCGAGTCCGGGCGCCGAGTCCATTTTGAGCTTGCCGAGTCCGATGCGAGTCCGAGGCTTGGAACTATGATATATATATATATATATATATATATATATATATATATATATATATATATATATATATATATATATATATATATATATATATATATATACAATTACCAACCATAATGGAAAATTGAGATATATATATATGGTTGCAGGACTTTAATCAGGGTTTATCTTGTTAAAAGGTATTTTAAATGGTCAAGTAATACCTCTATCTATCTTACTTTTCTTATTTGAATGAAGTTTGTGATATTAGGGCAAGATTTAGGGCAATCCCAAAAAGGGGACATTACATTTTCCAGTAAGGGAAACTAAATAGGAATGTACAGATGTCTCATGGGTCGTCAGAGAGGTAAACAATTGCAGGGAAGATAAAAATCAAACATGAAGGACTTGCCCATGCCCAATCCATCATGGATGCAAACTGTCAAACTAGTCCATAATGCTGGACCTGTCCCAGAAAGGTTTAGATCCCCACTAACTACATATGTGCACATTCAGTACCTGTTAAAACTGTCTGGAGATATGTGCAAGAAGTGTAAAAATTCTTCAGACAAGACTCTTCAACTCCTACAATGTGGTAGAAAGAGTGGCACCTCATCTAATCAGTGTCCTTTTGTCTTCCATGGCATTTCAAAGGCAAATTGTAAATATCTCAGCCTCCAGGGACTTAAAGATTCATGTGTTACATCTAAATGTGATCACCTAGAGGATTTTACCACGGTTGTATGAGAATTCCAAAAAGTCACAAGATCATTGTAATTTAAGTTTGAAGAACAGAGTAGCAGAATGTTAGAGTGTTGAAAGTTCATAATGGTCAAATTGTCCTTTTTGGGAACCACTCTTTGTGATTCACATTGCTGATGCAGAGTTGCACTGAGAAACTAGAAGCACAGCACATTTTCATATTGGATTTTCCATCCATCATATAGGCAAGTATCAATTTCCTGCACCGTTTTGCATAGTTCTTGAAATCTCTGTTAAGATCTAGGTTGATAAATTGTCCATTGAAATTCAAAGCAATTGCAGATGCTAATATTATCAGAGCTTAGTTTCATTGAACTATGTGTAAATAATTAAGTTTATGCCATTAGATCAGCAAAGGAAAGGAATGGATGACAGACAAATGTAGCATCTGCATCTGAACATATCACCTAAGATGAGGAATAAAAAAGTAAGAACTTCAGCAAGAATGGAGCGCCAGGAAGAGCGGTCACAAGTTACAACACCAAAATATGAAGAATTGGCATGAGAACACATTTCTCAAGCTAGAATCTGATATGAAAAACATTTCCCAAGACCATGGGTATGTTTAATAGATTGAAGAGATAGATGACGCCTCTAGATGCAAGTTAGCAGTTCACTTCAAATCCCCAAAGCTACATGAGGAGGACAGGGAAGTGTAGCCCAAGGACAATGGCAAAGAGGCCCCAATGTGGAGGGGAAGGCTAATGAAAATTTAGGACCCTTTACTAACCAGAACCTACTTTGTGCCTACTAACAGACCTTCACACATGCTTTGTATCAAATAAATAAAGTGCACCTGACTGTCACATAACCACAGGCATGTAAAAATGTTATTCTTGTAAGAAAATCATGACAGCTTTCCCCGAGTTATTTTCTTTGAATGATAATGAAGTATTGATTCAGCGACAATCTTAGTCAGCCAAATGACACAGTTCAATAAATATAGATAAGAAGACATGCAATAAGAAGACATGCAATTATTATTCACCAATGCAGATGAGCATTCAGCACATGAGATTGTAAGTTTATAGTATTCACAATCTGCAAGAGGACTGGAGACCAGAAAAGAACTTCCAGAAGTATATAATAATTGACAGATCCTTCGGTCTTTAATAATGTATGAAATACAACCAGGAAATAATAATGTAAAGAAATAATAATAAAAGTTACTGCTAATTATTGTAACTTTGGGTTAATACAGACAATGCAGGTATATTTTTAAATATATGAAAGCTGAATTCATGGGTGATATTTGTAGAGCTTATTTTTTGAAAATAAATGTTAATACAGCTAACCAATTGGTGAAAAATGGCTGACAAATTTTTCCTTGCTTCAGAAACGACACCAGTAAATGATGCTAACTTGAAGTTGAATATAGGGAGCAAATCATAAAAAACCAACAAAATAAATCACTCATTTATTATAAATATAAAAAAATTGAAATTATTGACTGCAAGATCATCTAGCATGAAGGCATATGATTTTACTTTTGGTTTTAACTTTTGACCCTTTTCCTCATCTGTGCATGGTCTGATAAACAGATACCCATGAGATAGTACATATTCATTGTTCTACATATGTACATAACTTTTTCCTCCCTATAACTTAGATTAAGCCATTATAACAACAAATGTTTTTATGACAGAGCTTTACTTGTATTTTCACATATAATTAGATGACCATATTGATATCTGTAGTTGTTTTTCATATAACTTTCACCACAGCCTAAATACTTAGCATTGGACATTCACTTAATTCTTTTCAGGCCCTGAGCTTCCCTTGTTATGGATGAGCATGAACCTGGCATAAAGAAGCCAAAATGGTAAAAGTTTTCAGCTCAGAAAAATTGAAAAAACTCATCAGTGTAGTCTATAAACTTCTCACGTAAATTACTATTAGCAACTATAATTTTTAAAATTTATATTTTACAGAATGTTTTCCTGCACCTAAAGTGCTTCTGGCAGTTTTTGGTTGACTTCCTTTAGTTCTGTACAAAATTGAGATTGGGCTTGGTTCTTACCCATCTTTAAAGTAAATTATTATCATGGACCAAGGTTTCATATTTTGTAGGGGACCCTAAACAATTTGTCAATATTCAAGAAGTCTAGAAAGGCTTGGTAAAGATACAAAAATAATTAAACCCAATAATAGATATGAGTTTTCCAGAGTCTATGAAGTTGATTTTAAGTATTTTTATATTCAACTGCGTGCAACTTTTGGCATGGGACTCTAAGCACATTGAGAATATTCAAGACATAATGGATCAAAAAGTTTTTAAAGGTTTGGTAAAGATATATATATGTTAAAAACTCAATAATAGGCATGAGTTTTCCACAGTCCATGGAGTTGATTTCAAATGCTTTTAGATTCAAATATGTGCAATCTTTGCAATCTAAAAGCATTTAAAATCAAATTACAGATCACCCCCAAGAAAATCTAATAAGATTCCAGGTAAACCAAAATCTCTAACAGATGAGAATCTATAATTTTGATATTGAACAACAAGGGCCCTAGACCGTATGAGCGGTACTTAGTAGGTTCCGTGTTCCATAATGGCTTAATAGAGCTCGTCTAATAACAATGCAAAAAATTGTAATGGTTGAATCCAAAAGCACTTAAAATCAAAACAAACCGAAGACAAATTACAGATCATTTTCTAAGAACACCTAGTAAACCAAAATCTTTAATAGAGGAAAATCAATTTATTTGATATTGAACAGCTAAGACTCTTAAATGTATGACCTGGACTTCGTAGGTTCTGTGTTCAATAGCCAATTGAGCAGGGCAAATGCTCTTGTCAACATTACTCCTGAGTTCAGCCAATGGCCAATTGAGCAGGGCAAATGCTAATGCTCTAATGTTTGTTGTGGTCACCATTGCGCCTATTGAGCCCAAACTCGATTTGGTACGGCGAACCCTCTTCCCAGCAGAAAAGAAAAGATTATTGGACTTTCTAAAATTTGCAGAGCCGGATGATTCCTCCAACAAATGTGTGAAATCCCCGGCCATCAGAATTTCCACACCTTGGCAACCAGGGTGTAGAATTTCTCCACAACTAAGCTATCAAGTCAGACATCCTAATGCTAATAGACATGGGTCAGGATTTAAGCTCAAAGCCAACTATAGTCCTGAATAACATAGAGATAGCAGACTAGTGAAATCTTTGTGGAGATTGATTAAAAAATTCTGCTAAAAGGAATTGTTCATTCTCTGTCTCAACTCGCATGATACACAAGCTAAGCTAGAATAGATATAAGAGCGAACGAGAACTAAAAACTATACATCAATTAGACCATAAGCCTAGCACGGATTAGGTGTACTTGTAAAATTGTGGTGCAAGAAGTCGAGTACCCATCAGTTAGACAAACACTAATCACGAGAAACTCCAAGAAAATAATTGACGATTTTATTATGTGTAACGAAGATGCAATGAAACTATCTATTACCTTAGTGCTGCGGGTTTGATGTCCTCGATTGCATAAACCTTATCGTCCTACATTCGAGACGATTGGAAACAGAATTGTGAAGCTCGTACTCGTGAATTTGTATTCGAGTATTGATTAAACAAAAAGACAATTGACATAAACAAATGCACACCTGATGCAAAACCTTTGCCGCGGAGAAAACAGCAGGGGGGCAAAATATACAGTGTGCCATCGTCTCCTATCTTTCTTACACGATTTTGAATGCCTGCATCGTTTGCCCTCCCTGCTCAACGAACTTTGGTGTATTTATCTGCATCTTCCCATGCATTCCGAGCACGTCTACAATTATAAAATACTTAAAAATAACTTACACTACATAGTTTGCCGTAGGCTAGGGAGGGGAGCCGCGGAGGCTGTCCACCCTAACCGAAAGGGAGCAGTAGTGCCACGTAACTGCCACGTTCCCATTAAAAAATTATTGCCGTTGGATTCAGTTTGAATTTGAGAAAGAAGTTTACTTTTCAAATTTTAAGAGCCGCCTCCTTCTAATTTTTTTTAACTTGGTAACTTTTTCAACTTGAATTTTTCAATTAAAAATAAACAATCATATTGAATTAATTATGTCAAGAGGCACAATAGGGATTGAAGGAGTTTGTCTACATCAAAAAGAAATTTGGGCACACAGTGATGGAAGCTACTATACTCCAATCTTCTTAGTATTATGTTGTAATTATGTGTCGATTGTAAAAGTTGCTACCTTTGTGGATAATCGAAGGAGACACTCTGTGAACATCATTATCAAGAGGAACTCAACTCATAAATGGTGCACAAAATGCTTCTCTAGTGGTTAAACAAATCCTTCAAGTGTCGATTCATTGTAGGTGGTCAATTTACAATCACTAGGTTTATTTAAGATTGAGGTTTAACTAGGCTTAGGGTTAAGTAGGGTTATGGTTCAATTAGGGATATAAGAGAAATCTTTGAGTTGGGGTTAGGTTTAGGTTTGAATTATATGTTTAGGATTAGGGTTTAATTAGGGTTTTTGCTTAAGTTTAAATAGAGTGAGGTTTAATATTATCTTGGGGTTTAATTAAGGTTATGATTCAAGTTTAATTCAAATTGACCCGATTAAGGTAATGTTGCAGTTTCAAATTAGGGCTAGGGTTAGCTTATGTTAAAGTTCGAAAAACTTTCAGTTAAGACTTAGGGTTTAATTATGGTTTGTAGACTAGGATTTGAGCGTGCACCTAAACCTGTTTTGAAGGCCAAAGACAAACAAACGTCATAGCATATTATCAAATCAAATTTAATGGTAAACAAACTAAAATCAAAGCCACCTCAGTTTAAGCCTAAAACGGATGCGCCCATGCACCGTTTGATATGCTTGGATATAAATGGATGTGGGTGTGCAAACTCAAGCACTTGGAGCATGCAAATAGGATGATTTGAGGATCAAGAAGACCCAAAATGACACAAAATAGGTATGAGGAACCTATTTTGCCTCAAAGGCCTCAAGAACACACAAATATGCAAAGCTAAAAGATGAACTAAGATTGATTAAACAAGAAATGAATCTATGTTAATCCAATTAAGCTAATTTAAATGTGATTTAAGCTTGAAAATGATCTAAAATGATGAGTTTATGCTTATGCTAGAATGAAAATGGCATTATAACTTTGCTATTGAGTTTGAGAGTTGAAAGATGATTTGCCTTAGGAAGTGAGGGTATTTATAGGAAAAGGGAAGGGCTTGGTTAAAAAGGATGAGTCAGAGTTAGGGCTAAGGTTAGGGTTGAGTCAAGGACAAGTGTCCTGACAAGTGTCAAGGGAGGATTGAGTTGAAAGTTTGAGGGCATGTGCACAATTTGGTAAATGTGCCCAAGGCCAAGAGGTGGCAAGGAAGGGATAAGAAGGTCTTAAATGCATAATGAATGCATGTAAGAAAGATAAGGAAGGCTTAAATGCATCCTTAAATGCATTTGCAAGAGGTGGCCAAGAGGTGGCCATCTTTGTTGACTAAGGAGGATGACTAAGAGGAGGTTAGCATAAGTTTTGGTAAACCTTTTGCTAATGGAATGTGACAAGATTAGAAAGGGGATTAGGATTAGGATTAGGGGATTTTAGGATTAGGATGGGTGAAGAGGTTGGGTTGAGAAGTTTCTAGAAGAGTCTAGAATTCTCCTAGGTTTTATGGAATAAAAGTTTATTCATTCCAAAAGCTTAAGTTTGGGAAAATTTATTGAAATATTTTCAATAAATATGAAAATTAAATATTTAATCTTAATTAAATATTTTGAGTTGAGATTAGGGTTAGAAAAGATGGGATTAGCCTTTTAATCGAAATTAAGAAGGGATTAGAAGATTTTGGAAGAGGTTAGTGGTTTTAAGAAAATTGGCCAAGTTTTGGTCAAAAAATAAATTAATTATTTTTTTGGGGGATTTTTGGTCAATTTATTAATTAAAATAATTAATAAATAGGGGATTAATGTTTAAATAAGATTTAAACATTTTTGGGAGGGATTTCTTAATTAAATATTTTTAATTAAGAAAAAGAGATTTAATGACATAAAAATAAATTAATTAATTAAATAATTAATTAATTAATAAATGATGATGTCATCAGGAATTTTTCAGAAAATAAAAATACTTTATTTTTTAAAGGATTTTTAGGTGTCTACATTTTGCCCCTCTTTGATGCGATGCCGCAAGTGGCATGGCTTCAAAGACAAGAAAATAAGATGCCCCAGGCTAGAATTTAGAGGAAGAGGGTACGACGCTCGGGTGGACTGTAAGAAAGAGGATACATGCCCCGGTGGGACAAAATCATGGAAAATGTGCCCAGTGGGACAAGGAGAAAGAGGGATTACGCCCTGGGACAGAGTGTGCCCGGCGGGACGAGAAAGGAAGGGCCTAGGAAGAAAGGGGAGATAAATAACCTCACTTCTAAGAACAAATATGGATGATATGCAAGATGAGATGGAAATGCAAGATGCAAGATGCAGCTATATGTAAAGATGCAAGATTAATCTATATGATAAATGCAAGGGACCAGATAGCTCCAAGTGCAAACGGGAGTGCACAACCTAGATTTAATATAGCTATGTTAGAGACCTGCCAAAGATACTGGGATCATGAGGCCTGTCAACAATGTCGCAGAGGACTGATGAGGACTGACGCTAAACAAACACACAGGGTTGCCCCAACATCACACATGAAGCGCAGAGGTGACATGGCGGATCCGATGCTGAAGGAACCACAAACACACAACTGACTCACAGGCAGAAGCGAAAGATCAAAAGACCTTGCCCCAGATTATCCGCACACGCAGCACACCATGATATAAAGAATCGTGGTGACCCTGGTGGGATAAAGAGAAGCCAAAAAGATTAACAAGACCCAAAGGACAAAAAATCCAAGATCAAAATGATAACTCCAAAAAGACATCCTTTGCCAAGGAGAGAGATTAGGTTTGATTGATGGTGGGAAGATTGGTCGGACAGGAGGAACGATATATCCTCAAGGACCAGGATGGAAGATTAGGTCAGACAGGAGGAACGATATATCCTCAAGGACCCATGGGTTGGTGAGAGAATAAGTGTAGTTGTTCGCTGGCAAAAAGCTGAAGTTCAAGGAATAATTAGGATGAGCAAGGATAAGTCGTCAATTGATGTTGCTGAAGCACAAGGCCTGAGTGGGACTACAAATTTTCTGAGGCTGGGGATGGGACAAGATATTTGATCAAATGTTGCTGCAGGATGGACAAAGGTTATGTACAACAAGGAGGAACGATATGCACAAGGGATATGTACAGAAGCTCAGGATTGGGGATAGGAAGATCACACTCGGCGGGACTCTCACTAGGATGGAGACAAGAAGGATAAATACAGGGAGGAAAGCGTTGTACAGGAAAGGGAAAGGGATATGGTACAAGATATGGTACAAAGCTTTGGAATAGGATATGGATTGCAGATGGGTTGGAGGAAGATGGAAGCTGAATGCTTGGAGGATAGGGGAGATGGAACTGCTGGGAGATCTGTTATGGATGGAGGAAGAGGACGGTAGCTGAAAGGACAACTGAATAGATAAATAGCCCAGTTTACTATGTTGGCGCCTGTTTACCAGGTTTTCACCAACATACTTGTCCAAGGCGCTTGAATTGCCAAGTTTTCACCGTTTGGACGATTATTTTCTCTTTCTCTTTTCTTTTTTGCTTTTTTGCTTTTTTTTTTAATGTTTTTGGATTTTCTGATATATGCAGGATCAGGTTCAGACATAGAACCTCTTCAGATGGATGATGTTGATAGGATCATTCAAGGGCTCACCTTCTGGTGTTGATAGCTGATAGGCTCCTGAGCCGAAGGATGCGGTGACAACATATGGGCCCAACCAAGTAGGCTCAAACTTGCCTTTCTTTTCTCTATTTGCTAGGACCTTCTGATTTTCTTTAAGGACCATGTCACTAACCTGGAATTGTCTAGGATGGACCTTTTTGTTATAACTCCTTTTGAGTCGATTTTGGTATGCCACCAGGTGATCGTAAGCTTGTTGTCTCTTTTCATCTAGCAGATCTAGCTGTGTGAGCTGGGCCACACGATAGTCTTCATCAGTTGTATAGTTCTTCATGGAGACGCGCAAGGATGGGAGCTCAACCTCGATCGGTAGAACGGCTTCAGCACCATATACAAGAGAGTATGGGGTGGTGCCTGTGGGAGTGCGATAAGAAGTGCGGTAGGCCCAAAGGGCAGGATTGATTTGGAGGTGCCAGTCACGACCAGAATCATTGACAACCTTCTTGAGGATTTTCAAGATAGTTTTGTTGGTTGCCTCAGCTTGGCCGTTTCCTTGAGGGAAATATGGACTAGAGAAACGGTGATGGATGTGGAGCCTGGCACACAGATCATCCACATGCTGGTTTTCAAAAGGTGTGCCATGGTCTGTGAAAATGGTAGATGGTATGCCGAAGCAGCAAATGATATGGTAGAGGATGAACTTGGATATTTGGATGCCAGTAGTAAGGGTGAGCGGAATCGCTTCAACCCATTTGGTAAAGTACTCTGTGGCTGTTATGATATACTTGTGTCCATCCGAAGAGAGGGGGGTGATCAAGCCAACGAGGTCGAGGCCCCAACATGAAAAAGGCCACGGTGGTGCAATAGGCTGTAGATCCTGTGCTGGTGCATGTATCAAATTGGCATGCTGTTGACATGGGAGACATTTCTTGACAAATTCACATGCATCATGTTCCATTGTTGGCCAATAATATCCAACTCTAAGCAGCTGCTTTGCTAGAACCATGCCACTCGTGTGGGCACCGCAAATTCCAGCGTGAACTTCTTGTAAGGCCAGGACGGCCTCGTTTGAGTCTAAACATCTAGATAGGACATTATGATACCCGCGACGATATAGGGTGTTGGCTACAAGAGTGTAGCGGGAAGCTCTGCGAATAAGGTTTTGGCGTTGGTTATTGGTGAGATGGGGAGATATGATACCATTTTTTAGATATGCATGGATGTCGTGGTACCATGGGGATTGGGGACCAACCAAGACACACACCATGTTTGCATCGGTGTTCTCATAAGCTGGAAAGTGTAGCTGCTCGACTAGAAATTCATATTGTGTTGCGTCACGTGGGATTTCCAATAAGGATCCGATGGTTGCCATTGCATCTGCTGCTTTGTTTTGAAGCCTTGGGATCTGATTGAATTGTAGATGTAGGAAATGCTCTTTCAGTTTATCCACTAGTTGCTTGTAGGGTAGCAATTTGTCATCCTTTGTCTGATACTCATCAAGGACTTGCTTGATAATGAGCTGTGAATCTCCAAAGACTTGTAGTTCTGTGATGTTCCATTGGATAGCTGTTCTGAGACCTGAGATGAGTGCCTCATATTCTGCAATGTTATTGGTACAGGGGAATCCCAACTTGAATGATTTTGGAATATAGTCACCTTGAGGTGTGACGAATAGGATTCCTGCGCCAGAGCTATGGGATGTGTTGGAACCATCAAAGTATAGTTTCCACATGGGCTGCTCTTCAATCATGCATAAGTGTTCATCGGGGAATTCCATGATTAGTGGATAGGCATCCACCAGTGGTGCCTCTGCTAGCTGATCGAAAATGACTTGCCCTTTGATTGCTTTGCGATCTATATACTGAATGTCAAATTCACTAAGTAACATGACCCATTTTGCCATACGGCCTGTGAGGGTTGTCCTTGATAACAGATACTTAAGAGGATCCACCTTTGATATGAGCTTGATTGTGTGGCTAAGCATGTAATGTCTAAGTTTTTGAGTGGCAAAGACCACTGCTAGGCATGCTTTCTCCATGGGTGAATAGTTAAGCTCATAGCCCACAAGAGTGCGACTGATGTAGTAGACAGCTCGTTCTCTGTTTTCATCATCATGCTGTGCTAGGAGTGCCCCTAGTGCTGTAGCTGTTGTTGAGATGTAAAGGATGAGTGGGCATCCTGGAACTGGTGGTACTAGGATTGGAGCGTCAGCTAGATACTCCTTGAGCTTATCAAAGCTTCTTTGACATATGGGATCCCACTTGAAGTTGGTGTCTTTGCATAAGAGATGTGAGAAGGGTTGGCACTTGTCTGCTAGTTGCGAGATGAACCGCCGAACTGATTGAAGCTTGCCCTGTAGGCTTCTGAGCTGTTTGAGATTTCTTGGTGGAGGCATCTTTGTTATTGCTTTTACCTTTTTAGGATCGATCTCTATGCCTCGTCTAGAGACGATGAAGCCTAGAAGCTTGCCAGATGTAACACCAAAGACACATTTCTTAGGATTAAGCTTTAAGCCATAATGATTCAGACGATCAAATACACACTCTAGGATGTTGAGGTGCTCGTCTCTTGTTTTGGATTTTGCAAGGATATCATCCACATAGTCCTCAAGGATCTTGTGGATCATGTCATGGAAAATGGCTGTCATTGCTCGCTGATATGTTGCTCCTGCATTCTTTAGCCCAAATGGCATCATGTTGTAGCAAAAGGTACCCCATGGGGTTGTGAATGTTGTTTTATGTTGATCTGCTTCCGCTATATGAATTTGGTTGTAGCCTGAAAAGCCATCCATTAATGATAACATCTCATGACCCGCTGTGAGGTCTACAAGCATGTCTATGTTTGGCAATGGGAAGTCATCCTTAGGGCATGCCTTGTTCAAGTCCCTGAAATCAGTACAGATTCTGATGTCGCCAGAAGGCTTTGTGACTGGCACCATGTTAGAGATCCACTCTGAATAATCTATTGCTCTGATGATCTTAGCTTGGAGGAGCTTCTCAAGCTCTGCTTTAACTAGTAATGCTACCTTTGGATGCATTTTCCTTAGCTTCTGCTTCACTGGCTTGACATTTGGATCTACTGATAGGTGATGAACAACAAGGTTTGGATCAAGCCCAGGCATATGGGCGTATGACCATGCAAAGTTGATAATGGATTCCTTGAGCAAGGCACTGAGAGCGATTTCTTCTCCTTCTGTTAGGTTGACTGCAATGTAGGTGATCCTTGGACATTCTTCTGTTCCCAAGTTGATTGACTTGGTTTCCTCTATGATGATTGGAGATTGCTCTGGTCTATAATCTTGGAGAGGGGGAAGAGGCAAGGCTTCATCTTCTAGCGCCTGAATTGCCAGGTTTTCACTAGAAGATACGCCCTTTATTTTTACTATTTTGGAATCAGAATGTGCCCCAAGGGGGTTTTCACATAAAGACTCATGATGTTCTTTTGCTATTTCATTTTTGCGACTAAAGCTTGCCTCTTCCCCAAAATATCCTTCTGGGTGAAGCTGATAGACAGAGGTTGATGTTGGATCTTGATTGCTTGCTGGACCTGATGCCCCCATGAATTCTAGGAGTGCTTGTGCGCTTTGGAACTCGTCGATGTGTGCGATGATTGGTTGGTCCCAATCTATGAGGTCGGGGTTTGTGAGGGGAAGATCTATGAGGTTAATGGAGAGTTGTTGGAGAACAGAAGTCCCCAGGAGGGTGTCGTCGGCAAAGATATCGTCGTAGGATCGGATGTCTTTCTCTTCGGGGATGTCTTCGATTTCCACGAGGTCATCCCGGCTATTCGAAAAGTTCACGTTGGTCATGTTAGTGTCCGCAGTTGTGGTATTGGGCTCTTGTTCAAGCAGGCGAGAGGTATTAAAGCCAAGTCCTTGCTGTTCTGGATTTTGGGATGGTATGATAGGAAACAAATTTCCGTCCTCTTGTGGTCCTAGACCACCACCTTGATAGTTATAGTGTTTTGTGACATTTTTGTAGGGGATTGGATATTTCTCTTTGAAGTACTCAAGAAGTTGTGTGTCACGTGATGGGGGATCTTTGTATAACCATTTGTTAATATCTGGATCCATTTCTTTGCTGTTGATGGTACCATGAGACTCAAAAGTCATGTTTCCGATTTGCTTGAGCTTATAATGTTCCTCAACAGGCTTGTTTTGACAACTTGGGTGCCCTTGAGTATGTGGATCACGTGGAAGAGCCCCTACAGCAAATGCATCACTGAGGCTGTATTCGCCACAACCCTAGTTGTTGATCTTAACGGATGATAAGGTGGAAGAGAGGATGGTCTCTGGATCGTGATGGGATCGGGATGAACTAGCAATAGAAGTACCAATATCAGTTCCAGGACAATGAGTAGAATGAGGGAAAGATGCTTCCATCGCACGACAGTATGCGAAGGGGTTAGGATCAGCGTGGATGGTAACCTCAGTGCCTTGATGTGGAAACTTGATGCACTGATGGTAAGTAGATGGTACAGCCCTAATGGAATGGATCCATGGGTGGCCGAGAAGAATATTAAATGGTAGGTCGAGATCAACAACGTGGCAGACAGTATCTTGCGTTGCTGGGCCTAGCTGGATAGGCAAGGTGATAGTACCTTCAGAGGTACGCTCCAAGTTATCATATGCTTTGATGGTGATCATCTCATGTTGTATGTCAGCCTCCGTGAACCCGATCTTCTTGATGAATTTTAATGTGCACAAGTTGAGGGCTGAGCCATTATCTATTAAAACCCGTTTGATGGCAAAGTCTCTGACCATGACGGCAATGCGGAGAGGGAGAGTATGGTCAGGAGCGACATCTGGTATATCAGATTCTTTGAAGGATAAGGCACATGCTGCTGATAGGTGTCCCACAAGAGTTTCAAACTGAGTTGTGTTAATGTCCGTGGGGACATGGCTTTCTTTTAGAGCTTTGTCCAGGATCTCCTGATGGATAGGTGATGTGCGGAGCAAATCCAAGATAGATATTTGGGCTGGCATGTTCCCAAGATGCTCTATGATATTGTATTGTGCACTTGGTGCATTATGCTGTGTTGCGCGTGCATTTGATGCTGGCCTGGTGTTAGACTGTGCTGTGGATGCAGTAGACGTTGGCCTTGGAGGAGCAGTTGACCTCGGAGGAGCACCGGCAACAGTTATCCTACCACTGCGGGTAGTTGCAGCACATTGTTGATTTGGCCCTCTAACGTGGATGGTATTGATGGTGGGCTCATCTTGGATGGGCTCAACCTGAGTTATGCATCCGACATACTTGTCATAGTTGATGTAGGCCGCTGTGTGATCTTCTTGCTTGCCTTTGCCACGATTTTGGGGTTGATTGGCGTTGGCTTGATTCTTCCCGGTATCATGTTGAGGGAACACATTTTGATATATTTGCAAACCGGCGTTGGGTGAAGCTTGAGCTGGTGCATCGACCTAGATCTCCTTGCGATCAATGAGATCCTGGATGTAGTTCTTAAGCCGCATGCACTTCAATGTTGTGTGCCCCTTCACACGATGGTAATCACAGTATTTATTTTCTTTATACCAATCAGACTTTGGTGCGTTGTCATCCTTCTGTGGGATGGGCGGATATGTGATCATATTTGCTTTGGCTAGCCGATAAAAGATCTGATCCAGAGGCTCACCCAAAGGTGTGAAAGTCCTCTTTGGATTGTTCTGATTGTTGGGCTTGTTCTGCCTTGGGGCAATGTTAACTGTGTTAACAGGATTACCTTGACGTGCTGGCTGTTGCTGTTGGTATTGCTGCTGATACTGTTGCACAGGTGGCTGATGAGCTTGAGGAGGCTGCTGATAAATAGGTGCTTGATATGTGGGAGCTGGTGGTTGCTGATAGATGGGCGCTTGTGGCGGTTGGTATGTTTGAGCTGGTGTAGGACTAGCCACAATGAATTGTACATTCTTAGTGTCAGTGGCTCCATCTGTAACAACATTCTTGTTACGATTCCAGTAACGGAATTTATCATTGTTGGGTTTGTTCTTGGAACCATCCTTGAAGTGACGAATAGTGCCTTCGTCTAGGAGAGCTTTCTCGATGCCTATGCCTTTGCTCTTGATGTCTTGGTATGTCTGGAGACAGTTCATTCGCATGTGATGGGATAGCTTTGGATGCAGGTTATCAATGAAGATCTTTGTTAGATGCTTCTCTGGCGGCTGATATGATAACCTGGTTGTAAGATTCTGCCATCTTTGCAAGTATTCTGCAAGGCTTTCTTTGTCTTTTTGCTTTGAGTTGCATAGGTCTAGCAAGGACAACTCATTCTCCACATTATGGGCATAGTGTGTGATGAACTTCTCAGAGAGTTCAGCAAAGGTTTTTATTGTCCCATGTGGTATTTTGTAAAACCACTCAACAGCAGTTCCTCCCAAGCTCTTGGGAAACAGGCGCAGGAGATAGTTATCACTGTAAGCCACTTCTTGGCATGCCATGTAGAACTCTTTGATATGATTTACTGGATCTCCTTTCCCCCGATACTTGTCGAACTTGGGCATCTCAAAATGCTTGGGGAAAGGGATAGTTGCTATGGACCGATCGAAGGGATATGAGCACACCTCTTCGAACTTGTATGTTTTATTCTCTGTTCCACTTTGTAGCTCCTTTAGAGCATTTTTCATTGCTTCCCACTCAGCATTGAGTGGCGAGGGAACTGAGACTTCTACTTGTGATGGAAGTTGTGGAACTGGATATGGCGCTTGCTGTGGATAAATGGGTTGGAACTGATTTTGGGGCAATGGTTGCTGGGGATATTGCTAGTGTGGCATAGGGGGATATTGTGGTAAATGATATGGAACCGCTTGATGTTGTTGGGCTGCTTGCTGTTGTTGAACTGGCGGTTGTTGTGGGACTGCTTGCTGATATTGGACATTTGGAACTTGCTGTTGTAACTGATGGGTAGGAACTTGTTGTTGCTGGGGGATGATAGGGTTTTGTTGCTGAGGCTGATAGCAAGGGACTTGTTGTTGTTGAGGAATGATGGTTGTTTGCTGAAAGGGGACATGTGGTTGCTGTGGGGGAGGCTGTTGGAATGATGCTGCTTGCAGGTATGATGGTGGTAGTTGCTGAGGTTGGCTTTGGGTTTGGCTGATATAAGCTGGGTGCATGCCTGCATTACTTAGAGGTGGAACAGATGTGGGGAAGCTAGAAGCAAAGGGTGATGGGGTAAGATAGCTGGGGAAAGTTGGCTGTTGAGGTGGTGAAACTTGCTGGAAGGTATTTGGGATTTGGGACGAATAGCTTGAAGCCGGCGGTGGTTGGGGTAGTTGCTGCTGTGCTGCTTGGGCGAAGGCGGTTTGTTGACTTGCAACCATAGATGTAGGGGATTGAGATGGGATCCCCCATGCCTTCATTTCTTCTTGTGTAAGGCCCCACTGAGAGCTTGTGTTAGGGTGCACTGCAGCGGATGATGGAATGGTAGGAGCAATGGGAGCTTGGGACACGAATGATGTTTGAGAGAAAGGAGCTTGTTGAGGTTGTGGTTGAGCGGATGCTTGTGAGGAGGAAAATGAAGGAAACACCCAAGAGAAAGATGAGGTTGGAATGGGAAGCGATTGCGCTAACCCCAAAGAAGAAGGTATGGGTGCTTGGGGGGTGAAGGGTGACGGTGCTCCTTTGATGGTGAAAGGCGTTGCTTGACTTGCAGATGGCGGTGGTGTAAAAGCTTGTGTGAGAGGTGAAAGCTGACTTTGGGTTTGGATTTGGGCTTGGGCAGCCATAGTAGATGATGAAGCAAAAGGGGTAGGAGATGGAGCGGATGGCGCTGCAGCTTGTGTTGTGGGACTGGCGAGGCTTCCTTGCAAGAAAAGGGGAATGATGGAAAGCTCTTGGGGTGTTTGCATGATAGGATCGGGAAATGATTGGACAAACGGAGAATACGCTTGTGCTGGAACTTGGATAGTTTTGATGGGGATGCGTGGATAGAGAGATGGTGGGATGGAGGTACTTTCTGGCAGATAGTGGGCAAATGTGCTTTGCTGATGTTGCGGTACAAGGGCATTGGTCGCTGGTGGGCTTTCTGGAGGATTTACAAATGCTTGGTTTGCCAAGGGGGATGAAGGGATGTTTGGATCTTCACATGGGTTACTGGCTTGGATGTGGGGATTGTAGGTCATCATGGCGTTGGTGAAAAGTTTGGGATCGGATGAGGTTGTTGGTGGATAAGGATTCATGCTTCTTCTTTTTCGAGATCTGGTCTCAACAGGCATGGAGATGCAAGTGCTAAATGTATGCAAGATGTTTGGCTAAAAGATGTTGATGGATGCAAAGTTGATGAACTTCTAAAGATGATGCCTTCTAAGATGCAAATGCAAAGATAGGGATCAAGATGGCGATGATGGAAGCTGGATGGAACGGATATGGATCAAGACGGTGGAGGAAAGATAGGTTGCTGGTGGAAAGCTGGTGAAAGATTACTGAGCGGTCAACAAATGAGCTGCTATTTTTCCCAAATGGAAGATCAGAGATATGATGGGGTCAACCTAAGATAGACTGATGATCTTCGGTCAATAAGTTTCTTATCAATGCACTCCAATCTCTTGCTCGAGATGATGGCCATGCAAGGACAAGGTTTGATTTCTTTATGACAACACGTTGTGTCAAAAAAGAGGATGATGGTCTCTGATCTTGGATATAGGATAGGAACAACTCAAAAGGTAGAACACTAAGTGTTGGTGGATCTCTAGATTTGGAACAAAAGATGATGGATCTGCTGGAAAGATATGGAAAGCTGATGGGGGGAATGCTGGTGGAAAAGGTTTTGAAGGGTGAAGGGACAATGCTCTAGAAGGATGATGCAAGTGCAAATGACAAGGACTGATTCTAAAATGCTGGTAGGAGGATGAATGCAAATGCAACTAAGGTTTTGATTAATGATGCAAAGATGAAAGCTAGAATGAAACTAAGATGCAAGGCTGTTTGAGACAAGATTTCAAGATCTGAAGATGGAACAAGACATGAACAAGGATTTGGCTAATCTTCTGGCTCAAGGTTGACAAAGTGATGGTTAACTCAGAAACGGAAGGTGAACTGTTTGATGCGGGCGTTATGGGCAATGTTCTCAAGTCTGGCTTGGGATTTTTCCTCTGCTTGGGTTGCTTGGATAATGGATTGATAGGTCTTGGTGTTCTTCTTGGCAACTTTTCGCTCTTGATAGGCTTGGGATTTGGGCAACTTCGCTTTAGGATGTTTGCTCTTGCTGGGCATCACTTTGGAAAAGAGGCTTCTGATTTTGAGGCAAAGGTTTCCAATAGCAAAAGTTAAAGTCAAAGCAATCTCCGCAAGGGACAAAGCAACCCTGCGGGATACAAACAAAGACAACTGACTCTGACAAAGCTTTGAAAGTGTATGTTTCAACAAGTGTTTTCACGGAGTCTTTGACTATCAAGCACTTCAAACAGATCTACCTAAGGAAGGTGAGTATCAAAATCGCTTGCCCACAGCTTGGTATCTCCCAGAAGGGAATACAAATGGTGAGTAATCTTGAGGCGACCCGGTAAACCCCTTGGAATCGGTCCTTGCACAAGGATTTTGATACTTTCGGATGTAGATAGGGTAGCCTCTATTTTATCAGGTTTTTAATAGTTCCGTGGAGTTTCCATACCCAGTTTTTCTGATCATTCGTGACTCACCTAAGAGCCTTGCCAATTATGCTGGGGGAGAGGAATGTTTACCATCCCCAGACACGTGTTTGGCACGAACGCCCGGCGATTAGGAGATGTAAGTGATTATTTTGTTCTTCACTTATTTGTATACCGGCCGGAGGGGATACCGGTTTGAGGTCGTTCTCCGAGGAGGAAGCGCTTCTCCTTGGACAGGCCTCGCTAAAAGTAGAACAGGTGAACTTGTCCAAGTTCAAATGTTCCACGTTGCTTACTCTAACAAGGATTATGCAAGAATTGAAAAACTCCTATATGCACATCAAGAAGATTTTGTTCATTTTCCCAAATTTGATTAAGTGATGTTTGAACTTTGAAATGAAGACACTCGTGATTAGATTTTGATTTGTTCCTTTCTCCAAAAAGTAAATCGAGCGTTTGCAAGTTTTTTGACTTGGGCATTCAAGATTGAGTGTGCGTGTTGATTAAGAACTTTTAAAAAAGCTTTGTTTTGATCTTTAAGGCATTCAAGATTGTGTTTGCTTTTCAAATGGAAAATGACGCTTTAGGACCTAAGTTCTTCCTTTTAGCTTCATTCAAGATTTTGTTTTGACTCGTTTGAATGCAGATTTGATGTTCTTTTTATGCCCAAAAAGATATGATCATTCCTACTTTGCATGAATGCATTGTTAAAAATCCTTGATGTTGCAATGATGCAAATGCCTTGATTAATTTTTTTGTTTTGTTTGTTAGAACAAATTTTGCAAATTTTAGTCCTTAATGCATTCAAGAATGATTTGGGGGTTCATTTTAAGCACTAAAATAAGGTGTGTATGATTTTGCTTCCTTATGGATTTTATTATTATTTTTGAAAAAAAATGGCCATGACCTCCTTGCTAGAAGAAGAAGAAGAAAGGAGACGGAATAGAAGAAGAATATAGACAAGAAGAGGAAGAAGAATATAGACAAGAAGAAGAAGAATGGATCTAAGTGCTACGTCCACCTATAAGCTTTGAAAAATCTGAAAATGGTCTAAAACTCATCAGAATGTTTGCAAAGAACCCGTGAAGTGGGTCCCACCGGGCGTGCCAGAATGTAGACTAGGATTTGAGCGTGCACCTAAACCTGTTTTGAAGGCCAAAGACAAACAAATGTCATAGCATATTATCAAATCAAATTTAATGGTAAACAAACTAAAATCAAAGCCACCTCAGTTTAAGCCTAAAACGGATGCGCCCATGCACCGTTTGATATGCTTGGATATAAATGGATGTGGGTGTGCAAACTCAAGCACTTGGAGCATGCAAATAGGATGATTTGAGGATCAAGAAGACCCAAAATGACACAAAATAGGTATGAGGAACCTATTTTGCCTCAAAGGCCTCAAGAACACACAAATATGCAAAGCTAAAAGATGAACTAAGATTGATTAAACAAGAAATGAATCTATGTTAATCCAATTAAGCTAATTTAAATGTGATTTAAGCTTGAAAATGATCTAAAATGATGAGTTTATGCTTATGCTAGAATGAAAATGGCATTATAACTTTGCTATTGAGTTTGAGAGTTGAAAGATGATTTGCCTTAGGAAGTGAGGGTATTTATAGGAAAAGGGAAGGGCTTGGTTAAAAAGGATGAGTCAGAGTTAGGGCTAAGGTTAGGGTTGAGTCAAGGACAAGTGTCCTGACAAGTGTCAAGGGAGGATTGAGTTGAAAGTTTGAGGGCATGTGCACAATTTGGTAAATGTGCCCAAGGCCAAGAGGTGGCAAGGAAGGGATAAGAAGGTCTTAAATGCATAATGAATGCATGTAAGAAAGATAAGGAAGGCTTAAATGCATCCTTAAATGCATTTGCAAGAGGTGGCCAAGAGGTGGCCATCTTTGTTGACTAAGGAGGATGACTAAGAGGAGGTTAGCATAAGTTTTGGTAAACCTTTTGCTAATGGAATGTGACAAGATTAGAAAGGGGATTAGGATTAGGATTAGGGGATTTTAGGATTAGGATGGGTGAAGAGGTTGGGTTGAGAAGTTTCTAGAAGAGTTTAGAATTCTCCTAGGTTTTATGGAATAAAAGTTTATTCATTCCAAAAGCTTAAGTTTGGGAAAATTTATTGAAATATTTTCAATAAATATGAAAATTAAATATTTAATCTTAATTAAATATTTTGAGTTGAGATTAGGGTTAGAAAAGATGGGATTAGCCTTTTAATCGAAATTAAGAAGGGATTAGAAGATTTTGGAAGAGGTTAGTGGTCTTAAGAAAATTGGCCAAGTTTTGGTCAAAAAATAAATTAATTATTTTTTTTGGGGGATTTTTGGTCAATTTATTAATTAAAATAATTAATAAATAGGGGATTAATGTTTAAATAAGATTTAAACATTTTTGGGAGGGATTTCTTAATTAAATATTTTTAATTAAGAAAAAGGGATTTAATGACATAAAAATAAATAAATTAATTAATAAATGATGATGTCATCAGGGATTTTTCAGAAAATAAAAATACTTTATTTTCTAAAGGATTTTTAGGTGTCTACATGGTTATAGTCAGAACTAGAGTTGTCATTAGAATTATGTTTCCTATTAGAAATAAAATTATAATTATGGTTACTATTAGAAATATAATTATAAACGTTTGGGTTAGAATTAGAATTAGAGTTAGGGCTAAATTAAGGTTAAGGTACAACCAAGTTAGGTTTATATTTCAATTTAAAGGGTTAGAATTAGATGTAGAACTAGAGACAAGGTTCAAAGTGTTGAACAAGCTGAATAATTGAAGGGGGGGTGAATTAATTATTCCAAAACACTTTTTAAAATTTTTGTTGATTTGGTATACACATAAACCATTCAAATAATTAAGATTAATAAATGCATGAAAGAACAAGAACAAAGAGCACCATAACACCATATATAATGTGGAAACCCAAGATGGGAAAAACCACAGAGAAGTTAATTCTCATGAAAGTAATACTAGTTAAGGTGATATTTACAAGGGGCTCAGTGTCGGTTTGCTCATTGTTGTTTGGCTCATTGTCGGTTAGGCTAGCTACCCTAATGCAAAAAAAAATGTATTACAAAAAGATGTTTTACAGACAAAATTTGAACTATTGAAATTACATCTGCCTATGCATGAAACAGTTCCAACTAGTAGTATAGTAATCACTGTCAGCAAGAGATTTGATATAGATCTTTTGCCAATATGCCAATCTAATCTTTTGCAACTCTATATGTAAGGCTCTTTTGATATTCCAGTAACTCTTCTCACATCCAACTTTTGCCTACACACATCACCACCAAAATATTTTCTCTCATACCACCTTTTTATTTCTCTCTTGCTCATCACATCAGATACAAAATGATTTCCTTATTTCTATATAAATCTGATAAGGTAAATACATATGTCGGCTTAGCCACAAAACATGTTGGCTACAATACAAAAGATATTACAATTATAATTTAACACACTACTACCAAACCTCAATATAGGTCATACATATGAAGTCTTCACACCACGTTACCACAAGACCTAAAGATAGGTCACACATAAGATAAATATGTTTCATAGTGCAATTATCGAAAGATTATTAAATTTTGGAACTGGAGAAATGCCACAACCAAGTCCATGACTTGATCATCAAAACTTTTGAACCAAATGATGTATAAAACCAAATAAAACTTGTCTAGAATGGGATATAACTATTATATCAAAAACATAAGGTGAACTACATGAATATCCACGTAGTAGGGATACCCAGAAGAACTCTAAAACTCAGCAACCAACAAACACCATTCAAAACTTCATGCTTTTGTAATCATTAAAATATATAGATGTACCAAAGAGATATGATTCAACAATAAGAATAAAGACATCCATCACCATAACCTAAAAATTGTATAGAATGAATATGTTCAGCACATAACTAAAACATAAATGTCCAATCGACAACCAATAGACATCCAACTAGTACATACATTAACCAGTATAAGAGTTTTGACATCAATGACAATACTACCAGCATCTTCTCAATATGTTCAACACATAGTAGCCTAAAATTGGGGTTAATAGGGTTAAGCTTAGTGTTCAATTTGGGTAAGGTTTGGGTTTCAATTATGGTTAGGCTTTAATTAGGGGTGTGATTCAACTAAAGTTATGTCTAGGGCTATAACTAAGTTAGGGTTAGGGTAGAATTAGGGCTATAAGAAACATGGGTCAATGAGTTTGACTCAAAAACTATATAGTTGAATCCTGATAGCAATATTTATCAAGATCTTTAAGGTTTGGGTTTGGGTTAAATTAAGGTTATAATCCATGTTTAATCAAGCATTGGATTAAGGTTATGTTAGGGTTTAATTAAGGGAGATATTTGAGTTAGAGTCAAAGTTAAATTAGAGTTATAATAAAGAATTTTGGTTTCCATAAAATTTGTGGTAACTATTAACAATAAAATTACAAATAGGTTAAAATAAAAATTAGGGTTAGTGTTAAATTAATATTAGGGTTCAAAGAGGGTTAAGGTTATATTTCAATGTAAAGGGTTATGTTTAAAATCAAATTAGAGATAGGGTTCATACTACTGTTAAATTGGGTTCAAGGTTCACAATACTATTAGATTTTGGTTGGCATTAGGGCTCAATTATGGCTAGGGTATAATTAGGGTTGACATTCAGTTTTAAAAAGCTTACAATTAGAGTTAAATTAGGATTTTTTATTTAGGGTTATAATTATAATTTAATTATGTAACTTGGGTTAGGGTTTAAGTTGGTGTACAATTCAATTAGGGTTAAGTTTGGGTCTAAGGTTGAATTACGATTAGGGTATAATTAAGCTTATAAGAAAAAACTTTGAGTTAGGCTTAGAATAAGTATTAAATTATAATTAGGCTTGAAATAGGGTTTAAATAAGGATAGCATTATATTAGAGTGTAAATAGGGTCAAAGTTTAATTAGAATAAAGGTTAAGAATAAAGCTCAATTTGGGTAAGGGTTTAGGTTCAATTAGGGTTAGGGTTTAGGTTCAATTAAATTAGGGTTAGACTTATAGTTAGGTTTATGATTTTGTTTAACTAAGATCAATATCAAAGTTCAATTGAGGTTAGAGTTATGGTTAGGATTAAAGTTAGGGTTAGAATTTGGGTTAGGGTAAATAATTAGCATTAGGGTTATGATTCAAAATCAAACGTGCATAGTTTTAGAGTTTAATTAGAGTTATGTGTGGGGTTTAAAATAAGTAGGATTCATTTATGATTGTGGTTTAATTGGGATTTGGATTTTAGTTAGTATAACAAATAAGATTATGAATATAATTATAATAATGGTTAGAACTATAATTAGAATAAGAGATAGGGTTATAATTAGGGTTGAATCAGGATTATGTTTTAATTAGGTTTTTAATTAAGGTTAGGTTTTTATTAGGCCTGGCATTAATATTAGGGTAGGGTTAGTATGAAAGATAGTTTCAATTATCAAACTCTAACCCTATTACTCGCCTTAATTCTTTCTCTAACTCTAACCCTAACATTATCCCTAATCCTAGCCTTAATCTTGATTCTCTCTATAGCTATCCAAAATTCTATATTAACCTTAACCTTAATCATAAGACTACTACTAACCCTCAATCTATCGCTTACTTTAATTCCATCTCTAACATTGAACCTAACATTATCGCTAACCCCAATTCTATCTCTCTTTGTAATAGCAACTCTAAATCTAAATCTATCTATAACATTAGTTATGCTCCTAATATTAAGAGTGTTCCCTAACCAAAATTATATATCTAACACTAATATGGTCCCTAATCTTAACCATGTTACATGACCCTAATCATAGTCTAGATACTCTATCTCTAATACTAATCAAAGCCTTAACTATAACCCAATAGATAAACCTAATTTTGTCTCTAGCCCTAACACTAACCTTAATTCTATCTCTAACCCTAATTGTGTCCCTTTTATAAATCTTAGCCCTACCCATAACTATAACCCTAATCCAACCCTAACATTATTTCTACCTCTAACCCTAACCCCAACCCTAAACCCCATGCTTAATCATTATCCTAACCCTAACCCTAATTCATTTAATATCTTAAATTAGGGTTAGGTTTTGATTAGGGTTAGGGTCATTTTATAGTTAATATTTAATTAGGGTTAGGTTCTAAGTCAATCTTTAATCTAGGTTAGTTTAGCAAGGGTTAAGGTTAAGGTTTATATTAATTTAAAATTAGAGTTAATTAGGGTTAGGGTCAGGGATAGGGTTCACTTAGAGTTAGCATTCAATTAGTGATGGGATTAGGGTAAGGGCTATATTACAATTGGGTCCAAATTGGGTTAGGGTTAACATTGGATTAGGGTTTAATGAAAGGAAATGTTTCTCTAACACTAACCCTAGTACATCTAATATCTTAATCATAACTATATATTTAATTATATAAATATTAAAATATAATTATAATACTATTGTTAGCATTAAATGATTTATGTTGTCATTGATGTCAACCTCCAGTGTGGTATTAATGTCATCTTGATGAGAACGAGATGGAATATTGATTTGAAGAGGTTGTTGACACATTGATTGATGAAGAAGATTTGAAGAGGTTGTTGTGATGTTGATTGACGAAGAAGATTTGAAGAGGTTGTTCAAACATTAATTAATGAGGAATATTTAAGGAGGTTGTTGATTCATTGACTGATGAAGAAATATTTGAAGTACTTACTAAGGAATTAATGATTTAGAAGATAGAAGTGTGACATATTGGAATATGTAGGAAAGAGTATTTGAAGATCTCATTGAAGAATGATTTGATATGATGAATCTTGTGGCCTTGGATTTAATGACTAGATATTGTTAATATTACACTATCATGTGTGTAGATCCCCAACTAATTATTTGAGAAATTTTTAATGCATACTTTGGATGACAATAAGGCTAACTGTCAAGATAGTTCAGATAGACTCAAAGAATGGCTTGCATTTCTCTGCAATAGGATCTTAGGATATGTGGTATGGTGGACTTGGTCACAAGCTTCATGTGCTATTTCAAATCAAATATCTTTTGACAGTTTTCTCTACAAGTATAAATTTATTATCACATGCTTTATTGTGTTGTTTATGTTGCCTTTTTGCCAACTTAACTATTTGTGATTAATTGATTCATGAAGTGTTGGTTAAGACATAGTTCAAATGATGTGATAAGAGACTTAAGAGGATTTTTCTATGGTGTGGTGTGCTTCCAATTGTGCTACATTCTACAAAGGATGTTTTGGGCTGACCGATAACATGTTTTTAATGCATTCTCAAATGTTACTTTTGTGTCTGGCATTAGAAAATGTTACAATGCATATGGATGGATTATATCATGTGGTAAATATCTTTAATGAATTTTTGGGTCCTCCTTATCCCCTGTGGTGGACTACATTAGGTATTTTTCTCAAGGTGGCCAAATTTGTTTTAATACTTCTCATATTTTATGGTTGACCTTATTGACATTTCTGATGGATAAATCTTTATATATTTTGGCAGAAAGGAATGAAATGAGTATGAGAGGACATGAGGATAACTTTGAAGTTTGTATTATTTGAGTGTGAAGTCAAGACTATATGAATTAGATAGAATTGAGAAGCAAATTGAAGAATTGGATTGGAAGGTTTGTATAGTTAATCCGAAGATACAAATGTATACTTGTTGGATCTATGAGTTTCTATTTTTGTTTATCAAGGATTAGTATAATCCTTGGAAATGTGCCTAAATTGGTATGGATAGTGGGTTCCTTGTATTTCGGCCTAAAATATTGTAACAATTTTTTTGGATATTGTTTGTGTAATCAAGGTGTTGTACCTAGTGGTAACCTCACCTAGGTCCTTATTACACATATCACTTGACCTTACTCAGTGATTACATTCACTTTAGTAGCATCTCCACCTTTTGTGGTTATAAGAAGTTATCACTTATTCACCTCAAATAGATCTTCCACCTATAGCATCCTTATCGCACTATCACTTTTCCACCTCATGTGGGCGATATGTTATGCTTTGCATAGGATAAAGATAATTTTTATTATCTTGTATAATCGTCCATAATCACCTTGCCTTTATAAGCAAGGATCACTATGTATATTTTTATGTCCATTAGCAATATCATCATTCGTGCATTATGATGCAATCTTCTTTCATTTCCCTTTTGGAAGTTATCTTGGTCTTTCTTTGGTCTTAAGAATGTTTTCAAGTCACCTAAATATCTAACATGGTATCAAAGCTCTAAAAGTGTGAATATTTCTTCTCAAGAATTGTTATTTTGGCCTAAAGTTGTTTTTGGATGTAGATTAAAGTTGTGTGGGCATCTCCATTTTTTTGAGAGGTCATTATGATGAATTTTGACTAAAAATATGCCTATGTTTGGGTAAATATTTTTCTATAGTTTTACACTATAAAGAGGGAAGCAATATGAATAGGTAAATCCTTTGGTGAAATGGTGGGGCTTCTTGCCTGTAGGGCCTACAACCAAGGTTCAAGTCCCCACAAGATCACTCTCTACTGTGGTTCTTAATTAAGAGTTGGTTACTTTGACCCTTGGCGAAATAGTGGGGCTTCTTGCCTATAGTGCTTACAACCAAGGATCAAAAATTATTTTTTTTAGGGCTTGTACCTTTGGTGAAATGGTGGGGCTTCTTGCCTGTAGGGCCTACAACCAAGGTTCAAGTCCCCACAGGATCACTCTCTACTGTGGTTCTTAATTGAGAGTTGCTTACTTTGACCCTTAGCGAAATAGTGGGGCTTCTTGCCTATAGTGCTTACAGCCAAGGATCAATTTTATTTTATTTTTTTAAATTTTGAACATCAAAAAAATGGTGAATGATGGGGAGAAGATGACCGTTGCAGTCACAGAGTGAGAAATTCAAACAGTTCTACCTTGGCAGTTGCTTTGACAAAGGGCATCATCATCAGTAGTCGGTAGGCGGGTTGCAAGGTGTGCATTCTGACATGGCAAAAATATTTCACAGAACCCCTTTTGTCCAACCTGCAAACCCTCGACCCAGTCGTAACAACCATCTGCCCAATGATTTTCTCCGTTATCATTTTGTGGAAAAGAATGTTCCAAACAACTTAAAGGGCAAGTTAAATACCACTATTTTTTTTGGAAAAGCCATAGTCCAACCTGTGAAACCTTTTTTTGTTAACCCTAGGTTTCAGATTAAATCTCAGAAGGCTCAGCTGCACCAAGGTAAGAAAGCGCAAGGTGAGTTCCAAGTCTCATCAAGCTTTGAGTATGGAGAATCATCCCGCCAAGCACATATTAGAACGATGGCTTCCCTGCATCAATCATTGGCACCTTCCCAGAAGAATCAACCTAATCCTCTGAGGGGTTTTTTTAATGCGACCTGGTCTAATAAGAGAAATACATTTGATTAGTGCAGGAAGGGCAAATATATCAAGGATCAGCTAGCTTTTGACATTTGTGAAGGTACCCCTCCAAGATCTCCCATGCAAATCAGGTCTGTGTACACACTAAAATGGTGCACTTCTATGAACCATTACATGCAAGGTTGCTCAAGAATGAGGCCTCACAAAGCGGCTCATAGCTCTCTATGCATGGAGTTGCAAGGGACTATGATAAATTTGCTCTCAGCTAGAGCTACAAACTTGTGACCTTGCTAGTCAACCATACAATGAGAGATTCACAATGAAGACAAGGGCAACAATGCCAATATCTCCAAGAATCTAATATGTAATGCAATGCAATGTAAGCTATATGAGAATGCAATCTAAACTATGAAAGGAAAGTACAATGCAACTAATCTATGAAAGGAAATAGCAATGGATTATAATGCTTCCTATTTAGACTATGTGAGATTATTCTATTGCATAAAAGGAAATCTACACTAAGAATGCCATTATCATGCAACTAAGAAAGAAAATATAAACTAGATGATGAAATGAAGCAAGTCTTCAATGTCTTCAAACTCCAAATGCACCTAAAACCTGCAGCATAACAATAGCATAAAACAAGTGTATATGCAAATGAAGGAGAGAGCTCTCCTTTTATAAGAAATGAGGTGAAATGGACCATGGAGATTAAGAGGCAAAAAGTCTTAATCAGCGGTGGAGCTTGAAAGAGGAGCAATCCATGTGCACAAGTATCCTTCAATAGGAAAATAAGAGTTGACTTTATGTCCATATGAGACAAAAAGTGTTTTTCCCTTTTTATAAAATATGAAATAATGCTTTATTTGTGCAACTTAGGATAAGAGGAAAGTGGGGCTTTTTATTTAATCAAAAGGGGAGGAAATATTCCTTTTAATCAAATAAAGACTTAGGATAAATGGTTAGCCCAAGGATAAAAATCCAATATATGATCAAATTTAAGATTTGATTAAGAAATTGATAATGTTGAAAATATTGATTATTGATAAAAATGATTCAGGATTGATAAATTGCAGAAATGGGGCCCAAAGTCTAGGCGACCATTTTTGGGTGCATACATTTGCCCCTCTTTGACTAATGTGTGATCGATTTGGGAACACATGTAGTCAAAGAATGAAGTTGAAATGTGAGATCGATCTGGGATCACAAAACAACTCAGATGTGAGGTCGATTCGGGATCACACCCGGACAAACATAGACAACAGCCTTTGAACATGAGGTCGATTCGAGATCACGTTCAAAGTAAGAGATAAGAATCTCAAATTTGAGCGACAGCTCACAAAAGATGTCTGAATCAAGAGCATCAAGAAATCGGGGATGAGAATCCCATAAATACTGCCCCCTCAGAATCGAAATCAAAATTAGGTAGAGGAGAGACAACAAATCGATAAAGATTTGATCAAATCAGAATGAAATCACAATCGAATGTAAGGGTCAAATAGGTTAACCATTAGGCAATAAAACATGCCCCAGCCTGACTGAAAAGATGCAGTCAAACGTGAGAAAGGAGGGAATGGAATAAATATGAATGAAAGACTAGAAGTTTGGAAGACATGGAAATGAAGAAATGACGATGCCCCAACAAAGATCAAAAGATTAGGCCTCAACAGATCAGCCAACTGCGCAGAAGGGGGAAAGATTTTGAAACGTGATTTTGACTATCAAGATGACTTCAGATTTTGATTTCAAGTCCGAAAATGGATCCAGGACGTCGAAATTAGCTAGGGGTGCAATTTTCGCGCAATTCTGAGGTGTTTTGAAAATGAGGTCAAAAAGTCAAAAGACTATAAAAGGGGTCAAAATGTCATTTTCAAAAATCATTTGTCTTTTAGTGATTTGAGAATTTCAGAGCTTTAGAAAGAGAAAATGGCCCAGCAAGCAGGAGTTCCCGTCCATAGGCATCGATTTGAGCGCGCCCAGTTGCACAACCGGCCACCACACTATCCTACCCCGGTATGTTTTCGAAAAACTCGAGCTTTTTAGTCATTTTTTGCATTTAATAGCTTATTTTAGCACTTTTTTCAAATTTTTAAATTTCAAAAAAAAAAAATAGGTGAAATATCGTGCGATACTTTAGAAGTATCGCGCGCTTTGGGGAGAAGTATCGCGTGATACTTCGTGGGTCCCCAAAGTATCGCGTGACCTAAGGCACTAGTATCACGCGATACTGGGTGAAAGATCGCATGATACTGGGTGAAGTATCGCACGATACTTCTCCAAAAAAGGAATATCGCCCAGAATAAAATTTTGATTTTTAATGCATTTTTGAGCAAAAATGACATGGGTCTAGACAATGTTATATTTTTGGGATGTTTTATACTGAGTTTTTGGACATCCATCATGATATGTGCTAACAACTGGCTTGGTTTTGGCTTGCAGGAAGTTTTTCTAGTGTTCATCATCAGAGCGCCGAAGGTGACAGGATTGCGGTGTGTCCGAGATTTAGACGATCCGGGCAATGCCGACCTCAGAGCGATGGGATTCCGGTATCTGCTGAGATACCCATATATCCGAGCGGACCATGGGTTGTTGACTGCTCTTGCTGAGAGATGGCATAGTGAGCACAACACCTTCCATCTACCTACTGGAGAGGCATCGATCACTCTGGAGGACGTCTACAGGATCTTACGAGTGCCATGTCATAGCGAGCCAGTGATTATAATCATGTTTTAAGATCTAATCATAAATATAATGCTTCCATATGATGAAAACTGACATGATTCATTTGTTGGCATAGGTGTACTATGATCAGGATGCCACTGAGGGGCGCCCACTGGTTTAGGAGATGTTCCAGGATGTCACTATTCTGGATAGGCATATTAGCTAGGAGAGGTTGATAGATGATTTCGGCAGAGACTACCCAGTGCCATGCATAGTGGCATCTATCATTTCTCAGATTCTGATGACTGACCGCAGTCAGAAGGGTTTCCTGCTCGGATGGGCTCAGCTATTGGTGGACTTGATCGGCAGGCCGCGACGGATGGCATGGGGTCCTGCCATATTGGCAGAGATGTACCATGAGCTGCATGAGATCGTCTACAGAGACGGTCGGACATGAGCATTGGGTGCCATCCTGGCACAGGTATGGGCGTGGGAGCACATCGCTGTGGTGCGCCCTAGGGTTCAGCCGAGGGAGAGGAGGTACCCCTATATCTACAGGTACCTTGAGTTTATATCACATGCCCATTCTGGGGATGTGACCTACTATCGGCAGATTTTGGATGAGATAGCCTCATTCACATGGAGGCCCTACAGGGAGGTTGAGGTTTGGGGAGATGCAGCGGATGAGCTGAGCTACATGCTGTGCAGTCGGTCACTGGTAGGTCGGTATGCAGAGATCGTAGAGAGATTCTGCATCACTTGAGTATGGCGACAGTTTGGGAGGCAGCAACGAGTCTCGACAGAGACTACCACCTATGCCAGAGCTAGAGACGAGGAGGGTCATAGGTGGCTACCCATGTTAGATTATTAGCAGGCTGTCGCAGAGACAGTAGGTATCAGGAGCGAGCCCTGTGAGTATTTCCTAGATATGGCAGATGCAGGGGCTGATGGAGCCTACAGAGCAGAGCGGCGGAGGGTGCCATTCCCTCGGTTTACAGTACCTGATGCACAGGTACCAGTGCCGGGAGGAGACGGAGGAGATGACGGGGGATATGGAGGAGACAAAGGGGACGGAGGAGATGGAGGAGGAGAGGGAGGGGATGGAGGAGATGGCAGAAGGGGGAGAGGGAGGAGGATGGAGAGAGGAGAGGGGTTAAGATCAGGTGGCCAAAAACGGTCACGGGGACAGTGATCAGCGACACCTGAGGAGGAGGCGAGACCAGCTCGCCGGCAGGCGGAGGTACAACAGGAGCAGCCTGCGGGGGGAGAGGATCTGAGAGCCCAGATACAGGCTTAGGAGGCAAAGATACAGCAGCTCCAGACTACTATAGCCGTGAGAGATCAGCAGCTACTAGATCTGAGGGCAGAGCGAGATCAGCAGATATCTAATCTTAGGGCAGAGATAGCACGCGCGTGAGGCGATGGCACAGGCCGAGGCACTGGAGCTCCGACAAGAGTCAGTGAGAGCATCCTATTATCATGGGTTATATCTGCAGGCCGTCCCAAAGGGTGAGAGAGCACCATCATACTCTCAGCGGGCAGGGGTATTAGACGTGGTACTCGATAAGAGAGCTATGCCTCCTCCACCACCACGAGCTCCTCATGAGGGTGGTAGCGAGTCTTAGGTTTAGATGTTTTGGACATATTTTGAGACTTTTGATCCAGATTTTGGGATCTCATATTGTATTGTATATCATGACATTGTATATAGATTTATGAGATTACTGGATGTTTGATGTATCATGTGCATTTGTCTCACTTGTGATGGATGTATTAGTTTATGTATATTGTCTTGTCATTTTGCTCAAAAATGCTTATGTATGTGCTTATGTATGTTCTCTCTCATAGATGTATGTTTAATTCTCATGTGTATGATATAGACTCATGTTTCTTGAAAATGACAGTTTTGATATAGATATGATGATATGATTAACCCCTTGTGATGAACAGGAACAGGTTCGAGATGAAAAAGACAAGGAGCGAAAGACGTGATCAAGAAGAAGAAAAGGTGAGCGCAGTCGACTGACAAGTCCACGTAGGATGAAAAGGAGAGCTCTCTCCATATGCAAAATGCAACACTAGACTAACATGAACTTAAAAATGCAAACTACTATGAACGTGATTGACTTGCAAGGTCACAACGCCTATAGACATCTAATTATCATCATCGAGCGTTATTGGTAGCGTCGTAAGATCATACAATGCACACTAGCGTAACTATGTGGATATGAATATGATCTTTATCAGATAGAAATGTGGGAATCCCACCTAGGCATCAAAAGACATATAGGTCAAGATGACTAGTGTAGTGAGATCACCTAAATTTTGATATGGCGAGATTACGCTTGTATCAAGACACATGAAAGTCAGGATAGCTATAAGCATGCACTCGCAAAATAGTCAAGGATAAATCCATAGTGTTAAGTAGGACCAACATAAATGCTCATGATAGTTAGGATCAACAAAATATACCCACAAGCAGATAAAGAAAAAAAACATGTTCTCATTCCCTTAGTTTTCTAGCTATGCATCATCGAAAACTTCTCAGAGAGAGACCACTCATCAAAGAAATCTTCATAGACAGCACACAAAGAAAAATAAAGTCAACATATCTCAAGCGAGTTGATTGTTTAAGTGCGTGTGTGTTGGTCATAGAGTCAGACTCTGGTTATCGCATCTGCAAATGAGAAATATCACATCATACTTAGACTATAGGGTAAGACATCTGATAAGTGTTAAGAAACACTCGACGCAAGGGGTAGTGTTGAAAAACATAGTTTGGGGTGGTGTTGAAAAACACCTGTTGTGAAATGCCCCAAGAGACAAATGCACCTAAAAGACCTATGCTAACAGTTATGCCCCCTAGACAAAGACAAAGACCAATTCCAGACTAAGGCAACAAGGTTAAGGCATGATGGGAAGTGGCTAAGTGTCAAAGACGTATGCTAACAAATAGGAGTGCAAAGGCCTCAAGTAGCGCCTGTTTCCAGGTTTTCACCACTTGGATTCTTTTTTTCATTTTTTTATTTTTTTGGATTTTTTGATTTATTTATTTTTTTGTATTTTTTAAGGACCTTTTATGCTTTTTAGGATTTTTTTCAGCATCATATATCAATTTTTTTTTAGTATTTTTTCAGGATCAATAAGTATGTACAAAGGATGCCCCCAGACAGACGGGGCATCAAGGATAGAACTTCTTGAGGTGTATAGTGTTGATGGGATCAGGGAGCTGTTCTCTATCAGGATCTAACAGTAAATATGCACCAGTACCAAAAGCAGCTGTGATAACATATGGTCCAAGCCAGTTAGGTTCAAATTTGCCTTTTTGCTCTCGGTTCTATTGGTTCTTGGGGTTCTCTCGCAAAACAAGATCACCTATTTGAAATTCTCGAGGGCGAACCTTTTTGTTGAATGCTTTGGACATACGCTTCTGATACACTCTCATATGATCAAAGGAAGCTTTACGCTTCTCATCTAGAAGTTCTAACTCCTGTAACCTCATGGCGTGGTAATCCTCATCTGTAATCAAACCTTTGAGTGAGACTCTAAGTGATGGTATCTCGACTTCTAAAGGCAATATTGCTTCAGCGCCATAGGTGAGAGAGAAAGGAGTGGCTCCTATAGGTGTGTGAATGCTTGTTCTGTAAGCCCATAGTGCTGGATTGATTTGTAAGTGCCAATCCCTACCATTCTTGTGTACTGTTCTATGAAGGATCTTAAGAATGGTTTTGTTAGAAGCTTCTGCCTGTCCATTTCCCTGTGGAAAATAGATGGAGGACCAATGTTTCTTGATTTTAAACTTTTTGCATAGGTGCTTTAGGTCCTTATTCTTAAATTGACCTCCATTGTCAGTAATGATCTCAGAAGGCACTCCAAATCGGCAAATGATATGATTCAAGATGAACAAAGAAATGGTCCTTCCTGAAGCAACAGAAAGTGGCACAACTTCCACCCATTTTGTGAAGTAGTCAGTGGTAGTAACAATGAACTTGTGTCCACCTGATGAGTTGGGATGAATCTGCCCAACCAGATCAAAGGCCCAGCGCTGAAATGGCCAATGAGAAACAGAAGGGATCAGCTCCCTACCTGGAGCATGAATCAGGTTGCCATGTTTCTGACATTTTTCACATGACTTAGCAAAGGTGACTACGTCTATCTGCATTGTGGGCCAATAATATCCCGCCCTAAGCAACCTTCGGGCCATGGCAAGACCATTAGAATGTCCACCACAAATGCCTTCGTGGATGTCAGCTAATGCTTGGTTGGATTCCTCCTTTTCCAAGCACCTAAGGAGCGTCCCATCTAAACCCCTCCTATATAAATCACCAGAGATGAGGGTATGGCGAGAGGCGTTACGGATGAGGTTTTAGCGTTCGGAGCGGTTGAATGTGTCAGGGTTGATGCTATCACGAAGATATGAATAGATAGCACCATATCGCGAAGACTCGTGTGTGATAATGGCACAAATGACATGGCTTTCAGATGAGTCAAAGATGGGATGGTGTAGCTCTTCCACCAGGAATTAAAATCTGGATTCATGTGTCTCCAACTGAAGAAGTGAAGCTAATGTGGCCATGGCATCTGCAGCTTTGTTCTCTGTCCTAGGGATCTATTGAAATGTCACAAAGGTGAAATAGCGTCTCAAAGAATCAACCATCTTTTTATAGGGTATCAATTTGTCATCCTTGGTTTGATACTCTTCATTGACTTGGTTGATGATTAACTGGGAATCCCCAAAGACATGTAACTCTGTGATGTTCCATTCTATAGCCATTCTCAAGCCATTAGTTAAAGCTTCATATTTTGCAATATTATTGGTACATGGGAATAATAGTTTGTAAGACTTCGGAATGTTGTACCCATGTGGAGAAACAAATAACACTCCAG
The DNA here is from genome assembly GCA_027943335.1 of Chamaecyparis obtusa. Taxonomy (NCBI): domain Eukaryota; kingdom Viridiplantae; phylum Streptophyta; class Pinopsida; order Cupressales; family Cupressaceae; genus Chamaecyparis; species Chamaecyparis obtusa. Next base: position 398,225 of record BSBK01006226.1, on the reverse strand, counting down.
CACCTGATCCATTTTGCATGCGGGAACCATCAAAGAACATTGTCCAAGTGCGAGTAGTTGTATACAAGATGTGTTCGTCTGGGAATTCCACTTGGACTGGCATACTATCCTGGATTGGAAAATCAGCTAATTGGTCGGCAATAGCTTGTCCTTTTATTGCCTTCCTTTCAACGTACTCTATGTCGAATTCAGTTAGGACCATCATCCATTTAGCAAGTCTACCCGTCAGGGCAGCCTTACTAAGCAAGTATTTAAGGGGATCAATTTTGGCAACCAAATGTACGGTATGAGCAAGCATGTAGTGGTGCAACTTTTGAGAAGCAAACACCACCGCGAGACAAGACTTCTCAATATTATTGTAATTGATCTCATAGGAGACTAGAGTACGGCTGATATAGTAGATGGCCCGTTCTTTCCCAGTATCATCTGATTGAGCCAATAATGCCCCCAGGGAGGTGTCTGTAGCTGAAATATATAGGATCAATGGTTTCCCTGGAATAGGAGGCATTAGGATCGGAGGATTGGCCAAGTATTGTTTGATCTGATCTAGGCTCTTTTGACAATCCTTGTTCCAAACACAAGAAGCACCCTTATGCAATGTCTTGTTGAAGGGTTGCGCTTTATCTGCAAGCTGAGAAATAAACCTCCTAATTGATTGAAGACGTCCTTGAAGACTTCTCATTTGGCTGATATTCCGAGGAGGTGGCATATCTAGGATTGCTTGGACCTTTTCGGGGTCAACCTCGATACCTTTTGCTGACATTATGAATCCTAAAAGTTTGCCTGAGGTGACGCCAAATGCGCACTTCTTTGGATTCAATCTGAGTTGAAATTGTTCCATACAATCTAGAATTACTTCCAGATCATTGAGGTGTGTGTCCCTTTTTCTTGATTTTGCCAGGGTATCATCCACATAATCTTCCATATTTTTGTGCATCATATCATGAAAGATAGTCGTCATAGCTCTTTGGTAGGTTGCTCCTGCATTCTTTAACCCGAATGGCATGATGTTCCAACAATAGGTTCCCCATGCACATGTGAATGCTATTTTTTCTTGGTCTTCAGGAGCTATTTTGATTTGATTATATCCTGAGAAACTATCCATTAGAGAGTATATGTCATAGCCCGCCATCATGTCCACTATCATGTCAATGTTTGGAAGTGGAAAATCGTCCTTTGGGCATGCTTTGTTTAAATCTCTAAAATCTGTGTAGACACGAATGGACCCATCATGTTTGGAGATAGGTACTATGTTTGAGATCCATTCTGTATAATCGATGGCTCTAATAAATCCAGCTCTCAAAAGTTTTTCTAATTCCCCTTTGACAAGTAAAGCTACATGTGGATGCATTTTTCTTAATCTCTGTTTTACTGGCTTGACTCCTGGAGCTATGGATAAGTGATGCATTATGAGATTCATGTCAAGCCCTAGCATGTCTGAGTAGGTCCATGCAAAATTAATTTTCTTTTTCTGTAAAAATTGTACATATGCCTTGGTCTCTTCCTCTGATAAAGACTGAGCAAGATGGACTATCTGAGGATTTTCTTCTGTGTTTAAATTGACTGGCTTTGTTGGTTCAATCAATATTGATGATCTATCTTGGAAATAACTCAGCAAGTTATTAAGTACCCCATCCTTAGGTGCCTCAAAGAGGTTTTCACCTTCGGATGCATCATTTCTTTTTACTATTTTTGGTTCTGATATCGCCACAAAGTGGTTTTCACCATCAGACCTATTTTTCTTTTTCTCTTTTATTTTGAGACTGAGGTACTTAATATCAGGCTCTGTCATGCTGGTTGTTGGTTCACTGGTGGAAGAAGCCACAGGTTCAAGAGCATTCAGATAGCAGGCAATTTCGTAGTCATTCTGGAAGGTGAGGAATATGGGCTCTTGATGGTGCTGAGACCAGTCAATTAGGTCGAAGTGAACAAGGGGTAGGTCGATGACTGGTTCAATGTTGTTTATGCGAAAGGTGTCATCTCTGGTGACCATATAATCGGAGTTCATCAAGTCTTCTCCTAAGATACCCAAATTAGGACTCATCCTATCAAACGAAGCATCGTCCACTAAGGCGATTTGAGGAGTGCAATCCTCTAGTCCTACACTAGGATCGTTAGTCGCATCGGGTTGGGTACTATAAGCATGGACAATATCTATGTCCAGATCAACTGTTGCATCTGAAAGTGAGTCCCATTCATATTCATGGGAGTCCATCTCTAAGTCATCATTTAGGCCTCGTGATGTAGAAGCCTCAAGGTTAGGAAGGGTTTTCCCCTCTCTAGTGCTAGTATTGGTACTATCCGTCGCAACTAGGACAGTAACACTTTCCTTTGTCGATCTAGCAGTCACATAGTCACTATCTGTCGCAGCTAGGATAGTAGGAGTATCAAGCATCAAATCTGTGGAATCTCCCCAAAGGAGATTCATTGAGGGCACCCAATCATCAGACACATCTTGTTGATTGGAAAGATCAGGCGTATAATCTGCATCACTGTCACTGTCCGTCGCAGCTGGGACAGGGACACCTTTCTTCTTCTTATTCTCAAAACCTAAGCCAACCATGGATTTATTATTTCGTCCAAAAAGAGCATGATCAAGAGGCTCAGCTTTAGCATCCAGCCTATGACTAAGGGGACCATATCCCAGATATCCCATATTTTTAACCAGTGTATACCCTTTCCCATAAGTTTCAGGTGAAGGAGCAAAATTCTCGTTATGTTTGCATTTCTCCTCGTGATAGATCCAGTCCCTTATGGCAACTTCCTCTTTCTCTTCCTGAATGGGGACCGAAGACTCAACAAATTTCCCAAATAATGTCATTGTCGATGAAGAAGGTTTTGTACTTGGTGATGGTCTCCCATAAGACCTAGGAGAGATTGGCATTTTTGTAAAAGAATCAATCTTATAATCTCCCATCCCAAGATCCATGGTCATGAACTTCTGCTTGCATTGTTCAAGTGAACTACTAGGACTGTCAGCTTCCCTATTCAAAGGTACATGTGATCCCGCAGAAATGTTATTAACTGATAAAGCACTATCTCCAGGGATGCAAATTTCTACACCGTTATGGGGAAACTTTACACACTAGTGATATGTTGATGGGACTACTTGCATTTCATGAATCCATGGCCTACCTAGCAAAATGTTTTAGGCTAGAGGTCCAACATCAACAATTTGAAATAATATATCTTTTTATATGGGAACAATGCGAATAGGCAAAACAGCCAATCCCTTAGAACTTCTTTCTGCTTCGTCATATGCTTTGATTGTGATCCTTTTCTTTGTGTCAATGACGTTCTCGAAATATCCTAGAGCTAGCAACAAACTCAGGGTACAAATATTGAGCCCCGCACCCCCATCTATCAGTACACGCCTAACACGGGTTTTATGAATCATGACTTTGATGTGTAAGGCCAAGTTATGTGGGTGACTGATGGATTTGTCATCTTCTTTGGAGAAGGTGAGGTAATGAGGGCTAGCCAAATGGTTGACCATGTTTTGGAATTGATCAATATCTAAGTTTTTAGGGACATTGGCTGCTCGCAAAGCGTCTTCAAGGACGCGCTTGTGCTTAGGAGACAATTCTAAAAGCTCAAAGATAGATATCTGCGCAGGTGTACGTTGTAGCTAGCTCAATAAGATTATAATTGGAATCAGGACCAACGACAGATTTGGGAGGAGCACCTTTGGACACGGGCTGTTTAGACTTGCTAGTGCTAGGACCTCTAATGATAATGGGCGCTTGGGCCTGGCCCCTAGTGACAACATTGAGGGACTGGGGCGTTCTTTGTGAGTGAGGGCCTCTTATCACCACAGCGGGTCTTTCATCAGTCATAGGAGTTGAGTCCACATTATGTCCATAGGAATCTTTCCCTCTCAGCATGTTGACACTATCATCCACAACTTCAAGCATGTTAATGACGTTCTCTGCATTTGTGTAGGTGTAGTTGATAGTCGCCTTGCCATTCTTATTGTTAGAATTCTCTCCTTTCTCATATTTAGGCAAGGGCTCTTTAAAGGCTTTATGATCCGCATTAGTGGTTAACCCATCCACTTGTAATTGTCCTTTCTCAACAAGGTCTTGGACAAGATGCTTGAGTTTAAAACAATTTTCTATGTCGTGTCCAATCCCATTATGGAAAACGCAAAAAGCTTTAGCATCCCACCAATGAGGTAAAGGATCCAGTATGCGATGTTTTGTAGGATCCTGTGGGTGTGCCAAATTATGAGCAACTAATGTCTTAAAAACATCTGCATAAGATTCTCCCAATTTGGTAAATTGTCTTTTCTCCGTTTTAGATCTCTTTTGATACTTAGGTTTGTCTTGTTGTGTTGAAGACGTTTGCAGCTTCATAGCTTGAACTGCATGAGAGAGGTTAAGAACTCCTTCATTTTTGACCTGAGATGAGTCAACAACTCCGTCGTTGACCACTTGCTTGTTTTTGTTCCAATAGGAGTTCTTTTTGTCCTTCTTACCATTAGTATTGTTATTTTGGCTATTGTTGTTATTTGTTGGTTTAGCCAAAATTCCTTGTTCTTTTAGGACATCCTCAATGTGACATGCCACCTCTACCATAGTATCAAAGGAATTAAATGGGATTTTCTTGACTTCATATCTGAGTTCTGGTATTAGATTGCTCACAATGATATCAATTCTCTCCTCTTCAAGGATTGTCCTTGGGTATTTCGAACACAATGGCCTCCATCGTTGTAAAAATGTGACAAAAGATTCCCCTTGATTTTGCTTAAGTTTACACAAATCAAGCATTGTGACCGACCTCGATAAGTTGTAAGCAAAATGCTGAATAAATCTTTGGACAAGTTCTTTAAATGTCTTTACTGGAGGGGAAAGGTTGGTGAACCACTCCATGGCTTGACCTTTTAAACTCCTTGGGAATAATCTCATCAAGTAGGAGTCTTCATGGTGAAAGGAAAAGCTCATTATGTAGAACTGTCGAACATGGTCGTGAGGGTCACCAGTGCCATCATATTTGTCGTATGTTGGGAACTCAACTTTCTTAGGGAATTCTACCATCACCACACTTTTGTCAATGGGGTTAGGACATATGGAGTCCAAATGAAATGTGCTCTTGGGAGCCTTCATCCTGTCTATATCCTTTTTCATTTGTAAGATCACCTCATCAGTTGAAGGATTCTATTTCTTGATTTTTTGGTGAATATCAAAATTATATGGAACTTTAGCGCCTTTGTTGATAAGACTTTCCAAGAATTGGTCTTTGTTTTGTTCGACATATTTCTCCACATATGCTTGAAAGGATGGTTCTTGTTGCATAGTCATGAAGTCCATATGATCAATTTTAGCATAACTTCCTCCATGTTGTGAGCTATGATGTGCTCGTTGGGAGGGTTGCCTTGAATGTCTATGAGACGACAGTCTCCTATGATGGTCATATCTTGAAGCCCTTCTTCCTCTTGGACTTGGGGATCGTGAGGGTGTCTTTGATCTTCTTCGAGGGCTAGGGGAAGGGGTAGATGGGGGTGAGTTGGTCCCACTATTGGCTCCCATCCCATTAAATCGGCTTTGGAGTTGTTGTGCATAGAGTCTATCTTCTTCTTCTTGGGTGACTCTTTTTTGTATATCCAACAATGCACGTTCCTCTTCCTCTAGTTGTCTAAATTTTTTCTTTTTAGCAGCCTGTTCATCTAAGTAGGCTTGCTTCTCTCTCTCAATGCTTCTCAATCTTGTATTTGCATATCGAGAGGTGTCTTTAAGTGGGGAGGTTTGTCTCGAATGCCTCATTGCATTAGTTGCGTTGATGTGGTGATCACTAGATTCATTGTTCTGGTCTTCGTGTTGTGACCCTGAATCTGAGTGAGCTTGCTTATGATGTCTTTCAGCTTGTTGATGAGCATCAAAATACCTCGCGTTGTTGGGAGGTGACCCGGGTGGACTAGCATGAGAAGAACCACCATACTCTCTTCTGTGTCATTGGAAGATATCCTCAAGAGTTTGATTCATGGCTTCTCTTTGTTGTCAGGTGAAAGTGTAACTCATGTCCATACTTGATGAAAGTGGTACAAAAGAGGTGCTCACTTCACTAAGATTAGCTCCCGGATTAAAACAAACCTCAGATTCACTCTTAGGAGATTGGTCAAAAAGGGGTCCTTTTCCCTTAGGTTGTCGACGAGTCTTGACGGGTGGTAACTGGCTAAAGGCAACAGGGGGTCACTTCCCTTGATTGACTTGGTACCTCATCATAACTGACATGAAAGAAAGATACTCTCAATGAAAAGGTGACCTCTCAAAGTGTCAACACCAAACTAGGATAATCAAAGTCCTCTATTGTCCAAAAAAAGAAACGAGAAAAAAAAGGGTTTTACCAACACTGTCAAAGAGGTGCTTCAAATCAAAGGGTGACTACCCTTGCACTTTTGAATCAGGAGGTTGGACTAGGCCAAAAGATAACTGAAATTGAGATAAAAATGAAAGCGATTTGGACAATAAGAGTACTAAAATTTTCCCAGAATGTAGCTAACAATTTTAAAGATGAACCTTGGCACCAAGAATGGCCTTCTAACTTGACAATTATTCCAAAGTGATTTCGTAAATCAAATGATGCTATCCCGGAGGACTAAAAACTAGAAATTTGGAGTCAAGATAGGTTTCAAACGTCAGGGTGAGAAGCCTACTCTAAGACCTAGCCTGATTAACAGCAACTGAAACTGACCAAAATTTAAGCACGGTAGAAATAAACCAGGTGATATACTCTAGGTCACTGGGGCGATAAACCTATAACCGCGCGATACTTCGCCCGAAGCCAGGTGATACTTCTTAATACTGGTGGGCGATATACTCCAGGCAAGTCGGGCGATAGTCCGTCAGGGGTGAACTATCATGTGATATTTCTCTTTAAAGCGGGCGATATTTCTAGCAAGCGCGAAGTATCGCACGATACTTCGCTTTACAGGGCGTGATACTGTTGCAGAATTGTTTAACTCTTGACCAGAATTGTGTGAAATTTGCATTTTTGGGTCTATTTGGTCAAAATTTTCAGTCCGAGGGTTGATGTTTTCAATTTCTGTCATAATATCAGCAGAATTTTGGCAGGTTTGCAAACAGTAAGGGATCAAAACATGGTCTCAAACACTTGAAACAAGGGCAAAAGCAACCTTGCCAAGACAAACACTTGTGATATCAGAATTGAAACAACACCCTATGAATGCTACCGATTATTTGTATGTAAGAACGTTTGCACTGGTATCACACAATCGAAGACACTTCAAGTAAATCTATCCTAAAAAGTCAAGGCTCAATACTTACCAACTTAGCCCACAACTTGATGCCCCCTCACCTCACACCAAGTGGTTACCCACAAGAGATGTTGGCTTTGTCATGGAAATGTCAAATGACACAACCAAATGGACACATATGGTGAGTATCTTAAGGTGATCCGGGTAAACCACTTGGATCAATCCTTGCACTAAAAAGATAAGCGGCTAAAAGAAGGTGGCTTCTATCTAATGGTTCTTAATAAGGATTTCTGTTCACAACACCCCTCTTGCTCCTCATAAAAGGACTAGGACCTCACGGCCTCAAGAGTACCTTAAGCATTCTTGTTCAATATTTTTCCCATGGTCGCAATCCCATGAGCTACTCACATCAAACTAAGACAAGTGTTATGTCTACCAAAGTTTTTGGTGTCCTTGATAGCCTTGAGATTATAGTGAGTTGGAATCACTTGCCACCAAGGAAAATGATGACAAGGTTGTCCCCACTTGAGTCGTTCCTCTTGATTGCTCAAGAGCAGGCTCGCTAAAAGATCCTAAACTAAACAAAAATAGATTAACTCTTGAGGTTCAAAGCTTTTGATTCACCACAAGGGTGAAGAGCATACTCCCCTATCTCAAAAATCTCTCCCAAACACACCAAGCAAAGAGATTCAATTACTCCTTTGCTTCCAAAACCTTAAGATGGGTCAAGATTTTTTGATTCACCTAAAGGTGAAGAGCATACTTCTCCTACCACCTCAAGATCCCTTTCACAAGGTATTAAGATTCCTAATACAATTAGTGAATGGCACACTTGAAAGGAAAGCAAATAAACAAGCAAAAAAAAAATTATTTTATTTATTTTATTTTATTTTTAATGCTTGGGCAGCCCTGCAAAAACTGTTAGTAGCCCTCTTTGACATGCATTTTTAGCAATTTTCAAGCAAATGAGAGCACCTACAAACACAACTTGTTAGACCCACAAGGTTAGCAAAATCAAAATCCAAATGTAAACATGCAATAAACTGCTAGATTTAAGCTAAAAGATGCGGGTTAGACCTATCTAAACACAACAAAACAAAACAGCAAGCTAAAATAATCAAATTCGGATAAGAAAACTGGAAATGCAAGTCTCTGTCAGACCAGGTGATATTTCTCAGACTTCACCAATATCGCGCGACACAGTTTCCTATAGTCAGGCGATATTTCTCAGTCGCGCGATATTTCTCACTATGGGCGGGCGATACTTCGCCCGATAACAGGTGATATTTCTCAGTACTAGCGGGCTATTCTTCTCTCGCGTGAAGTGTCACACCGCTATACAAAGGTATATCGCATGATATTTCTGAGAAGTATCGCGCGATACTCTGAGACAGAAAACCAGAGACTGAAAATCAAACTGAAAATTGATAAAAATTTTGACGGAAAATGCAGAATTAAAGGGACAAAGCTAATCTACTCAGCCCCATGGTGGGCGCCAGAAATGTACACACTAAAATGGTGCACTTCTATGAACCATTACATGCAACGTTGCTCAAGAATGAGGCCTCACAAAGCGGCTCATAGCTCTCTATGCATGGAGTTGCAAGGGACTATGATAAATTTGCTCTCAGCTAGAACTACAAACTTGTGACCTTGCTAGTCAACCATACAATGAGAGATTCACAGTGAAGATAAGGGCAACAATGCCAATATCTCCAAGAATCCAATATGCAATGCAATGCAATGTAAGCTATATGAGAATGCAATCTAAACTATGAAAGGAAAGTACAATGCAACTAATCTATGAAAGGAAATAGCAATGGATTACAATGCTTCCTATTTAGACTATGTGAGATTATTCTATTGCATAAAAGAAAATCTACACTAAGAATGTCATTATCATGCAACTAAGAAAGAAAATATGAACTAGATGATGAAATGAAGCAAGTCTTCAATGTCTTCAAACTCCAAATGCACCTAAAACCTGCAGCATAACAATAGCATAAAACAAGTGTATATGCAAATGAAGGAGAGAGCTCTCCTTTTATAAGAAATGAGGTGAAATGGACCATGGAGATTAAGAGGCAAAAAGTCTTAATCAGTGGTGGAGCTTGAAAGAGGAGCAATCCATGTGCACAAGTATCCTCCAATAGAAAAATAAGAGTTGACTTTATGTCCATATGAGACAAAAAGTGTTTTTCCCTTTTTATAAAACATGAAATAATGTTTTATTTGTGCAACTTAGGATAAGAGGAAAGTGGGGATTTTTATTTAATCAAAAGGGGAGGAAATATTCCTTTTAATCAAATAAAGACTTAGGATAAATGGTTAGCCCAAGGATAAAAATCCAATATATGATCAAATTTAAGATTTGATCAAGAAATTGATAATGTTGAAAATATTGATTATTGATAAAAATGATTCAGGATTGATAAATTGCAGAAATGGGGCCCAAAGTCTAGGCGACCATTTTTGGGTGCATACAGTATGCACACATCTCCAAAAATCATATCAATGTAGCACCGGATGCTTCCTGTATTAGAGCACCCTTCACACCAAATAAAATCCAGATGCCCATTCAAAACCATAACCCTTCTGCACATACCCATTTGCACAAAGATGGTCATTCTCCAGATTCTGGACTACATTATCGTGGAGGCCCGTTTATGAATAAAGGCACCAAAGAACCACTAGAGATCACTTTGTTGCAACAGATCTTACAAAATCCAATCGAAGCTTTGCAAAGTACAATGCTCATCAGTAAGTTCTTAAATCAATCTATTGATTTTTCAGTTATTAGAAATTGGGCATTTGATAGTTGGAAGGGTTTATCAAACATTTTTCTACTAGATTCAGCTATAGGCATTTTTGTAGCTTCTTTTGAATCAAAAAATTTTAGGGATGCTATACATCATTATAAAGGATGATTTGTAATGGCCATGGTTTATTCACTTGGGTATGGATGCCAAACTTTAAGCTGATTAAATCTGAATGTTGTTTCTATCTATATTGGATCTCTTTCCCATCTCTCCCATTAGAATACAGAGATTTGGAAATTGTAGAAACCATTGCTAATAAAATTGACATTTTAGTCAAGCATGATCTCATTCCATTTGAATACCCACACCGTGATACTCACATTTGTGTGCTACTCTATTCCTCAAAGCCAACACCAAATCAGATAAAGATCAAGTCAAAGTGGGGGATATTGGTCCAAAACATTATTGTAGAGGATGCAAGTATTTGTCAAAAACATCAAAATTGCTTAGGTCATTTTACAACACAATGCAAGAAGTTAGAGCACACTAAAACCCTTGTATGTGTGGATCATTGCATGAATCTAGTAGACTGCTCTGTACAGGTTTGCACACAATATAAGGGAGAGGAAATCAAATTGCACAAGGATTTGAGCATTATCGAATCAATTATTGAGTCCAAAACCCCCTCTCCATTACTTGAACTTATAGTAGATAAAAGGTTGATCTTAGTGATTAATATTCCTAATCAAAGGCTGCTTTCACAGATTCATAAAATGTATAGCTTCTTTACTTCTGAGATTAGCAAATTGTCAGTCCGTTGCTAGATTTCCCATCATAAGCCAAATCCAATGTCGTCGTCTTCAAAGATTATTTTGAGGGAACAACCTATGTTGCATTCTTCAACTGTTAACAATATTGTACATCAGTTGATGTATCAAAATTTCCCAATTAATATCATCAGCATACAGGACTCATTCAGTCAATAAGAAGTCATTGATTTTAAAGCTAGGCATCTATCAGATCAAATGATTGCAGAACTAGCCACCAAATTGATCTTTGAGATAGCGGCAGAAGAGGGGCTACTTGATGAAATTGACCTAATTAACACACAATCAGGTTTGACATTATCTAAGTTTGTTGTTCATGAGGACAATCTATCACCTATTCCTTTTGATCATAATTGTTAGCCAAAATCATCTTTGGAATTACAGGAATACTGAGCTCCGTATGATATTCATAATCTTTTGGTCATTCAGGACAGTTCAGATATTGAGCATGATTGCAACCCGAATGAGATTCTATTTAAGCAAGTTGGAGAGTGGATGTGAGATATTGCCTCTATGGAATCAGACCGCGAGGAGATGCAAAATTTTGGGATTCAGGAACAAGGATTGTTAGCTCAAAGTTCAGATCAGGACACTATGGACCAGGGTGAAGCCCAAGAGATAGCAGAATACATCTCAGATTCTACAAATCCAAACCCTAAATAGATTTCAACACAATCAGTATGTAACTATACATTGCTGACTATTCAACAAACCCCCTCTCAGGCCACCCAAGTCAAGGCCGCACTAAAAAAAAGAGGTAGAAAGCCCAAAAATACTCAGACTAAAATTGAAATTGTAGTAGGTATCCAATCTACTCTGGATGGAAAGTTCACACCTTCAAAAAGAATGATGAGGAGAATGATGAGTTCTCCTTGTCAATCATGAAGATTATCTCATGGAATGTTAGAGGTTTAAACGCCTCTGACAAAAGGGGGTAGAATTAAGCAAGAGCTTGATTCTATGAAAGCAGATGTCATCCTGTTGCAAGAAAAAAAATTGTCATAGGAGAACTTTGATAAAACAATTGGGAAATGGTCAAACTGGCAATCAGCCCAAAGATCAGGATTGGGTGCCTCTGGGGGTCTGGCTGTCCTATGGGACCCCAAGTCAATCCAAGGTCAGCTCACAAACCAAGCTGATAATTGGCAAGCAGTAAGCCTAAGTTGTTATGACAAAAAATTCCTCTTGATTAACGTCTATGGACCCACAGCAACGATGGATAAGTAGAGAGTCTAGAAGGAGTTGATTCATATGATTCAATCACATCAGTTACATCACATAATTATAGGGGGAGATTTTAATGCTATTTTAAAATTGTCTGAAAAATGTGGAGGCATTAGTCCATCTTTGAAAACAATACAAGATTTCTCCCACTTTGTACAAGATAATAATCTTGTAGACATTGAGGCAAGTAAAGGTGTGTATACTTGGACCAATAAAAGATCTAATTTTGCTCAGATTGTTGTGAGACTAGACCGGTTTTTTGTATCACAGAATTTGAATCTCACTAAGACCTCCTTTTAGTCAGACATTCTGCCAAAACCAGGCTCAGATCATTTTCCTATTAGCATCCAAGTGAGTTTTAATTTAGTCTCTCAGGGTCTTCCTCATAATTCATCCTTCAATTTTGAAAGAATGTGGTTACAACATCCATTGTTTATGCCTTTAATCAGACAATGGTGGATGATTGTCCCTCACTTGGATGGCACTAAAATGCATCAATTTGCAACCAAGCTAAAATATACTAAAGCCCAGATTAAAAAATGGAATGAACTAGTCTTCAAGAATATTTTTAAAGAAAAGGAGATTGTAAAACAAAAACTAGAAGATGTGTTGGATAAGATCACCAGACATGGCATGGATAATGACTCTTTCCTTGTTCAGAAAAGCCTATCTACGGAGTGGGAAGAATTATGTAGTAGAGAAGAGATTTACTGAAGATAGAAATCTTGGGAACTATGGCTGAAAGAGGGGGATAAAAATACAAAATTCTTCCATGCTTTAGCTAAACAAAAAATAGCAGCCAACCGGATTTTTTCTATTAGTAATGCGGAGACAGGTATTCCAATTACAGATCCTCAAAGCATACAAGATGAAGGGGTGAGATTTTTTAAATCCTTGCTGGCCCCCCAGAATCTACCTTCCTACTTGGATACCCGGGAGACTAAGCTTCTAGCAGCCATACCATCTATTGTTACAGAATCAGAAAACATTAAGTTAATGGCACCATTCACAATTGAGGAATTAAGGAAAGTAGTCTTCTCCCTTCCCACAGATAAAGCGCCAGGACCAGATGGATTCACGGCTCTTTTCTTCCAAGCATGTTGGGACATAGTGGGGTGGGATCTATTGGGAGTTATTAAAGAATCCAAATCTAGTAAGTCCATGCTAAAATACTTCAATACTACCAATATAGCTATTATCCCCAAAGTGAAAGCACCTAAGACTTTTGCAGAATTTAGACTCATTTCCTTATGCAATACGGTTTACAAAATCATTACGAAAGCCATATATCTTAGGATGCAATAGTTAATTCCAAGTCCAGTATCTCAACCTCGAGGCGGTTTTGTCCCTGGTTGGGAAACAATGGAGGGGGCACTAGTGGCACATGAAACACTCCACTCCATTAATATAGGCAAAACTCCAAATTTTGTCATTAAGTTGGATATGATGAAGGCATATGACAGGGTCTGTTGGAATTTCTTGTTTAAAGTCTTACACAAATTTGGATTCTCCAAAGCATAGTGTAAATGGGTACGAGCCTATTTATCAGGGGCTTGGTTCTTAGTAGTGATTAAGGGAGTTCCTATAGGTTTCTTCTCATCCACGCAAGGGGTTCGACAAGGAGACCCTCTATCCCCAGTCCTTTTTATTCTGATGGTTGAATCTTTTAGTAGACATATTCAACATAAGTAGGCTTCAGGGCTCTGGCAAGATGCACATATTAGTGAAACAAACATCTACATTACCCATACCCTATTCGCAGATGACACCCTTCTATTTGGAGCCTCCTCTGTATCAGAAGCAGAATAGATCAAATAATCCCTAGATATGTACACCTCAATTTCAAATCAGAAAGTGAATTCACAGAAATCTAAGATTTACTTGTTCAATACAAATTAGATAATAGCCAACAAGATTGTCAATATTCTAGGCTTCTCAGTAGACTTCATACCATCAATCTATTTGGGAATTCCTTTCTTTGTAGGAGCCAACCGAACAAGCTATTGGGCACCCATTATTGATAGAATCAAATCAAGAGTTGTTGCTTGGAAAGCAAGATGGCTATCCCTTTCAGGCAAAATCCTTCTTATTAAGATAGTGCTTTCAGCAATTCCAAATTATTATCTATCAGTTCTCAAAGCCCCTTCTTCGGTCATCAATTCCATCCAAAATATCTTGAGAGAATTCCTATGGATGACAAATATGAATGGAGAAAAGAAACTTCCTTTGGTCTCACTCGATTGTATGGCACAAACAAAATAGCTTGGAGGTGCGGGGATCCATGATCTTCATAAATGGAACAAAGCATTTGGAGGAAAGCTGGTTTGGCAAATGTACTCTAAGCCCAACAATATTTGGTGTCAAATCATGCATCAAAAATATTTAGATAATAACATTCTAGCTAGAGTCCTCACCATCCTTGATCCTCTGAAAGGATCAGCAATATGGGACTTCATGGTGGCCTCAAGGGAGATAGTAACTAACCATATATCCTGGGAAGTTAATAGTGGTTCTCAAGTTAAATTTTGGCATGACTCATGGAATGAGGCTCCGCCATTAAGTAAGATGGAAGGTGTGGATAACAAGGTAATTGCATCTGAAAATGTGTGGGGATCACTTCTGATAAACTTTGTGTCTGCAGTTTCAGTACACTCAAGAAAGGTGATTTGGAAAGATCCATCAAAATTGAATCTTCCTCCCTTGGACTGTCAATTATTGGAAAAAATCTTTTCGAAAAAGGTGGTATACTTATCAAATTTTGAAGATAAGGTGCTTTGGGTCCTTGGGAATGAGGGCAATTACAACATTAAGGATGGGTATAACATTATCCAACAACAGGAAATCAATTCTCCTCCTTGTCGGGCATTCACATTTTGCTGGAGTCAATTAACACTACCCAAAGCCGGATGCTTCTCATGGTTAACATTGAAAAATAGGGTTTTAACTAGTGACAGACTACACAAATTAAAGATTGCACAACCTTTTAATTGCTTACTATGTGGTCATGCTACAGAAAGTGTAGGTCATTTATTTCTAACCTGCTCATTTGCACAACATTGCTGGATTTTTGTGTTGAGAAAACTTCATTATTCAATGCCTTTACCAAGTAGTCTCTAGGATTTGTTTCAGTCCTAGCCAGAATTATATCTAGATTCCCTCTTTTCTACATTATGGACATGTATATATCCCAGTCCTGGTTGTGTGGGCAATTTGGTGGGAGCGCAACAAAAGAATCTTTCGCAAAATTTCCTCTACAATTGAAGTAGTACTCTCTAATTTGGAAAAGTCAATCACTGAAATGGTGAATTCCAGTCATTCAAAGCTTAAGTGTAACCTACATATGACAAGTTGGGATAGTGTGATTTCAAGGGAATGGAAACATATTCATGTACCATTTGGTTGGTGCCAGCGATCTCTTAATTCAAATCCACAAGACCGCAAATGGGTTTGATGGATTCCTCCAGCTGAAGGGATTGTGAAGTTAAATTTTGATGGATCTTCCAGAGGTAACCCAACTGATTTAGGTGCAGGTGTGTGTATCTGAGATCATCATGGTGTTATTATAGCATTAAAATTTTGCCCTCTTCCTCGCGATACAAATAATATGGCTGAAGCTCATGGGTTATTTATTGGCCTCACATTGGCTAGAGTAGGTGGATTCAAATGAATACAAGTAGAGGGTGATTCCTTGATCATTATTAATACTTGTATAAAATAGGAAGCGCACAGCTGGCAGTTAGGATATATCTTTCAACAAATTTGGTTCCTATTAGATTCCTTGTATGAAATATACATATCTCATACCCTTCATGAGGGGAATGTAGTGGCAGATCACCTTGCTAATAAGGCATGCAATGGCCATGATATGACTTCATTTGCACCAGATGAAATCATTAAGCAAGACATTATACTGCAGGAATTGATTTATGTGGATATGTCAGCCTCTTCAACAGAGCGGGATATGAAAATGGAAAATTAAATAATTGTTTGGTGAAGTGGACAATGGGTACATAAATGTTGTATCTCACATGATGGGGGTACAGTACCAAAGGTGTGTGGCAAGCTGCATCCTTATCCAGGAATAAGTGATAGATTAAATATCCACAGATGATATGCCGTCAATTTCTGTTCCCTTGCATTTATAACAACTTGTTTACATGTGTCAGATTTTTGTGAGCTGTGATTAAGTACATTCCTAGAATATTTTATGGGAATTTTCATTCCCAAGGTACAATTTGCTATCATCTCAATTCATCCCAGAGATTTGTGGGGATTCGACAGACATGGCAATTTATGGTTCAAATAATGGGAGTGCTTTGACGGCTTTATATATTTTCCCAATCCCATTTACACAACAGTCATTTTGTATCGATCACATAGCATCAATGGAGTCGAGGGTTGGAAAATTTTTGAAATGCAGACAATGCGGAAGGTATCATCATGATATATTACCGAGAAACTATAGATTGAGGCTGCAAGATCCTGGGGTGGAAGAGGTGCTGCCTGCGATTATTGATGAGGGCTCCTTTGATGCCATGTTTGTTTGCCATTCTCTGAGGATTCAGGCTGCTATCTGCACTGTTATCAGCAAAGAAATCCTTGCACCACATGTGCATCATTTCTTCTTCCTAGCACAACTTGTTGCCATCTTCTTGTCCAATGCATTGGACCTCATACAATCAGTGCCCCTATTCGTGTCTTTGGTGGAGAAAGTTATCAATCCAAATTATTTGCAGAATAATGTGCTTATTCGGGCTCTACAAAAATATGATCTCTGGGATGGGTTGGCACTAGTTCGTGGTTTGTTTTCCCATCATGAATTGCTCACCAACCATGATTGCATGCTGGTGTATGTAAGTATAAAATGTTCCTTGGAGAAATAGGATGCAAGGTATGCAGAAAATGCCCTCCGCTCTGTGAATCGACGCTTGGGGTTTCACATGGTGGATTTGATTAAAATCAAGGTGAACGCATTGCTAGATCTTTTCAAATTTCCAAATTCTCCCCCATCTCAGGTTGGAAATTTGATTCAATCATGCCCAATCACTTGTGGGCATACTCCAAGGATGTTAGACATGGTGCCGCACCTCAATGTTCACCCATCAGGTTCGGGTAGTGGGTCTCTGACAGGTGATCAACTTACTCATGTTGTTGGCCCTAAGGCACCCTGCTCTCAAGATTTGGCCTTCGCTCGTGGATGGCTACCTGCTTCTTCACTGGAGGGAGAAACTTTGCGCCTGACTTCTTCAGAATTTGCGGTGGGCGTTGGCCTAGAACCTTCGGGCTAGTCCCCGCGTGCTATAGAGGTTCTTGTTGCGGATTGGGGCATGGAGGACATGATCGAATAAGTGTCTCATTGTTGGTTATTCCTAATATTTTGATGGCCTTTGGATAAGCTTGTGGCTAATTTCGTATTGTAAATTTTTTTTGGTTTTTGGCTCACTGATGGGTTTTGATATGCGTATTCAATTTGCGCATAGTATATAACTTGAACTTCCCGGCATGTGGGATATGTTTGAACAATGATTCAATGCCTTTTTTGGCCTCTTATATAACTTCATATGTAACTGACTAATATCAAATCTATACTTGTATATAACAATGATCCTAGGGTTTCTTTCTGGTTCTTCCACGAGGGAGTTTTTGAATCAATTTATTAATAAAATATGGTGGACACCCCACTTTTGCTTTTTTTTTAAAAATGAATAGGTAAATCACCTCTCCTTTTCACAATTGCACATTCAGAAGGAAGATGCCCCCAATAGGATCAAGAGGTGACTTAAGCACTAAATGGGGACAATGATCCTTCACTAAATATTTGATTGATAAAAATAGGAAAGTGGAATTAATAGGAAGATAAAACATAGATGACAATCTAGACAAGTTATCAAAAAATTGTAAATAACAAACTAATATAGACTAACAATGAGCCAAAAATGTACAAAAATAGAAACAAGAGCATAGAACTGACCTATGGGTAAAATATGGGCTAAAAATGTAGGGTATTGAGCGAAATTCACTATGTACCTAAGTAAAAAAATGCCAATGGCATTTTGTACTTGGCAATTTTGGCTAATTTGTTTTGGGTTCTTCTAACTGTATTCGATCTTTCTGAATTTCATTTGGTGGCTCTGCAACATATTCCTACACATAGAAAAATAAGGAAAAACATTGGATGAAGGGGTTTGCCTCAATTAAACATATGTTTATAAATTAACTTTCAAATGAAATGAAATAAAGGAAAGTGTGTTGTCATGTAGCAGAGGCTAGATCTAGAAAATAAAGTATAGCATACCTTGATAATGCAAATACATCTTTGAATGTGATCAAATATGTTAATGCAATTAGCTTTGACTAAACACAAAAACCCAAAAGAAAATCATGAAAGACAAAACCTCATGCAATTTATGTTGTAATTTTCCATAACGCTTGATTGCAGAGAAGAGACAGAAAATTTAATGGAAGTGGAAAGATGTGAATCTTCTTCCTTGATAGAAAACTCCTTTGCTTGGCCTCCAATGGTAGAAATGAGCTAGATTTGTGGAATAAAACACCTTGAATGCTTGAAGAATCTTGAATGCTTGAACTTGATGATTTGACAGCTCTTGATCTTGATTTTTCTTCTTTGAACTTGTTATCTTAATCACAATACTAGAATGCTAATAGTTGGTAATGGATTCTGGATGCCAAAATGAGGAGAGATAAGGTTCTTATATACTCTTTGCATCATTTCAAGGGTTAAAAATTAAGTAGGCCAAACAAAAAATTGGATTTCCCACCAAGACCTTGGCATCGACCTTTGGGCCGAGTTTGGGCCAAAATCCTTGGTTTTATACTTAGGAGAATGAACCATAATTTGAATAGGGTGCCAAGAAAATAGGGTAGATGTGGCATTTATGAGAACATCTCATTCCGAGGTTGCAAGAGGTCACTAAGGCCACAAAAAATGATATAGGGCCTATGTGATTAAATGAATTATGGGATTGGATGAAAAAGAGATAAGAACAATTAGAAATTAGGGCCAACCTCAATTTTGAACAAGATTGAAAAGAATGAAGGACACACATTTTAATTTAGGTAACTATTAAGTGTCATATGATGTCCTACCATAGAAAATACACTAAAGTGGATACAAAATAATTCCTAGATTATAGACAAATTAGGTGCTTACAATTTAGGATAGTACATTTAACCCCCACTTTAGCAAGAGTGAGAGAAAAACTCATGCTCCCGATAAATGAAGATGAGATAAAAGAAAGAAAGAGAGAAAGAGAGATGATCATGGGCGAATTGCAAAGAGGTAAGGTATAACTATATTTGAGAATGCAATACCCCGAACAAAGGATCTTAACTTAGACATCTATGTACAAGGGCATGAAAACAAAAGAAAAGACAAAGACAAAGACAAAAGACACAAAACACAAAGAGGGGTTAGTACTATAAACAAAGACTCCAAATCAACTAATAGAAGAGACCTCAATAGAGAAATGTTTCAGCCACTAATATCATGTTCAAAAAGCTATTATGAGAGCATAAATGACCACGTAGAAAGGGCAAGAGAGTCTCCAAAGATGAGGAAAAACTCCATGGTCTAACCCACTAGCATAGTTATGAGAGCATAAAAAGAAGAGAAAGAGACTATGACTCTGATGGGCTAGAAAGTTGTGTTATGTAAGGTGATCCATGGAAGAAGAAGAGGAGGAGAAGAGCATAAATGATGGAAAGTTGTGTTATGCATGGTCCACTCATCCCAAAGAAAGAGGGAAAGGAGAATTGAAGGTCAAGAAAACTACATTATGTTATTCAACTCTACCTTAAAAAATTTGCGCACAGAGGCGGCTTTGAAATTTTGTGTTTAGGGGTAGCTTTAAAAACATTTTGCACATAGGGGTGGCTTAAGGGATCAATCTTATGAAAAGAATTGTCTCCATGTGGATCCAAAAAAAAAGATCAGGCCTAAGGAAAGAATTGTAGCCAAAGGGATAAAAAAAATAAGATTAGTCAGGTAAGGAAAGCATTGTCTCCTTAGGGATCCAAAAGAAAGAATAAAAAGTGATTTGTCTTAAGGAAAGTGTTTTCTCCTTAGGGATCAATAAACAAAGAGTTGCATAATATACAAGGGAGGTTGTATGTATGCCCCCTCCTTGTGATGGAAACATAGGTGGCATCATAAGAAAAAGAGATCAAGTATACGTACTTCCAACAACAAGAAAATATTCTTAAAGCAACAATGTATGCCATATCCCTAGAAAGGAGTGAAATCTCTTATTAGATAAGGAAATAGATAATTGTGAAAGGATATTCTACAAGTAGGACAACACCATTTAAAGGAAGATAACTTGGTTGCAAGACATCTACCTTTAAGAGGTGATCTTGAAAAAAGACAACATCTTCAAGACAAAGAGGGGAAGAGAACAAGAATGCACCCTTTTATCCCCTTATTGCTAGATGAAAAAGGGATTCTTGATGAAGGGTAACATCTTTAAGGACAAAAAGTAAGGAAATTTATTTAGGATGAACATAGTTTAAAAATAAAGAAGAGGTTGTTATCAAGTATATATACCTCTTTACGTAAGAGAGAATCCTAAATCAAAACAAAATAATTCCTTATAAGAAAAGAATGTCATGTGATAAAAAAAAATGCCACTATACTAAGGAAAGTAGATCTTTATAAGGAAAAGGAAGAGGAAGATGAGCATAAGAAATCTTACCCCCCAAGTACAAAGGCAAAAGAAAATATAATATATTATATACCCTCAATGATAGTTCCCTTATAATAGACATGTTGTTTCAAGTAAAAATAAGATGTAAACTAGGATGTAAATCTCCTCAAAAAGAGAAGATCCTAATGAAAAACAAACACATTTATGCAAGAAAAGACATTATGTTATGAGAGAAACAAGTAAATAAGGGGAGGATGATTGATTTAAGCAAAAGAAGCAAAATTCAATCCCTAAATGGAGGATCATGTTGTGATAGAGATGGCCCTTGAGGCATGAAAAATATTGTTAAGCAAAGATATAAGTGTACATGGTGAAAATGGAAGTAGTGTATAAATGGGGTAAATCACTTCTCCTTTTCATGAATTACACATTTTGAAAGGAAGATACCCCACTAGTTAAGAGGAGACTCAAACACTAGGTGGTACACTTATCCTTCTCTAAAATATGTAATTATGAAAATGAAAATGATGAAATAGAGTAATGTAAATGATTAATTAGGTAAGTTAATTAAAAACTGGTAAAAATGGACTGATATAGACATAAAGTGAGCTAAAATGTATAGAAATAGAATCCAGAAAGCATATCTAACTTGTGGCTGAAATATGGACTTAGAATGTAGGGGATATGATGGCAAGGATGACATGTACATGATACATAATGGCAATGACGACTTGTTCTTGGTGTTTTGGTCTAACTTTTTCATAGATTATTTGACTACTCCTAATCTATTTGGATATTTTATGATGGCTCTATAACTTATTCCCACACATAGAAAAATGAGGAAAAGGTTATCTAAAGGGGTTTTCCTTAGTTAGACCCCTGTTTAGGAATCAATCTTGAAAATGAAATGAAATTTCAAAAAGGAAAGCATGTAAAAAGGGAAATGATTGATTCACCTTGCATAAACCCTCATGGACAAATGTTGAAATCACTCATACCTATGAAGATACTTAAATGCACTTGAAATCCAAAGAGTTGACCTTGTAATGTGATGTATAATCAAGGATTCCCTCACAAAATGCATAGATCTATGATTTCTATTCCTAGACCTTGAATGTAGATATGCTTGATAACCACCTACAAAGAAGGATAAAGATAGTGGATGGAAAGATGGATCTTTTGCTTGATTGAGAATTCATCTACTTGGCCATCATGGGAGAGAAACTTTCTTCAATTGGAAAATATTGTATTTGACTTGAATGATCTTGAATAATTGGAGACTTAGAGAAACTATATCTTGGATGCTTGCCTTCAAATCTTGAATCCAATTACCCAATTCCTCTTGATTGTTTGAAAATCTTGATAGCTTGATTGCCAAATGAGTATAGTTATTGATTGCAAAATGAGGAGAGATAGGGTTCATTATACTCAATCCATCATTTTGGGGTTCAAACATGATCTAGGTCAACCACAAAATCTTTTCTCCCACTAAAACCCTAGCATCAAACTCTGAGTGAAATCTGAGCCACAAACTATAGGGACATGACACCATTGGAAACATGTACAATGAAGAATGAGTAAAAATTTGAATGGGGGGATTGGGAGGAGTGAAAAGGTGAAGGAAAAGAGGAATCAACTTGCTAGGATCAAGCATAATAGATAGAAGATCTTGAAATCACAAAAATGGAGTCTAATAGGTCCTGATAAAGCATCCAATAATTGGTGATAACTTTTTAAGATGTTAAATTTAGCCCCTACTTTAGTCAGAATTTGAGACAAGCTCATTCTCAAATAAAAGTAGATCAATGCATAACTGAGAGGGGGGTGAATCAGTTATCTAGTGTCCCAAAACAAAATGTATAATCCAAAACAAATTCTTCAACTTCTGCTACTCGGTAAACATAAAATACTTTCACTATCTATGTTTTTACCGATTGTCAGTTTAAAACTTATAGTAGTTACTGATAAAATCTAACATGTAATATGCAAAGTATGATAACAAACAAATATCACAATCAACACATAACACAAGATATTTAACGTAGAAACCCTATGAAGGGAAAAACCACTTGGGACCGGCAACCCAAAAATGTTCACTCTTTTGAAGTGAGGTCGATGAAGACCCAACCCTGTTAAAGGTTTACAAACACATTGTTAGGTGTGACCTTATTAGAGTATTTTAGACCAGAAGTTATCGTCCAACTAGTAGTCACTCTGGGGTTGACAAGATAACAATGTTCACTCTATGAATGAAACATAAAAAGACTTTCTCAGTGCACTCGGTTAAGAGATTTGACTGTATATAATGGTTAAATATGTAACAGTAGATGATCTACCTTGAAACAACTTCAATTGCAGTTTATAGATCAATGTTCAGCTCATTCAAATCTTTCTAATCAATATATCACTTCAAATTCAATACTATATCAACTTACTGTCTGTCGGTAATTACTCTTTGTAGCTCGGTAATTCTTCTGCAGTTCGGTTCTCACTAACTAGTATGATTAGAATGCATGAAAAATCCTTCATGTGATAATTCTATAGTATCTTCTTCTTCCGACGTCTTTCAACAATGAAACTAATGTCTCTTATATAGACGGGTAAATCATTTTCTTTTTGTCCATCAAATTTTGCTGGTTAATCTTATTCATTGATTTTGCCACTCTAACCTTCTTCGGCTGATGTGTTAGTAACACATTTCAATCTGCTCCATTAGATCTTTCTTGAATTATGTTATTCGTCGATCTTCATAACAAACCTTATATGTTACCTTGATTTCATACACTTTACATCTCATCACTTTATTAGCTAAATTGATCATTTAATTCCTTTATGTTTTGCTCGGTTAACAAAGAAATGCGTTGGTGAACACAAGCTCGGTTAACACTACGCTTGGTATACACTACACTCCGTCAATGTATACTGGAATGCTTTATTTACTGACAACACTGCTTTGTGTCTTCCAGCTCTATTCATCATCATAGATGAATGCAACATAATAAAGTCGATATCATCAAGTCATAGACTCATCAACAATTTACTTAGTGTATTCCTTATCCTCATCTAATATATACATCTTCCTCATGTAGATATTTTTGTTCTTCATCTCTTTCACCTTTCTTCAGATGTATCAGTATAGTAACTTACAAGATAAGTATTGTCAAGCTAGTTGACATCAATGACAACATAATACTAATTTAATCATCTTGCATATCTAATTAGCAACTCCTTAGTGATCTTAAATCACAGATTCTTCATTCAGTGTTCTAAATCAGTTGTAGTTCATCACTTTAGTCAAAATTTGAGACAAACTCATTCTCAAATAAAAGTAGATCAATGCATAAGAAAAATCTTATCAAGGTCAAGGAGATAAAGAAAACATCAAGCCCTAAAGTGACCTAAGTACTCATCAAATGCAAAACCAAGATAAAGGAGGTATCACTCGAAGAAAAAAGAATAAAGAGAGAGAAAAAGAGAAGGCATGATCACTAGCCTAGTAAGGTATTGTATTGCTATGGATCACAAAGAGAAATCACTTAAAAATATGGCATTGAAATTATAGCAAGTCATGTTATACTAGTCAACCCATCAAAGAGGATCAATCCTCAAGGAAATAATTATCTCTATTAAGGGATCTAACAAGGGTGATCAGGCCTTAGGAAAGCATTGTCTCCCAAGGGATAAAAGAAAGAAAGATTAGTCCTTAAGGATAGCATTGTCTCCATTAAGTGATCTAGAAAAGAAATCATGCCTAAGGAAAGCATTGTATCCATAGGGATCAAAGAAAGGAAGATCAATCCTCAAAGAAATCATTGTCTCTGTTAAGGGATATAATGAAAAGATGAAGGAAAGGAAAGTATTTTACCCTTGGCCATCCATAAGAGAGATTTCATTAAATAATTGTGTTTGTGTGTACAAAATGTGAAATAACAGGTGGAGTGTATGGCCCCGTGTTAAATAAATTGCAAATGCTTTAATGAGAGCAATAAATTTAATGGAGCATACATGCACCCAAAAGAAAAATTTTCACTATGAGGTTCCCCTGAGAAAATATATATTAAGGGAAATGGACACATGAAAAAAGAGAGCATGAAAGGGATCTACTAACTCAGGGGCTAGTATGATCATCTAATAATACATGAGTTATTATATAAAAATGTAATGTCATCATTCCACAAAGGTAGCAGAACTACAAGGACAATGGAAGAATGTCATGTAAGAGTTATGAAGAAGAGTCTTTTTGGGCCAAAATCATAGAGACCAAAAATAATTGGTGGCTATCATTTTGCATCATCCCTAATCAGACAACATAAATACAAATTTATAAATAGTGACAAATGAACAACATAACATGTAACAAGATGTAGAAGAAATGAGATATAGATAGAGTAATTTTACAACAAATCAATTCCTTTATCACCTTACCCTGACAAAGTAACAAGGTTCATCTAAAGAAGTCTAAACAAAATATATATCAAGCAAAACATCATAAGAGAAGCACATTACAACAAGAAAACATAGATTCCACCGCACAAGAGGAGCTAGTCAAGCATATTGCATGCCCCCTCATCTCATTCTCTAGTGTTTAGGGAAGGTCAGTCAACATCAAGAACATTAGATAGAATAATAGCCAGTTCCAAATAAGGACCATGTTGTAAAGATGGGTGACTTTGTTCATCACTAGGACTGAGACATAATTGTTATGAAAACATAGCTAGTAAGTAATGATTAACATCAGTAAGCTCATACATAGCATTAGAATCACTATAATGAATATCATCATTAGTTGAATTAGGAACATCAAAAGCGTCATCATCAAGAGTATCTTCTTTATCCAAATTAATTATAATAGAATCCAAGATACAAATAGAATATATTTGTTCACAAATCTTTTGAATTTTATACTTATGATATGATTGAAATAGATTATCTCTATGAGGTTGAGTTGGTTGATGCATAGAAGGCCAAAAAAAATCAAGGTCGAAAGACCCTTGAGGTACTAAAGGTTGGTAGAGACTATGATTAACAATCATGATTTATTCATTATAGAGAAATTTAAAACACTTATGGATAGGAGAGGCTAAAAATTTCATTGAGGTAAGCCAAGGAAGACCAAGTGTAACTTTAAATTGATTGAAAGTTGGGATGACAAAAAAGGTGACATTTAAAGTTTTACTACCAACTTCTACAAGAAATGTAATAGAACCATGTGTAGGATAAATGAAACCATTGCAAGTTTGGATCATAACATCAAATTTGTCATAGAAATCACATTCCAATCATCTATTGTAAATATGTTCTTCAATTATCACATTCACCATGAAAGTAGGGTCAACAAGCACACCACAAAAATAGAGATCATTAACCTTTACAACAATTTGAAGAGAACCATCAAGTGCTTTAGTTGTCTCACTAGGGTTAAAGATAATGCAAAGATCTAGTTCAAGTTTGGGTTTTGGTTAAGATTTATATTGATCAATAAGATTGAAAAAATTATTGGCCTCAATACTCTTATCATCATATTCAACAACATGAGTGGAAGAAGAAAGAAAAGTATAGTTGGACTCAACAACATTGGTTGAATGAGATGGTAGAGGGTCAGTATAGATTTGAAAATTTTGGTTGGGAAGTGCTACACATATGTTTCCTTGATCATTAACACTCTCAACAAATATAATATTGGAATCAATGAGGTCCTAAATAACATCTTCCAAACAAAAACACTTTTTAGTATCATGACTAGGTTAATATTGGTGTTGGTAAAAAGATTTGTGATCAAAGAATTTGGGAAAAGGTTTATACGTGTCAATTGGTTCAACAAGAGGAAGATTTAACACTTCAACATTAATCAAATTCAACATCACATTATGCAAAGATTTGAAAAGCTGAGTAAAATTACCAGAAGGTATAAAAAAATATGACAAAACCTTTGGATGTTGTTGCAACCCGCTCATCAACATTGTTGGATGAATTATTTATCTAAATGACATTCTTGGATCTTTGAAACATGTTATAGGATACGACATCACTCTTATCAATTACCAGAGCCATTGGAGTGGTTCTCTCAAACTGACTCACTTGAATTTGATAATTATGAAGTATTACACACAATTGAGTAAAAGAAGAAAATTCGGAAAGTAGAATCTTATCTCTAATGTATTTTTGTAAATTAAAAATGAAAATACATTGCATAGAAATATTAGGCACAATATAAGAAATATGAGCATGCAAATGCTTAAATCTACAAATGAAATCAAACACTTTTTCTTTAACACCTTGTTTATAATGCATTAAATCAGCTAAAGAAATCTTAGGACCAATATTATTTTAAAATTGTTGGATGAAATAATTAGCAAGATTTTCAAAGGAGTCAATAGAATAAGGAGGAAAAGAAAAATACCATTGCAAGTCTTTATCTCAAAAGTTTCTAGTAAAAAAATTATCCATGAACCTATGATCATGAGAAAAATCACTAAACAATGTTTGAAAGGTTTTGACATGGGTTAGAGGATCATATTTACCATTATAAGTCTCTAGGTTAGGATTCTTCATTTATTGAGGAATAATAGCATGGATGATATCCAAGGACAAAGGACTAGAAATGGCACAAGTAGGAATGTTGAACTTGGATTGGGTCATGAAAGCAATTTATTTTTGCAAGGAAGACACAATTTGAGCCAAGCTAATAATAGTATAATCAGTAGAAAGAATGGTAGGAGATGTGTGTGAAATGTTTGGACCATTATGAGAAATGGAAGGAATGATGGAGTATGAGAAACAAGCATTATTGTGTGGTAAATTGGCCTGATGATTATAGCATAGAGGTTGTCATTTATGGAAACACTACTCATTGGCATGATCACTTGGAGTTCATTTCAGTTTTGGATGTTCGTATTGGAAAAGTGACTAAGTCCCGGAAGTAGTTGATAGGGTACAGTTGAACAATTTTTCCTGGAGAACATAGTATTTGAAGAAACAAGTCTTGCGAGATTAGAGGAATCTATTATGAGATTTAATAGAACTTTAGTTAAGGTCTTTTTATTTTGGATTTGATTGGAGAAAGTTACAACATGATCTGGGTACACGAAGACAACACAACAATGAAACAGGGTAAATGAGTGGTCGCGATGATTAAGGGAGTAACATGTGGAATCTAGAGGTGCTACCTTGGATTTTGTTTGGGTGCTACCATATCTTTGTTAATGTATGATTGTCAACTATATAATTTTTATTTGAATATGCATTGGACATGTTTTGTGGTGTATTTATGAGCCGACTGGAAAGATTATGAGATCGAGTATATATGTTTTAAGATGTGAAGTTATGACAGTGAAAAGAAATGCATTGGTATTTCAAAATAATGCAGAGGATACTGCGAGCTATTACTAGAACTATTTTGGCATAATAGATGTTTTTTTAGTTTATTTTTGTTGCTACAAGATACTTTGGTAATATTGGATGGTGAGTCCATTGTAGAAGCAGTAAGCTCCATTTTGTATTCACCCCTAATAGGGTTATATACTCCTAACAGGGTCAATCCTCTAACAAGGATGTGTACTAATGTAATATTCTTCTCCTAACAGGGCAAGGTCTACTAACATGGACACAGTAATTTTAGTGCATCATTTGTGGGTATCATCCCCACTGGGGTTTTCCCTTAGCCAGGGTTTCCTTGAGAATAAATCATGGTGTTATGAGTTGTTTACTTTATGTGTGTGTTCTTCTTATTTTAGTTATTGCATGGTTAATTTTGAATTGTCTTAAAAGAAATAAAAGTACTACAATATTAATCCACCCCCCCTCTCAATATTGCTTAATCCTAACAACTATTTTGAGAGCGCAAGGCCCTTGAAGATAAAGCCTAATATCTTAAGGGAGATCTGGATGGATTCAAGCAGTTTGGAAGAAAACTTTGAGGTGACACTAGAAGACCTGGATAAGGCTAATGCTGAAAATGTTGAATTAAAATATAATATAAAAAAAGATGAAAAATATATCAAGACGCTCAAAGAACAGATTGAATTTTCAAGAAACAAAAGGCAAGAACTGTTAAGGGAATCTAAGAATGATTCATCTAATTTGATCAAAAAAATTGAACAGGAAAATAATGTAATAAAGCATGAATATGAGATCATCACTGTACAAATGACTAAAGAAATTCAACAAGAGAAAGAAGAAGAAAAACAAACTTAAAGAATCCTTGGAGAGTGCAAATGTACAGATGGAAAGAATGCAACTGGAAATCAATGATGTCAAAACCAATTATGAAGAACTGGAGAAGTACAATATCATCATTAAAGAAGAGCTTGTCGAAGCAAGGAATCATATTGAAAAACTTCATGCAAGCAGTAACAAAAACCTAATCATGAAAAGATAGGAGTTGGCTTCAATGAAGCCGAATGTTCCAAATATTAGGAAAATAATGCAGAAGGTAGGACAAATGAGACACATAATCAACAATAAGAACCTAATCAAAAATAGAACACTAGGGAGAATATCAAACCTTTCAAAGGGATATGCTTTGGATGCAACACATTTGGTCACATGAAGAAGGATTATAAATGTAAGAATGTTTCCAAAAAATTTTATGGTTATTGCTTTAATTGTTGGGAATATGGACATAAAAGAAATGAATATAGAAAACTAGTTGAAACATGGAAGAAACAAGATTATGTTAATAAGATCATTTTTCACAAATGCAATAATCTTGGGCACAATGTAAAGAACTGTAAATTGAAAGTTAGAAAAGATAGGTATCAACCTAGGAGACCGTTTGTTACTTGTTTCAAGTACAAAAATGAGGGACATATAGCCAAGTACTACAAATATAATGGACTAGTTGGAAACATAAGACCACCTACAAAAATAAAGAAAAATATTGGTGACACTGGAAAAAGCTTTACAGAGTATGTGAATGAGTTTAATCGATAGTTTGTAAAAGAAGGAAACACGGTCGATGAAAAAGTGTGGAAGGAGAAGAATCAGACTGAAACCAAGGATCAAGGTGAACTAGTAGATGCTATCGGATCTTCATTTGACGCTAATGATTCTATTTTCACCTAAATGTCTAAGCATGGCCTTAGGGGGAGCATTGAAAGAGTTCATCAGTAAATCATCTAGCCCTTGGTATGAAGAATGAGATTTTGTGAAGTTGTGTGTAGTTACATAAGTGTATGTTGGCAATATATCTAAAATCACAAGGTTTGAAAGTTACTATAGAGTAATCACTTGTTGTTGAATGGGTAATTGGTCTTCAAACAAATTTTTAAGATGATCTCCCTAAAATGATTAGTAGAGTTATTTAAGTGAAATATCTTAGTCATTTTAATCACCATTCGAGTTGAACTAAAGGAGACTAGAGGAGCAAGCAAGAGCGATAACATTTATGTTAGCATTGAGTGTGCATACCCTAATTCACTGGGTAAAAGGTATTTTGATCTTATGCAAATATTTTTTTTCTATGGATACTCCATTAATCTTTGATTTTGTGAGAGGCTGAGGTACAATTTTAAGAAACACCCTTACAAATCTATAGAGGATGATCTTGAAGGTACATTTTCACAAACCACTTACAATGTGCTTCATGTGGAATATATTAGGGCATACATACATTGAAAGTATGAGACTTTGGGGGACTTTGAAATCCTCAGGGAAATAAAGACACATTAAAAGATGATGGAACTTGGAATGATGAGTTCACTCATTTGCAAAATCTTAGCACCATACGAATGATAGAACACTGTGAGTTCGATGAGGAAGAATGGATCAAGATTGTCCTTAGTAGAGTTCATGTTCAATTTTTTATGGATAGGAGAGCACACTATTAAGATTTCTAATAAGATAATTCATGATGTAACTAGATTGGACAATGTTGGCATTATCCCTACTACTAAGAAAAACACGAAGAAGCATGTAGAAACCCTAATGCATTCCAAGTAGGATAAGAGGGAAATTACAATTGCTGACATCTTTTAGCAAGATGTGAGATTGATTTATATGGTCTTGGAATATAAAATTCATTACAACAACTGACGTAATTCAATTTCTACGGGCGTTATCATGATGGATTATAAAATGGTGAAGGAAAATGTGAAGTACAACTTGTGCAAAGTACTAAGACAATAATTCCTAGAGAACGTTAAGTAGATCAAGCATGACAAATCAAAAGCATTCGATTTTGGAGCTTTGCTGATACATATATACATTCACATAGTTCATAAGTTTCATGGAATGCACCCTAGGGCTTAGAAATACAATGAACCCATAGGTATTCAAGTGTTTAACAATTATCGAAGACAACAATACATGGGTGGATGGAGAAATCTTTTCCATGTTCAAAATTCTTCAAAGAAAAATGAAGGAAAGGATGAAAATTCCTAAGGAAATGGTAGAGAAGAACAAATATACAATTTGTTTCATGGTTGTAATTGATTGTGTATGTTTCAAGGCAGTTGAACCTAGAAAGAAGTGGAGTTACCCTATGGGTTATGAGGTCAGTGCAGAGGTTCTTACTATGCAAATAGATCATGTTATTTTTTTTAAGATTGATCCTACTATAGAAAGATGGGGTACTTATGAAGAAAATCTACTAAAATCAGAGATTAACAATCAAGGGTAGTGAGGAAGAGAAAGATTGAGAAAATAGTTGACAATCTTGCAGAGAAGGCAGGTATCAACCAAGAAGGAATGAAAGAGGTCAGAAGGAAGATAGCAGAAGGAGCTTATGGGTTGTCGAGTACTTCTCTTGCAACCTTTCCACCTCCTAAAGCTATAGAAGTTTATGATTTGCCTCTAATAGTGGTCACAACACAAGGTAAATCTCCTACCCCTCCTAGGAGAACATCGTAGAGGATTGCAATAGTCAAAATTGAAGAAAAGGGAGAAGAAGCATATGCGAGGACAAAAAGATACTCTAGACCCAAGATGATGATTTTTGGGCTCGATCCTAAAAGGAAAACCTTGGCCACTCCACACAAGGAAGAATACCCTACAAAGAAAAGGAAAGAAGAAAAGAAAGAAGAACCCATTCAAGAGAAGCCAACTGAGAGACAATTGTGAAAAATAGACCTGAAGATGTTAGCAAAGAGGATAGTAGACCAGGAAAAGTTGAATCAATTGCCAAAATATTATGAAAGGTATGATGAGAAGGATAAAATTCAGATAGAATATATTGAGATAAATCATATATTAACCTTTAAGAAGAATTTGATTGAGCTTGAAGGTTGTATTCCAAAATACTTATTTGATAGATTAGAAGTGAGGAAGTAGAGAGCTTTAGAAGAAGATAATAAAATCCATGTAAAAGTAATAGAAGATATGTATCTGGTTATCTCTCATAAAGAGATTGAAAGAATCTTGAAAAAGGTGAAACCTTTATTAAGGACATAAAAAAGATTGATCAAAATAATGGAAATGAAATATGAAGAAGTATAAGAAGATACACAAAAGGCCATAGACAAGTTGTTGCTGAAGAAGGACCAAAAAAATTTAATCTCTCTAAGAGTACCCAACCAAAAGATATAATGATTAGAGAATCATCTAAATATGTTAGAGTAGAAGAAGAAGAATCTAAGGATGAGAGTACTCATCAATTCTACAGTACAATGTAGCAACTAGATTTCTTTTGTGGTAGGTATACATGTATCTTTGGATACATCGTAGGATGTTGATGATCCTTTATTAGATGACAATAATGTTAAAACATTGATTGAGGAAGAAATGAGAGAGAAAATGGTTGAAGGAAAGCATGAAGAAGAAGGCCAAGCTAAAAAGGAAATAGAATTGGCTCCTAGTTCTGATTAGCCTAAGGTTAAGGAGGAATTACTTGTTGATCCATTGTTGGCAAGTGATTTAGGGAAGGCATTGAAAGGTGATGAAGATTTAGACATTCTAGATGAAGATCAGCTGATGAAGTTATCAATAATGGCTTTCGCTAAGACTAAGGAGAGGTAAGAAAAGAAGACAAAGAAAAAGGAAAAATTATTGAACAGAGCCCTTGAAATCTTCAACAAAATTATTCCAATTCATGTTACTCTTTAAGGGAATGATTCAGTTGTTAACCTAAACAAATTCCTAGATAACTTTGACAATCATTTTTCATCTTTGGAGAAGGCCGCAATTGTAAAAGTTGAAGAAGAATTCATGGCAAAGAAATTTGTAGAGGTATGAAAGTCAATTATGTGGGCTCCAAATATTGTAGATACCACCATCTCTGGAATTAGGACTTCTACTATGCATGGGAATAAAATATATTGATACTCCATAAATCCTTCTAAGTATGTACAAAATGTGGTGGACATAATTCACACTATGAGAAGACATTGGATAACTTGGCAAAGAATTATGGGTCCTCCTCACAATCTATTACTGAGTTGGACAAGGAAGTATCCAAATTATTAGATAAGATTAGTATTCTGCAATCTAAGAAGTCAAGAGTGTTGAGAAGATTCAGTGAGTTGAGAAGTTTGATTACTCCCAAACTATCAATTTTGGAGAAGCACCTTGAGGACATGGAGATACAAAGAAATATTTTGATGAATCAATGCCTACTGTATTGAAGGATGCTAATATCTCATCATTTGTAGTAAATGGTTTAATTCAAATTGGTCATACATTGAAGAAAACATGGGAAACAAATGTAAAGGTATTAGAAACCTCCTTCCAAGACATACTTTGCATGGTTTAAATTTTGATATACAGTCCCAAATTTTTACCTTGAATATAAATACAATTTTTGTATGTACCTTTTCCATTGATGTCAAAGAGGGAGTAGTAGTTGTGAAAAATATAAGGTGTATAATCAATAGTTTGGTATTGGACACTTAGTCATTTTTCACTAAGTGTTGTCATTAATGCCAAAGGGGGAGATTGTTGGAAAGTGACCTAATGATTACAACATAAAGGTTGTCATTTATGGAAATACTACTCATTGTCATGATCACTTGGAGTTCAATTCAGTTTTGGATGTTCACATTGGAAGAATGACTAAGTCCAGGAAGCAGTTGACATGGTTCAATTGAACAGTTTTTCCTAGCAAACACAGTATGTGATGAACCAATTCTTGAGATCTTAGAGGAATCTATTATGAGATGTAATATACCTTTATTTAAGGTCTCTTTTATTTGGAGTTGATTGGAGAAAGTTACAACATGATCTGGGTACATGAAGATATTACAACAATGAAACATGGTAAATGAGTGGTCACGATAATTAAGGGAGTAACATGTGGAATCCAGAGGTGCTACCTTGGAATTTGTTTGGGTGCTACCCTATCTTTGTGAATATGTGATCATCAACTATATACTTTCTATTTGAATATGTGTTGGACACATTTTTTGGTGTATTTGTGAGCCAATTGGAAAGATTATGAGATCGAGTATATATGTTTTAAGATGCAAAGTTATGATAGTGAAAAGAAATGCATCGAGATGTCAGAATAATGCAGAGGATGTTGTGAGCTATTACTAGAACTACTTTGGCATAGAAGATTTTGTTGTAGTTTATTTTTGTTGCTACAAGATACATTGGTAATACTAGACAATGAGTATGTTGTAAAAGCAATAAGCTCCATTTTGTATTCACCCCTAACAGGGTTATAACCTCCTAATAGGGTCTATCCTCTAACAAAGGCTTGTACTAATGTAATATTATTCTCCTAATAGGACAAGGCCTCCTAACAGGGACACAATATTTTTAGTGCATCATTTGTAGGTATCATGCCCACTGGCATTTTTCCTTAGCCAAAGTTTCCTCGAGAACAAATCATGGTGTTGTGAGTTTTTTACTTTATGTGTGTTCTTATTATTTCAGTTATTGCATGGTTAAGTGTGAATTTTCTTAAAAGGAATAAAAGTACTACAATACAGATTCACCCCCCTCTTAGTATTGCTTGATCCTAACATATTGTAAGTGGGAATTAATGAGGGTAAAGAAATACATGGAACACTTTAAGTAATAGTGATAACAATAGTATTAGGAATTATAAAATTTTAAAGATTGAGATTTTGAATAGAAGTTGTTATGATAGGTGGATCATAAGTGGACACACTAGAAATGAAAGTAGAAATAGGCATGGAGGTCTCAACACTAGTAGTAGGTGGAATGAATCCTAGGTGTTGGGCACAATCTCTAATGGGCTTGACTTCAGGATTAGAGTTTTATTGTCATAACTATTGCTCAAATTTTTTGAAGTCATTGGAAAGTTTTTAAACTTGCATATGAGGGAATCTTAAAGCTTCATCTTTATCATGAGAAGAGTGGGAATAATATTTCTCAATAATATGATTAATACCATTAGTAGGCATGTTGATCTCATCAAGATTCCTAGGAAAGATGGAAGGCTCACGATCAAAGGAGCCCATAAGTCTATGGATTCTCCTAATAGGAATGCTATAAGTAGGACTCAAGGTAATAAAACTCATGCACAAGAAAAGAAATAAAGATATATCTAATGAAAAATTAAAATTTGAAATAGATATGCAATTCAAATTAAGAAAAAAAGTAAATTTTTAATGGAAAGAACATCTAACTATAAAATATAAAGATCTAATGTAAATCATATAATGTAGATCAAAATGCAAACGAGATCCAACTACCAAAAATTCTAAGTATGTAAGAAGAGTTGGGTTTGCCAAAAATGTATGTGATGAAAAGGGAAGCAATGTATAAATGGGGTAAATCACTTCTCCTTTTCATAAATTATGCATTTCAGATGGAAGATGCCCCACTAGGCTCAAGAGGAGACTCAAACATTGAGTGGGATAGTGATCCTTCTCTAAAATATATGATTATGAAAATAGAAATGATGAAATAGAGTAATGTAAATGATTAATTAGGTAAGTTACTAAAAAATTGGTAAAAACAAACTTATACAAACAGATAGTGAGATAAAATGTACAGAAATAGAAACTAGAAAGTAAATTTAGCCTGTGGCTAAGATATGGGCTCAAAATATAGGGGACATTATGAAAATGGTGACATGTATCTACGACATGATGGCAATAGAAAATTTTCCCTAATGTATTCATCTTAATTTTTCACAGATTGTCTGGTTATTCCCAATCTATCTGGATCCTATCTGATGGCTCTATATCATATTCCTACACAGAAAAATTGGGAAAAGGTTTTCTAAAGAGGTTTTCCTTGGTAAAACCTCTATTTAGGAATCAACTTTGGATATTAAATGAAATTTCATAAAGGAAGGTATGCAAAATGCAAATGATTGATTCACCTTGCATAAACCCTCATGGAAAGATGTAGAATTCACTCATACCCATGAAGATTCTTGAATATACTTGAAATCCAAAAATTTTACCTTGGAATGTTATGTAGTATCAAGGATGCCCCCACAAATTTATAGATCTATGATTGTAACTCCTATATCATGAATGTAGATATGCTTGATAACCACTTGTAAAGGAGACATAAAGTGAATGGAAGGATGGATCTTCTTTCTTAATTGATAATTCCTCTACTCAGCCATCATGGGAGAGAAAATTTCTTCAATTAGATAATATTTCCTTTGAATTTAATGATATTGAAGAATTGGAGACTTGGAGAAACTAGATCTTGGTTGGTTTCCTTCAAATCTTGAATCTAATTGCTCAATTACACTTGATTGCTTGAAAATATTTATAGCTTGATTTCCAAATGCTTGAGTATAGTTATTGATTACAAAATGAGGAGATATAGGGGGGTTTTATATTCAATACATCATTTTGGGATTCATAAATGATCAAGACTGACCACAAAATATTTTCTCTTGCTAAAACCCAAACATCGAGCTATGGGTGAAATTTGGGCCCCAAACCTCAAGGACATGACACCATTGGTGACACATCCCATGAATAATGGGTCAAAATTTAAATAGGAGGTTGGGAGGAGTGAACAAGTGTGGAAAAAGAGGAATCATCTTGCCAAGATCAAGCATAATGAACATTAAATCTGGAAATCACCAAAATGGAGTCTAATAGGTCCTAATAAAGCATCCAATCATGTGTGCTAAATTTTTAGGATGGTATAATAAGTATCTTACATAAAATAAATAATCTCATACCATAAAGGATGTACCATCATAAAACAAAACAAAAAATGCATAAAGAGGAAAGAGGAAAAGAAGGATTCCAAATTATGCAAACTTAGTGGATAAATCAATTATAAAATTTGTGCACTTCCCAAGAAGGAAGAGATTTGTAAAGAATGGTGTAAGTCCCACTAGAGAGAAAGATCCTAAACAAATAATTACATGTGCAAAAGGATATCATAGTATAAAAGATGTAACCAACAAAGAGATAATGGATCCTTCAAAAGGAGAACATAGAATGAGTTAAATAGTCTTACCCACAGGTGAGGAAACAAGGAAGAACAACCTATTATGATGCTCACAGTCCACATTATGAAAAATAAAGAGCCCCCAATAATGTAAGATACTAAATTTACATAATGGATAGCAACATAATGTTAGTATTTGGTAACAGTATGTTTGTATTTGTTGTGACTAACATTTATGTTGTCATTGATGTCAATCATATTCAAGTGGATGAATTGGAAAAGTGATACTGAAGGATTGGATCAATCAGAACAAGGAATTTGGTTAAGTGTTGAGTCTACCGGGTAGAAGACAGAGTTATGTGACACAAACAGTCAATCGAAAGATAAAAAATATTTCAAGTGATGGTGATGTGATCATGTATTTGTTACTTAAATGTGATTTAATATTCATTTTTACCATCACACAAAGTTTTGACAAGTTTTGTGAAGGTTGTGAAACATTTCAGAAGGTATCAGGAAGAAGAATTAATTGATTGAGGTAAAGGTGAAAGAATTATTGTACCAATCAATTAAAGTGTTATAGTTGGTTAAGTTAAATGAGATTACATTGAGAACCAACATTGGAAAACCTAATTTCATGATTTGGTATGATCGGATGGATTATTATGATGTTAGGCCAACCAAATCTAAGTCGGTGGGTAAAACATTTTTTTCTTGGAGAATGTGAAGACATAATTAAAATAGTATATAAGTTGGATTGCAATGCAAGAGAAGAATGCGATGTGAAATATGATGATATTGGCGGAGTTATAGAAATTTGAGGATAGAAGATTGATAATTTAATGCATTTCAATGGATTTGATCAACCAAATAAGTTTCTAATCACATATCATGCACTTGTTGTTTCTTAAAAGTGACAACGAGCTAGATCCCTACATTGGGTGGATCCTTATAGGTCCTAATTGTAATTCATTTAACAAGGTGATACATTAATTTGTATTATTAAGTCCTCTAACAAGGCTACTCCTAACAGAGTAAATATCCTAATAGATCTAGAGGGAAATCCCCTAACCGAGTAACATATAATAATATATATGTAAAGCTCCTAACAAAGTAGATTCATTAGTGCACTAGTGGATTTGTGGGCATCAATCCTACATGGGGTTTTTCTCCTCTTACACGGGTTTCCACTAGAAAAATATTGTGTCAAAGTGTCATTTATGTGTGAATGATTTACATGTTAAGTTTAATTGTTTCACTTACATTTACATGTTTGGTAATCTTGAAGTTAATTGTTAAAAACTATAGATGTGTTAAGGTTCTGATTCACCCCCCCTCTCAGTACCTTCTCAGACCAACTATCGGTATCAGAGCACATGTTTTTGTGGTGACAAGTATGACAAATTGTATAAAATATCTACATATATGGAGAATTACTAGTATGAGATGGAACTTGAGAATGAACACAAAATGATCAATAAATTGTAGGGAAAACTGAAGAAATATATTGCAATTAGGAAAGAACTTACTAAGAGGTTAAGTGAAAGTAAGGACTACATAGATAAATTGTTTGAAGGTGGTCTACCCAATGAATCTGAAGAAGAAATTGCATATTTTATGGATAAGAATAAGAAAATTAAAGAACAAGTTGCAAATATGAAAAGAGAACTTGAAGGACAGTCTATTAGGATGTGTGAAGACCTAGAGGGAAAAAGAAAAGTTGAAGATGCAAGGAAAGTTGTTGAAGATACCAAGAAGACTAAAGAGGATGCCATAACAACCAACAATGCAAAACTAATGAGGATATCGTAAAATAACACACTCATGCATGAACAACTTCATAACACAACCAAAGAAAACCATAAAATCTTGAGTGAAAATGAAAGGATCAGAGATGAGAATGCAAAATTGAAGACTGATAATGAATAGATAAATGGAGAATTGAATGATACAAATGGTCTGCCAAATAATTAAAATGAGAGCACTACAAAATTGGATGAACAATTGAGGAACTAGAGGAGAATCATGAACACTATAGGATTAGGTTACACTAGTCATTCAACCTTTGAAAAAGGAGAATCATTTGCAAGTGATCAAAGGAGCATAAATAAAGTGCAACTACTATAATCATGAACCAAAGGGGAAAAATGAACTTAAAAAAATTCATAGTTATAGGAATACAAAGGTAGAAACAAATTTAGATGCATAAACATGGAATTTATCATAGAAGCTTTAGAAATGATAAAAAAAACCACCAATGTGTAACAGTCATCTATATGGTAGTAATTATCTGGTAATAATAGAGTAGGTTCCAAGAAATGCATAAGGTTGGTTAATGTTGTGCATTAATGCATGAAGAGAGGATGAATTAATGATAAACATAGCCTAATGAAGATGGTCATTGAAAATAGAGGCAAGGATGTTGTCAAAATACAATCAAGAGGATTAAAGTAACTGAGCATTCATAGAATATTTAGTGATGAGAAAAACAAATAGCCTTAAACATATTATGATCAAGAACATTTCTAACAAGTCACATTTTGTGATCAAAGAACATGGAACCCTTGAGAATCAATCATGTTAAAAAAGGGAAACTAACATCAGATTATCTACACAATATGCTATTACAAAGGATGTTGAAAAGAGCATACATAATCATGTAAGAACATGTGTGCAACTACATATAGTTTTGAAGAATAAGGTATTTTATATTTGTAGAGGCGGTAATGTATCGATAATTATGAGTTAATGAACTATCTAGATAATAGTCAATATATAATAAAAACCCCATGATTTTTACAACAAATTCTAACATCAAACCACAACCAAATTTTAGGTAAACCCGCAATCTTCAATATTAAAGGGAAAAATTAGTAAATCCACTACCATCAAAAAATATTTCACCATGATGAGGACATGGATGGAAGTTTTTAAGGGTCATTTATTTATAATGTACCAACATCAACACTATTTTGTTTTGATCTATCAAAGAAATCATCACCTATAGCGTAATGTTGAACCTATTCGAGATGAATTTGAAAATGATAAGGGGAAATTTTGTGTGGAATTGATCCTCAAAACATATATATAACCTTCTACTATTACTTCCTCTTAATCTATTATTATTGTTAAATCAAGATTATCATGCTTTGCATTCTCCACTTCTACCAAATCCCTCTACATAAAGACTAAGTTTTACTAGAGTCAAGGGGCATGACAATGAATAAAGGAGGGAATAATGTATGTCCATTGAGTGATAGTAGTGACAAAGTAATGATACCTCATCGACAGAGTTGGTGAAGGTATAGTGCATTAAAAGGAACATATCTCAAGTGCATTATAGTAGAAGGTACTAAGAATATTAAATCTAGATAGGGTGATATCCAATGAAAACTATGACTATGAGGGTTTGAGGAGTAGACCCGGTTTATAAAGAATTGAAACCCTACAATCATAACCTATAAAGAATGGAAAAAAATCAATACAGGAGATACAAAATACATGAGATTCATGAGATATACAATAGTATGTGGTTATACAACAAAATTTTTATTTTCTGATTCAGAGACACCCATGTAATAAAAAATAAAGACAACATACCCATTAAAATAGAAAGAAGAATTGCAGGGGCTTCTTTTCTTTGTATGTTTCATTTTCAAAAGACATAAAATATAAAACCCTCAAAGCATTAAGATCCATGAAAAAGGTTGCAACCATTCAAATATCTACATAGGCAAAAATCCATGGCTACATAGTGGCACAATGCATTCAAAAAATATTATTCGATGAAGAAAAGAAGCCCTTAGAAAAAATCCTCATTCCATATTTTTAAATAAATGTAGAATAATATTTCATGAAAGAGGGTTTCAATGTCACAAGCTATGA
This sequence comes from Chamaecyparis obtusa, assembly GCA_027943335.1. NCBI lineage: Eukaryota > Viridiplantae > Streptophyta > Pinopsida > Cupressales > Cupressaceae > Chamaecyparis > Chamaecyparis obtusa. Next base: position 357,385 of record BSBK01006226.1, on the reverse strand, counting down.
TTTATAAACTACATGATAACAAACTACGATAGAGTTGTCATAAAATCATCAAACTGAGAATTAAAGGCATGTTCATCCTTTTTATTTTCTAAATAACAAGGCTTGATGACATCAGAAAGAAAGCATACCTATAAAATCCAAGTAAGATCTGTGTAGAGGCAGAGTCACAAAGCATCATAAACTCTTATGAATCTCCATTGGAAAAGCATAAAAACCCTAGGTTACCATAGTGTTGAAGGCCAATAGAGCTCCATAGAAGAAAAATTAAAAGTGAAAAGAATGGTGGAGAATTTTCATTTAGGGTTTTTATCCCCTTATTTCACCATGAAGTGATAATATGAGACTTTGTGACTTAGGAATTCTTTGAAGAAAATATTTGAAGATTTCACCCTGTAGGGTATTGATATTTTTATATCATACGTTAGTTAATAAAAATTTACATTAATATTTCTTGTATCATCATAAAAAGTTACCACCCATTATTGGATGTCGTTAGGACCTATTAGACCCCATTTTAGTGATTCCTAGATCTGAATGTATTTATGCTTGATTTCCCTCATCTTTCATTTTCTCTCCCCAAACCTTTTCACACTCATAAGCTCTAGATCCACTTTTAAATTAACAATTTTGAGACTAGGTCAAACTAAGTTGACCTTGTCTTGGACTAGGTCAAACCAAGGTTACCTTGTCTTAGGGCATTGTATTTTAGTGGACTTCAGGCCCGATGTAGAGGTTTTTCTTCTTGATATTTATTTGTGGTTAGCCCAAAAATATTAAATCTTGAAATGAGTGTAAAAGGATGTCAACGCCTCTCATTCTCACATCCATTATTATCTATTCTTATTGTGCAATGACATCCTATCCATTTTATGTGCAAGCAAGTATTGGTGATTTCAAGAGAAAGTGCAATCAAGCTAATTGAGGATTTGGATTCAAGGTTTGAAGGAAAGAACCTATTCAATATCTCCAAGTCTTCATCCATTCAAGCAAATGAAATATTCTCTCAATGATGCAAATTTTTCTCCCATGATGGCCAAGTAGAAGAAATATCAAGCAAGCAAGAAGATCCATTCCTGTTCTCCATTCAAGATTTCAATTATACACTCATTCATGAGATAGGATTGGCAAGTGTAGATCCATTTCATTTTTGAAGACATCAATTATTCTACAACATATAACAAACATACATTTCAAGAATCTTCATGGATTTGACTGATTTCTACATCCATCCATGAGGGTTTTTCATGAAAGGTAAGTCTGACATTTATCTTGTTTACATTAATTTCCTTATGCAACTTCCATTTCATTTCAAGGTTGATTCCTATATAGGGGCTTAAATAAGGAAAGCCCCTTTCCACAACCTTTTTCCCCATTTTCTTGTGTGTAAGAACATAATCTCAAAGTTTTAGATTCAGATTTTAGGAGTTTTTGAACCAGTGGCATATCCTTCACAGATTTCATCAGATTCAAAGTCTCTAGGACTATGTTGACTTTATTGGACTAGGTCAACTTTATTTGACATAGTCCTCTGGATCTATAAATTTCATAATCAGGAGTTACAAGTGTCATAACAACAGATCCAGAACCATTTTTTATTTCAACAACTCTACGACAAAAAAATCCAATTATGAAGTCCACTCTTTTTCTCCCAGCTTCAAGGTGAGTTTATTCCTCCTCTTTTCATCTTGTACTTACTTGTATACATCAAATATGATACCAAATCTTGTTATTTATCATTTCATTTATCATAGTACTAATTCCTTTCATACATTTGCATATCATTTTTACATATCATATACATTTTAATATTAAAGGAACTCATCCCTAAATCACACTTCATTCTCAAATCTAGGGCTTTCATTAACACCCCTTCATCCTTTTGGGTTGTGATAATTTGATTTGGGCTTGAGGGTGATTATTTGGGGTGTTCCTTATGTATCATACCCCATCACAATTGATTTCATGAGTGATCTTCCTCAATAACATTTCTCACCATTTCTTATGATACATTTTGGTGAATCCGACTCATAACATTTCCTCTCTTGATCTTGGGTTTAGATTTTATTTCTATGCTTTTTGGAGTTAGATTATATCATTATTTGTATGCACTTTTTTAATCAACATTCACATTACATCATAGTTTCATGCTTAAATTTAATAGTTAAATTTGTTTGGATTTCAAATTTCTTTCAAATTTCATTTCATTTCTCTTTCCTTTCATTCCCTTGTGCATGATTTTTATCACTTTGAGTCCAACCTATATAATTTTGGTTAGAATAATTCATATAATTATGGGTTACTTTGATCTATAATCCTCCTTCTTTCCTAGGAATCTTGATGAGACCAACATGCATCTTAATGATCCTAATCCTATCATGGAGATAAACTCTTCTTATTCTTCCTATGATGAAGAATAAGAATTAAGGGTTTCTTTTGTCCAAGTCAAAAAAATTTCCCATGACTTTGAGAAGTTTGAACAATGGCTAGGTCAATAAAACAATAATCTTGATGCCCTTTCCATTGTAGAAAGCACAAGGAAAATTCTTCATAATGATGAACATGGTATTAACATTTTGAGTAGTATTTCTCATCTTGTTCATACCAATGTCAAACCTCTTGGGGATCATGCTCAAGATTTAGTCCTCATTCCACCTACTACAAGTGTTGAGACCTCTTTTCCTATCTCTACTTTCATTTCTAGTGTGTCCACATACGCACTCCACCTATCATAACAACTTCAATCCAAAATCTCAACCCTACACATGTGATTCTTCCTAATTCTATTGCACTTTTTATTCCTTCAAGTGCTCCATGTGTTTCATTGACTTATTACATGCCTAACTATCATAGTGTTCCTTTCTTATATTCAACCATTTCATCAATCTCCAAAATTTTCCTAACATTACACATGTTTCTCCTCTCACCATTCTTTCTACTAATTCTACCATTAATAGCTTGGCTTAAACTGTGTCTTCTTTGCAACAAAAAATTCCTTACATGACTCAATCCAAGTTCAACATTCCTAGTTGTGACATTGATAGTCCTTTTTCTATGGATATTATCTATTTATTTATGCCACTAGGCATTGAGATTCCTCATCTTAAGACTTATAATGTTAAGGGTGATCATGTGATTCATGTTAAAACTTTCCAAACCTCATGTAGTGATTTTCCTCGTGAGCATAGGTTCATGGAAAAGTTGTTTACTAGAACCTTTCAATACAAACATTTTCAATGGTATTGTTCCTTGCTTCCTTATTCAATTTATTCCTTCCAAAATATTTCTAATGCTTTCATTCAACATTTCCAAAACAACATTGGCCCTAAAATATCTTTAATTGATTTAATGCATTGTAAACAAGGTGTTCAAGAAAAATCTAGTGATTTCATGGGTAGATTTAAGTATTTTCATGCTCATATTTCTCATCATATGCCTAATATTGATGTGCAATGCATTTTTATTGCTAATTTACAAAGTAACATTAGAGATAAGATACTTATTTTTGAATTCTCTTCTTTTTGTCAATTTACAAAGTTATTTTGAGAGCACCACTTGAATGGCTCATGTTCTCATTGATAAGAGTGATGTTGCATCCAATTTCAACAAGTTTCAACTACCAAACAACTACATAAAAATCAACAAACCATCCAAAGTTGTTGATGACCAAGTGGCAACAAATTCCAAAGGTGTGGTTTCTTTGTCATCTATTTTTAAACCTACTTGTAATTATACTTAGCTTTCTAAATCTTTTCATAATGTGATGTTGAAGTTAATTAATGCTAATTTATTAATGCTTCCTCCTATCAAACCCATTTACATTTCCAAGCCTCAATCCAAATACTTGATTCCAAAGCATTTTTCCAATCTCATTGTCAGCCTGTTCGTGATACTAAAAAGTGTTTCCACTTGAAAATTGTCATTAAAGATCTTATTGATTCCAAGGTTATATCAATTGATAGTTTTTATGATCAAGAAAACAAATATGTGGAACTTCCCAACCAAAATCTATAAATATATACCAATCCTTTTCCATTTCATTCAACCAATACCATTGATCAACTTTCTTCTTCCCAGTGCATTGATTATGATGAAAAAGTTAATGAAGCTAGTCATGTTGTTAACCGAGTTGAGCAAGTCAAACTTGAACCTCTATTGCAGCCTTGCATTACCTTTGATCCTACTAAGACAAATAAAGAACTTTACGATCATCTCTATATTATCACAAAGGTTAATGACATTCTTACCCATGGTGCTCTTATTGATCCCACTTGCATCGTGATTGCAAAAGGGTTTTTATGATAAATGTGATGTTACGATTCAAACTCGCAATGGTTTCCTTTATCCTTCCCTTGGTTCCATTTCATTCCCTATTGAATTTTTTGGTAAAACTTTAGATGCTACCTTTATTGTCATTCCAACTTCTGATCAATTTTAAGTTAAACTTGGTCTTCCTTGGCTTACCTCCATGAAAGTTGTGGCTTCTCCTATTCATAAATGTGTTAAATTTCCTTATAAGAGAGAAATCATGTCTGTTAACCATAGTCTTTATCATTTTTTAGTGACTTTAGACTCAGTTGACCTTGATTTCTTTTGGCCTTTATGCCTCAGCCAACTCAAGCTCGTCTTGACTATATCTTTCAATCATACCAAGCCTACAAGGTTCAAAATATTTGCAAGCTTAGAAAACCTAAGGATGATCTTAGATGTGTAATTCTTCCTACACCACCTATACCTACTTTGTCTACTTTTGTTCCAACTCCTATTTCTTATACACATCCTTTTCCAATCATCTCTCAACGTAGTGTGGTTGCTTTTGTTTTTCCTTTTAAAGAAGAAAAGGACCCAATATTGATTGATCCTATCCCAACCCAAATTTATAGAAAACCAAACATAATTGTCATGCTCATGATCATTATTGTAAGTGTCATTCCAAAGGCCATCAATGTGCTTCTCAAAACATTTATTCACTTCATACACCTCCTCATGCTTTGCTTCCCTTTAACCAACCCATGCTTGAACTAACAAAGAAAGTGAATTTAAACAATATTAAAGTGAACAAACATGACAATGTTATTTGTATCTTAGATTCTATTACAAATCTAGATGAATAAGATAAGTTCTTGATGATGATGTCCTTGATGCTAAAAATGATATTTATTCTAGTGATTTTGATGACTATGAGACTATTGATATTGATAATGATTTACTAGCTATGTTTTTGCAATAGTTATCTATCACTCCTAGTGACAAACAAAGTGACCTATCTTCACAACAGGGTCCTTGTTTGGAACTGGCTATTGTTCCATCTATTGTTCTTGATGTTGATCCTGTTGTGAGTTTCCCACCTTCCCTAAACACTATGGACTGAGATATGGGGTAGGCGATACACTTGACTAGCTCATCTTGTCTAGTGGATTATGTGTGTTTGCCTATCATACTATGCTTCTCTCGTGATGTGCTACCTTTTATCTATTTTGTTCAAATTTCTATAAACAACCCTTGTTGCTCCATTGGCACAAGGTGATAAAGGAATCACAATGTCATACACATTCTTCTATTTGTACTCTCTTCTTCTACATGTCGTTATATGTTATGTTGGGTCTATGTTGTTGTTCATAAATGTGCCATTGTGTGATAAGATTGGGATGATGGAAAATGGTAGCTACCTATTCTTTTTGGTCTTTGTGATTTCGGCCCAAAAAGAATCTTCTTCATAACTCTTACGTTCTTTTCTTCCATTGTGCTTGTAGTTCTACTACCTTTGGGGGATGGTGTAATTTCATTTTGATAAAATATCTCACATATTATTATATGATCATACTGACCCTAGAGCTGGGAGATCCCTTTCGTGATCTCTTTTTTTGTGTGCTCATTTCCCTTGATTTTTCCTTTCTTGGGGGGCATTTCATAGTGGAAATGTTTCTTGTTGACGCATGTATGCTTAGTTAAATCAATTTCTCCCCTTAAGGCATTTGCAATAGCTTTAATGTGGGGGAATACACTCTACTTTGTGTTCAGATTTTGCCCCCCCCCCACACACACACACACACACTGATTCAATGCTATTTTTTAGTATATCCTTAGACTAATCTCCATTTTAAATTTCATCCTTGGACTAATTGTTCTCTCTTGTTCCTTTCACTGATAGTCTTCTTTTGATCCCTAAGGAGGCTTACCTTTCCTTACGACTGATTTTTGTTGTTGTTGGATCCATTATTGGAAGTACTTTCCTTTAAGGAATGATCCTTGTTGATGGATTGAGCCAGCATAATTCAATTTTCTAGTCTATTAGATTTCCATCTTTTTACAACACTTTCCTTATGTGGTTCAGAATAAGATAGACTCTGTAATCACCCAAAATTTGTCTAGTAGAATTTGAGCCCCAAATTCAATTAAATTTCCTTAAAACAAATCCTAAATCTCAAAGGCATATTTACTAGACATAATTGTGCAATGTGAGCCTAAAAATCCCTTTGCATAATTAAATTAAAAAAATTAAAAATCTTATATCAAGCTTATACTATGGTCTAATTTCTAGAGCTTGCATATTTATTTAATTGCTATAATATTGCTTTTAATATAAAGTTTCTACACTTTCATTAATAAGAACACATTTACATGTGTGCACATACTTAATCCTAATTAATTAGCAATTAAAGGGGATTTGTGCTTTCAAAATTGTTGTTTTGTCTTATCCTACCTAATATTTATTTTGCCTCTTAATTCTCACCACTAATTTCTACCTAACCTTGCATCTCCTTCACTCTCCTTTTGTCTCTTAATCTCAATCACACATGATTTTCCACTTAATCTCAACCCTCTGTTGTAGAGGCAAATTATTTAAAAGTTCTTCTCTCCATTAAACAAAGGATCCATAATCAAATATTCAAGCATACTTGCATTCTAGAGCACTTTTGGCATTCTTGAGCATTTTTAGCAATCTAGTTTACTTTTTATTATTTTTTATCATAGAATAGTTTCTTGCATTTTCATTCTAGAATACTAGTTGTTTTGCATCTATTCTAGGATAGTTCTTTCATTTTATAGTTGCTAATCTTGCATTGCATCATAGATTACTATTGTGTTTGCTTAATCTAGTTCATTTCTATAGCTTACTTTGCATTATCATTCTTAGATTAATCTTGCATTCTAGTTTCATTTCTAGTTTTGCATTACATTTGAATCTTCCATTTTGGAGTAGTCAAGTCACTAATACTTCAGGCCAAATTGATGAGCATTCAAAGAAGGATTAAACTCCCTTCAAATAGGAAGCAATAAACTGCTTTTGGGAGTTTAGTTGGTTCATTTGATATAGCCTCCTATAGCTAAATTCTTGAACTAATGGTTTATTGAGTGTTGGTTACATTATAATTTGATACCAATATATTTAACCACACTTTTTTGGTGCCCACCATGGGGCTTAGGCCTCAAGATCTTTTGAAATATTTGTTAAAAATTTGGATCTCTATATTTTAGTTTTTGCATATTTTTATCTTCCTACAAGTTAAACAACACTTTTGAAAGATGAAACAACACATACAAGCTCTATTTTGATATGTACACTTGATAAAATAACGTATTTGAAAGATGAAATAACACATACAAGATCCATTCTGATGCATATAAATACCCTTCTATCTTTTGTATGAATTTCTCTCTATGTGTAACCTATAATGTTTTGATGCCTTAAAGGGATCTTTTAACACTTTTAATCACTATTTTAGCAAATTTGACTATTTTTGTAGCGCGTAAAATAGTTTCTATAGCATGTACAATAGTTTTTGTAACATATACAATAGTTTTTGTAGCACATACAATAGTTTATGTAGCATGTACAATAGTTTCTGTAGCGTGCATGATATTTTTTGTAGCACGTATGACTGTTTCTATTATGCGTTTATATTTTTGTACAATTTTTAAAGCTTGATTATTGATTGATGAGTCTCTATTCTTGTAGGTAACAGAAACACAAAAGAAATCCATAAACCTATTTGTAGGACACTTGCCAAAGACATATCTTGAGAATACTAAAGATATTTGTTTTGCAGGTTGCCTTGGAGATATAAATAAACATTGTGCTTTCATAGATTTGATTTTATAGGCATCTAGCTTAACTAGGAAGGCTTCTTTTCTTGTGATTAGTTGAGTAGTAGGAGAGTATGCTCTTCATCTCCTAGAGGTTGAATAAAAAATCTTGACCTACTTGATTTTTCAATTGCAAAGAGTCTTTGGTAAATGAATGTGTGCTTGATGTTCTTGGGAGAAAGCTATGGATTAGGAGAGTATGCTCTTTTCCCTTGTGGAAAATCAAAATTCTAGACCTTCAATAGTCTATCTACTTTTCTTTTCATTTTACCTTTAGAGGTCCTGCCAAGGGAGCAATCTTTTGGGAACGACTCAAGTGGGAAACAAGAGAACCCAATTAACTCCATCCCACTATAATTAAAATATTTCTTCAATATAAAGAAAGGGAATACTTGGCTATTTTCTACTTGCAATACTTCTTCATGTGTAGGGCCTAGTTGCCTCAATCTTGCTAAGCAAGACTACACTTGTTTAGGCGCTTGTAGGGCCTTCATGGTCTCAATCTTATTTACAAGACTAAAAGGGGATTACATCCAACTTGTATAGGGAAAATAGGTCTCAATCTTTCTTGTGAGATTATACATTTTGGGTGTTTGTAGGGCTATAGGCCTCAATTTCACTAGCAGAACTACAAGGGGTAGTCATGAATGAAGACCCTTACTAAAAACCTTAGGATTTAGAGGCCAATCATTTTAGCCATGTGAATTCATTTTTGCAAGGATTGATCCAAGTGGATTTACCTAGACCATCCCAATATTACTCACCATATGTGATCCCTTGGATGCTAAAGCTTGGATGTGGCAATATGGAAAGACATGTGTTGCGAGCATTGATCTCTTCCAATTGATCCATAGCTTGCATATTCCTAGGAAAGGCCATTCAACCACTTAATTGTGGGGCTAAGAGCATCAAGTTGTGGGAAAAGGTTGAAACACTTCTCTTTTTTACCTTAGGTAGAGTGTTCTTGATGTGCTTTAATGTGACAAAGACCTGTGAAGACTATTGTGAACATGCACTTGATACATTTGACACATTACTATACCTTGCTAGACTTCACAATTCCTTGTGTCCCCAAAGTTTCTTTGTCCTTTGGTGGATTGTTTGGATACTATTGTTTGATCACACCATTTTCTTGCTTGGAAACACTCAAACTTGATTTAGGGATACTAAGACTCATCGTGGATCCGAAGCCAAACTTGTTATAGGTTGATCAAAATTTTGGAAAACAGTGGTAAATTGCTCATTTTCTTGCATACTGTCATATGATCTTGTGTTTGACTAACTATCATAACCTTCTCCTAGATTCTGAGATCTCAATTTCCTAGGTGTCCTCTTAGCTCCTTCTGATCAATATTTATCTATCTATAAACTGGTATCCCTAATTGGTTGACCTGTTGATAATGATTTGGTATCATTTCACTTTTGCTTCAAGATCTTGGAAGTGTTATAGCCTTGTCTCAAGTACCCTATTTAAAAATTACACTTTTCTTAAGAACTTCATCACGAGTGCCACCTAGAAGGTAGTCAGGCTTCACTCTTAGTACCTTGTACTTAGTTCTCTTAGCTATATTAACCTAGTTTCAAGTGCCACTCAGTAAGCATCCATGCCTCATTCTTGGTACCTTGCACCTCATTCCAACCACTTTACTATAAATAACTTATCCTTGAGACAACATTATCATTACTTTGATCTCTTAGCACAAGCTTAAGATACTTTCTTACTATCAGTTTTTCAATCCTATCTTCCATGCCAGTCAGAACTCATAGTCATTCCTACAAGGATACAACTGATCCTTGAGGAAAAGCCATTTATGACACTATTGGACCATCTTTTCAAGAAGAATCTTTACGTTGAGCTTCTGATTATTAGTCAGTCCCCTTTGCTAACACTAAGAGATTTGATTACATCAACATGGAAAACTTTGAGTCAGGTGCCTATAGAAGGCATGACTATAATTCCTCCAAGGATGAAGAGCTCACATAAGAAGAGATTAGAAAGTTACATGAAGACAAGCACTTTCACAAAGTGATGCAAGACATGATGAGCCAAGATAAAGATCACTATTTCATGCATCTTGCTTCTATGGGTGTGAAGCTTCCTCTAGGCTTTGATGTTGATGACTTACTACAAAAAGAGAAAGATTCTCCTCTCACTGCCCTTACTAAATAGCTACAAGATCTATGTTGTGAGATTTTCCAACTAAAGAAGGATAAGGACCAACCCTCTAATAAGTACTCACTTGAATCAATTTATCCTTTACCCTTTGACAAAAAAACCTACATGTCACCTTTCCCACCCAAGGTGGAGATCCGCAAATATGACAAGTATGATGGCAATAGGGATCCTCAAGATCATGTGTGTGAATTGTGTGCTTTAAGCATGACATTTATGCATGAATAGACCTGTCTAATGAGACTCTTTCCTTGAAGTCTCAGTGACCAGACCATGAGTTGGTTCACCTTGCTTTCCCTTGGCGTTAAAACCTTTGATGAGATCATTTAATGATTTATCCAACAATATTCGTACAATATCTCTCATGTTGTCACCATGCTTGATTTATGCAACACAAAGAAACATGTGGGAGAACCGTTCATCACATTCCTCTAGTGATGGCAGAGAATATTTTCTTGATATCCTTGATAGATTCCCGAGACTAAGAAAATTGACATATTCATCAACACTTTGGTTCCGGAGATGAACTATGTACTGCAAATTCAAACACATGCTTTTTTAGACAAATTGGTTGAATCATCTATATGCATAGAGGATGTCCTTGTTTGTAAGGGTGAGATTACTCTTTAGTATAAAGAACATAAATCCTCTTCCAACAACCAACACAACAATAAAGAGCACAAGTTATGGAATAAAACCAAAGATGTTGTCAATGATGAAATCATAGATACGACTTCAACGTCTACCACTACCAAGCCCAAAGAGATAGCCTTCAACTTATCCACTAGTATCCAAGTTGTGAAAGGTTTAATAAGAGAAATCCAACAGGCTCTAAAACTGAGGCTAACAGAGATAGGCCATGGATCCCTAGGCCTAAGAGAGACTTCACTCCTCTTGGAGAATTGCTTGAGAATGCCTTGAAGACACTTTTAACCAACAAGATCATCACTTTGTCCAACAACTCCAAATTGTATGATCCTGAGATAAAGACAAAGTGGTGGAATGACAACCACTATTGTGATTATCATCGCATTAAAGGTCATAAGACTAATGACTACATGAAGATTAAACATCTTATCTAGGATCTAATTGATAATGAGATAATTTTCATTGATCCCCCATAAGAAAATACTGATCATAAGGCCCTTAAGGAGCCTTTTCCCAAATATGAGAAAGGGGAGTCATCTAAGGCAAAAGACAACAAAATTGGTTACACATATCCTAATACTGACAATGTGATTCACATGCTTGAGTCCTCTTACTGTATAGTCAATGTTGTCAAGATCAAAGGCAAGGGTCAAGCTGAGTCATCTAACATATTAACCTGTTCTCAAGGCAAAGTCACTTTATGAGGAGCCAACCAGTCCTCCTCCTCATCTTCCAAATAATAATAGCCCAAGTATCAAAACCAACTACCTCATCCACAACACATGATTACAATCTAGTTGACCAACTCCACCGTACGTCACCTCAGATTTCAATCCTTGAACTGTTGAAAATCTTTCCTACTCGTAGGGAGATTCTAGATCAAGCTCTCCTTAAGACCAATGTTCCTAAGGACCTAGACATAGATAAGTTCTAGTCCATTGTCGATCATCTCTCCTCTCATCATTATTTAACCTTTTAAGAAGAAGATGGAAAATCTATCAGTCAACCACATAACCAACCTCTCCACATCAAAATCCTCCTACACAAGCATAGGGTAAAGCATGTTTTGATAGATGGAGGCATAGGTTTGAATATCTATACTTTTAATTTGGTTAAAGCTCATGGTTTCTCAGAACATATCATTGATCCTCAATGCAAAATAATAATCAAGGCATATGATAAAGTGGAACATTCTTCAAAAGGCATGGTAGTCTTGCCCATTCGAGTATGTCCTCTTCAAAGGGATGTCATCAATCAAGTTTTGGACCTTCCTCTAACATATAACATACTTCTAGGTCTCCCATGGATCCATGAAATGTAGGTTGTACCTTCCACGTATCACCAATGCATTAAATTCTCTCATAAAATAATTGAGGTCACTCTTCCTGCAAACTCAACATACACTTGCAACAATCTCAAACAAGTTGAAAGCATGGTTCCTCACAACAAGGAAGCTTTATGGAACCCCAAAACTGATAATTCTAGACAAGTAACATTGCATGCCTTCCAAAAGAAGTTGAGTATAAAAGAAATTAGAATAGGAGAGTATCTATTGGATTTGTTATGCTCAATGACCAACCTACCTAGCTCACCTAGGTCTTATGGAAAGCCATCTTCATCTTTTCAACCTGCTAGTACTTCTTCCCTAACAATTCATGAAGGCATTGACATGGTTAAAGAAAAAGTCCCTCTAGAACAAGAAAATGAGGAAAGAGTTATGTTGCAATGGCTATACAAAGGTGAAGAGGTTGAACAAGAGGTAAAATATGTTGAGATTTCTCCTAGAAAATATGGTGTAGGCTACTAGCTCATGCAGAAAATGGGATATGATGGAAGAAGTCCTCTTGGAAAAGCTAAAGGTCTCATTGAACCCATACATGTTGAATTTCACAATCCTAGAGACAAAACTAGAGTGGGATATTATAAACAAAATTTTGCACAATCTTTTGCAAATGGTCCTATATTTGATAGAGTTGGAGATTCAGATGATGAAGATGAGGATGTCCTTCCCAAAACTTATGAGAGATTGCTACACATTTCTACTAATCAAGATGAGATACTTGAGGAACATCTTAGTGGACAAGAGGCAAGTACCTCATCAGGACCTGAATTAAATCAAGAAGATTCTACCAAGGAATGATACCCTAACTAGGGGTATCTTGTTAACATTACACATATTCTTGATCTTTCTATATTCATCGAATCATCTAGGGAGTCTAAAGAGCTCAGATTTCCTTATTTACCTCTATTAGATTATGGAGATTGTTCTCAGACTACAAATACCCATGCATCTACTCAAGAGGTAGACATTCAAGACAACCAATTTGATAATATTGACCGTAACCTAGATGAAGTTGAGCAACAATTCTTAAACCACAAAGAACATCGAGAAGAAATCCCAATGACTTTGGCTCAATACCTGGGGAGATCTACTAGCAGCAGAACTGACTCACATTGATATGAACGGGATCATTTTTCTAATGCTAAAATTGAAATAAAAGTTGATGTGGTTCACAAATATGCCCCTATTTCCACTTTTGAGGTTGGTAGCAGCTCTAACACGTAGTATGACCCACATGATAATCCAAACCACCCAATCATTGAACCAATTTGGGTAACTCCTACTCAAGTTACAGAGCCTTCAACCTTGGATAATCAAGAAAACCATAGGTACATTAGACCCCACCCTTCAACAAATACATGGAATTCAAGAAGGTCTAGGATCACGATGGTCCTATTACAAATAGCTCTTAATCAGCCAAATGAAATACAATGAGATCTTGATCATCATTTTGGACCTCGACGAGTAGGTTCCCAAAGTACCTCTCATGGCTCCTCTGGTGATCCCTCAATGAGTCACACTCAAGAAAATTCTAGGGAAGATAACTTTCTAGACCTATCCTTAGCATCTTTGAAGGATGGTGACAATACCAAAGTCTTTTCTCTTGAGCCTATTGGTTCCTTACCCCTCATTCACCCTAAGCTAATTGACTAGAATACTTCCTAGTCAATAAACCTTATGTCCTTTTCTAATGACCATACCTTGTCCTACTACCTAAATGATATTAAAACCTTTCCCTCTTCCACTAGTGCAATGAGTGACATAATGGTGGTGGAAGATATCAAGTATCTCAGTCAAAGAAATAAAAATAAAAAGAACAGGTGGTCTGATGGTGAAAACCACTATGTGGCAGTATCAGACCCTAAAATAGAAAAAATACACATCACATCCAATGGTGAAAACCTCTTTGAGGCACCTACAGATGAGATACTTGATATTCTCCCCAAGAATTTCCAAGAAAGATCATCATTTCTTATAGAGCCTATGCAACAAGTAAAATTGGGCACAACAAAAAATCCCCAACTCATGCATCTAGCACAATCTTTGTCTGAAGAAGAGAAGCATATTTATTCATCGAGTTCTTAACTAAAAAGAAGATTAACGTTGCGTGATCTTACTCAGATATGTCTGGCCTTGATACAAACCTTATCATGCATCATTTATCTATTATGCCAAGTATTAAACTAGTGAAACAAAATCTCAAAAAGATGCATCCACATATCACATTACTAGTTAAAGTGGAGCTCAAGAAATTACTCAAAGCCACATTCATTCAAGCTATAGATTATGTTGATTAGATATCCAACATTGTGCCTGTATCCAAAGCTAACAAGTCAATACGCATCTACACAGACTTCAGGGATCTAAACAAGGCTTTCCCTAAGGATAATTTCTCATAACCCAACATTGACATGTTTCTGGATCTGACTACTAGGTTTCAAATGTATTCCTTAATGGATGGATTCTTAGGCTACAATCAAATCTGCATCACACCTAAAGATTAAGAAAATATAGCATTTACTTGTGCATGGGGAACCTTTTTCTATAATATCATGCTTTTAGGATTAAAGAATGTTGGTGCAACATACCAACGTGCTATGGCAACCATATTCCATGATATGATGCATAAAAACATGGAAGAATATGTGGATGACACACTAGCTAAATCTACCTCTAGAGACATGCACCTTTATGATTTGGAAAGAATCATCACTGGGATGGAACAATTCAAATTAAGGCTCAACCCAAAGAAGTACACTTTTGGGGTCACTTCTAGCAAAATCCTTGGTTACATTGTCTCAACACAAGGAATTGAGGTAGATCTAGTGAAGGTCAAGACAATAATGGAAATGCGACCCCCATGAAATATCAGTCAAATGAGGACATTGCAAGGAAAACTACAATCCATCAGGAGATTTATCTCACAAATACTTGATAAGGCACACCCCTTTACTAAAATTTTTCATAAGGGTGTCACATTCAAATGGAATGAGGATTGTGTAAAAAAATTTCAACAAATCAAAGAATACATGGCTAATCCTCCTATATTAATGGCTCCTACTCCTGGAAAGCCATTATCGCTTTACATTTCATCTATTGATTCTTCTCTAGGAGCATTTCTTGTGCAACATGACGATCAAGGATGAGAACAAACCATTTATTACATCAGTAGAACACTAGTCTCTTATGAGCTCAACTATATAGTAATTAAAAAGGCTTGTCTAGTTGTAGTGTTTGCTTCTCAGAAGTTCCAACAATATATGTTGGCTTACTCTACATAGTTAATGGCTAAAATTGACCCTCTCAAGTACTTGTTGAGAAAGGCAACATTAATTAGATGATTAGCTAAATTGGTCATGATTCTCAGTGAATTTTATATCATGTATGTTGATCGAAAGGCAATCAAAGGGAAAACACTAGCTAATAAACTAAAAGACACACTATTACAAGACACACAATCTATTGTGGTGGATTTTCCTGATGAATCTATTCTACGCTTGACTCAACATCTCTGTAAAATGTACTTTGATGACTCATTCACACTACATGGCAAAGGTGTTGGAGTTTTATTCATTTCCCCAAAGGGTTACAAAATTCCTAAGGCATACAAGATGATTTTCCCATGCATGAACATTGTGGCATGATACAAAAGGTTAGCTAATGGACTCAAACTGGCTATCAAGTGGAAGATAGAAGAACTTCATGTATATGGTGACTCTCAGCTAGCAATCAACCAAGTCACTGATGAATACCAAACTCGAGATGAGAAGCTCTTGCCATACAAATGTTTGGTTGAAGATTTAAAGAAATATTTTGTGTTCATCACTTTCCAGCAACTACCATGTGCAGAAAATAGAGTAGCAGATGCCATGGCTACTTTAGCCTCAATGCTACAACTTGAAGAGCCCCAATTCTGCTATGATTTTGTTGTCCTCAATTTTGACATCACAAAATTATGACAACCCTACGTAATTTTCTCATGGATTCGTAGGTGTATCCTCTATCTTTCAATGCATCAATAAGGTGTCATGAAGGTAGTTCATCATCCTTGAATTGTACTTTATGTATCATTATTTATGCATTCCTTTTGAAGGTTTTCGTCAGGTTAAATCCCCTAAATGCTTGCCAGGATGAGTTTTTCTTCTCTGACTGCAAGTGCTTGATTTTTGGCAATCTTCAAGTCTTTTTCTTTATTTTTCCCTTTCTTGTTAGTAGTTTTTAATCTTGATTTTTCCTCGAGTCAATAGCCCTTTGAAATACGCTCGTTTCGAGCTATCTTAGACATCAAACGGAGTTGTATAACTCAAGTTATGATGCAAAAGGTGGGGTTTTTCTAGCCAACTACATATTTTATTAAAAATCTTCCAAAAGTGGGCTTTTTATTGACAATTGCACGAAATAAAATTATTTTTAATATCTAAAATGGATTTTGACATCCATTTTTAAATTTCAACTCATTTTGAGTTGATTTGACCATAGTTTTTAATGATTTTATGAAAATTAGCTTTTTCTAGTCTATTTTCATGTTACTTTATTAAAAACTATAGTTATATATTAAATTTAATTAAATTTAGTCACTTAAGTGCATAAAAGTGGGGTTTTTATTATTCATTGCATATCATCCACATGCAAGTCATCTTTTAAAACCCACTTCCAATAAAATCTAAATCTTAAATACATAAAGGTGGACTTTTCATATGCAATTGCATATACTTGAGTTTAAAATAATGCATTTCAATGTTATGTGTTACAACTTAAGTGAAAAGGTGGCTTTTTCAAGCTTAATTACATGTGCAATTGATATCTAAAAGTACGTATGCACAACTTAAGTGAAAAAGTGGCTTTTTCAAACTTAATTACATGTGCAATTGATAACTAAAAGTACGTATGCACAACTTAAGTGAAAATGTGGCTTTTTCAAGACCAATTGCATATGTAATTGATATTAAAAATCTTGTTTTATAACTTAAGTGAAAAAGTGATTTTTTCCAAGCTAAATGCATGTCTTTTAAAATATGTATTTGCACTCAAAAAGTGTGTATTTAATCACTTAAGTTATAAAGTGTTGTTTTTATATGCAAATGCATATATAAAACAACGTTTTTAAAACCATTGAAGCTAAAATGCATGTTATTGACTCTAAAAAGTGTGTTTTTACTCATTTTTGCTTATGTTTTCATTAAAAAGCAATAAGTGGTGATTTTTGAGAGGAAAACATGTGTTTTTGACTTTAAAAAACTTACTTATTTTGGAGGTTTTTGAGAAAAACGGGATTTTGAAGACAAAAATCACAAGATTCATGGTCAAAACTCAATCATTTTTGCTTCCCATAGGGTCATTTTTACACTAAATTGCCTAAGGATCATTCTTGGATCATCAAAATTGCATTTTAGAAGGTATTTTACTCCAAAAATAGCCCATTTAGGGCACGTTTTTGGGCATTTTTGCCCAAAAATGACCTATTTTTGGCCATTTTTTTTGGTCAAAATCAAATATTTTTCTTCTAAGATGAGTTATTGGGCATTACCTTTCATTTTCAACTTGTTTATCATCATTTCCAAGCTATTTTTGATGCCCTAGATGTCATTTTTTAACTTCATTGCATATGCATGGAAAATGTCAAAATGGTTACTATTTCTTTGCAATTATTCTCTCATTCCTTCCCACTTGGCTGTATATGCATGTTGACTCTCCAAAATTGAAGGAAAAAGACTAGGAAAGAGATTTATATATAGTTTTTAAATCTCATCTTTCCTAAATCCGAAAATCCATTGATTCATTTCAAATTTTGCCCAAAATTTGGAAAAACTTCTTCTTGAGAGTTGAGGTAATTTTTCCTTAAGTTTTTCCCCAATTCTTTCCAAGTTCATGTTTTGGTTTTTGATTAACATGTAAGTTTTCATTTTTAGATTTACATGTTATGTTCATTTGTGTTCCTTCTATCTTCCGTCTTCATTTCTCCAAGTTGCATATGCAAGTGCTTCATCTTGCTTGTATATGCAGTCGGGATTAAAAACCTTGTTCTTGAATGAAATTATCAAGGAAAGCAATCTCACTTTGCAACATGCTTTTGCATGCAAAAAGCCCACTTTCATGCTTAGCCTCACTCCATCCGCACTTGTTATATCGTTGCCATGTGACTTAAAACTCATGATGGCGGTTGCTTGCACACTTGCTTATGATGAAAACATAATAATTCATTATAAGTAGATGTTATGCTGCTCATTTTTCATGCATTTTCCACACATAAAGCTTGTTGTTCACATGTGCTATTACCCTCCAAAAACTTGTTTTTTGGGTTTTTTCTACCATATAAGTACACATTTTGAGCTCAAACCCATCCATCATTTCGCTGTCCCAAAATTTCCAGCCATTTTCCTTGTTCATAACATCCAAAAACTCACTCATTTGCATAAAAAAAAAATGCAATAGATCTATCTTATGAAGATGTTCTCACCTTGTGCAATTTTCATGTCACATGCTCCATGATTGGAGATTCAAAGAAGGATTTTTGGCTTCAAAAGTTTGTGATTATTTTGTTTCCAGAAATAATGCAAGTTCTTCACAAGCAAAAGAAGGTTCTTCTCCATCATGCAAATGCAAGCTAAAATCTCACCTCCAAGAGTTTACATACAGTTTTCTCGCTTTTCCAAAAGCTATAATTGGACCTCTAAACCATGTTTGTGGGTGACAAATACTTTCCAAAATGACATGTAATGGGATTCAAAAACCCCATTTACGAGAGAGTGATCTTCCATGCCAGTGCAAAGAGTTGAAGACTGGAACAATGACGGCATAGAAAGTTTTCAAGACTAATTTCAAGCAGGCAATTTGTTGATGCCATCAATACATAACAGTCAAGGATGCAGGTTCATGTTCCAAATCAAGATGCTTCCATCTTACCAGAATATATTAAGCATCAGACATCTTGGAGCAGCCTGAAGACAAACGAAGGATGATGTAATAGGTGTCGTGTCTTGTCAGGCACTTAGAATATTTTCATCATGTCTTTGTAATTTGTATTTGACATATGTAATTGCATGTGATAGTATCACGTGCAAAGTTGTAACATGTAATCAAGTTGCAAGTGCATTAGGCATGCAACTTTGAAAAAGTCAAAATTAGTTAGTTAGTTAGGGAATAAGTCAAGGTGGTTAAGGGTTTTCCCCTTTTCTCTTCAACTTTCTCTCTCCTCTTTTCCTATATAAAGGAGGGAGCTCATTGTAAATAATCATCTTTTGGCAAGGCAAGAAAATTTTGCCAATTTATATTGCGCACTCTAAGACTTTGTGCTTGGATGTAAATCAAATTGCTTTCAGTAAAAGAGGCAGATTATTTTGAGACTTTGTGCCAATTCAAACTGTTATGTGATGACATTTTCTTGAGTTGATTGTGAGTTTTTATGATTTGATTGAAGAGGGATTTGGATTCAATTGCGCAGACTTTGAGCTGCCTGTTGCATTTAGAGCCAATTTGAACTTTTGAAGACTGTGCTGCAGAAGGACAAATTGTGATAGATAGTAGTGGCTGCAATCACTTAGAGCTGAAGACTTTGGGCTTCAGTTGTAAGTGTTTTTATTAAATTTGAGAGTATCCAGTAAGAGACTTTGTGCCTTACTGGTTATTCTGCTTGAATCCTCACGAGACAAGCGCAGGAGACTTTGGGTTCCTATTTTTGTTTCACAAAATATAAAAAGAAAGTTGTTGCACCTGGTATTGTTCTTATGTCAATTCCAGGGTCACCGGTATTATCGTAGCAATAAGGCACTTTTTGTTCAGTTAGAAAGTTGTAGTTGTATGCAAATCATTCCTGAAAAAAGAAGAATTGATTAAGAGAACTGCCCTTTTTGTAATTTCAGGTAAGTTCCTATTGAAGCCACCTACGGTAAGAAGGGAGCCTCCCCTATTGCTGAGAGGAGAGATTTATCTCATGAGATGTTGCCTAAAGTTACAATTTTGTAAGGTGTAATCTTAGCGGCTTACAAAAATTTTAGCCAATAGATTTCCTGGTGGAAGATCTCCCATTCCCTACTTATGACACATCTAATTCCCAGATTGTCTACTCCATCATTGCTTTTGATACCTCTAGATACAACCAAATCTATGCTTACCTAAAAAACCAAACCATACCTAACTCTCTATCCCATAATGAAAAATGGAACCTCATCTGAAATATCTCCCGGTATCTCATCATCAAAAATGACTTATTTAGGAGAAGTCTTGATGGTACACTTCTTAGGTATTTAGAGTGTGAGGAGTTTGAGAGAGAACTTAGGGAAGTTCACGAAGGTATATGTTGATCACACTCAAACAATTTATCCTTGGTGAAAAAGATCCTTAGAGTAGGTTATTACTAGCCTACCATGGAGAAGGATGTTGTTCAATTTGCTAAAACCTGTCAAAAATGTCAGTTTCATGGAAACTTGATCCATGCTCCCACTCGAGATTTTCTACCTTTCATCACTCACTAACCATTTCAACAATGGGCTTTTGATCTTGTAGGTCAGATTTACCCTTCCTCTTCCAATAAACATAAGTTTATCATTACAACCACTGAGTACTTTACTAAGTGGGTTGAGGTGGTTCCCCTTATCAAAGAAACATGAAAATAGGTAGCTATGTTTATCCTCAACTATATCATCTATAGATATGGAATCCCCTTCTTGATTTTTACAGATAATAGAGGTCAGTTCAAGAACAGTGACACTAATGAGATCTATAATAAATTTCACATAACACATCATTCTTCCTCGATCTACTATCCTTAGGGGAATGGACAAGAAGAAGCCTCAAACAAAATAATCTTGAAAATCCTACACCACACAATCAACAAGTCAGGAGGAGATTAGCATTTACAGATCAATCCAAATCTATGGGCTTACAATTAAAGCATTAGAATACCTATAGGATCTATGCCATTTTCATTGGTCAATGGTTTTGAAGCTATCCTACCAATCGAAGTCGAGATACCTTTACGTAGGTTATCACTACATGGGTTTATCATAGATGATGATTATAGAATTTTCTGATTTCAGGAGCTATAACTATTGGATGAACATAGAAAAACTAAATTTGACCATTTGAGGGTCAATCAAAAGAAAATGTCTAGAGACTATGAAAAGAAGGTACGTCATCAATAATTTCAGGTCGATGATCTCGTTCTAAGAGAGAACCCAAAGAATCAACAACATCAAGAACAAAAGGGAAAATTTAAACCTAACTAGCTAGGTCATTTTGTTATCATTGTAGCATTTGGTTATGAAGCTTATTAGTTGACTACTCTAGAAGGTGATGTTCTCAGAGAGCCTCTCAATGCTTTGCACCTGAAATGATTCTACAACTAAGACATTCTGCACTTCCTGCACAACAATCTAAAGTCTTAAAAAAAACTTAAAAATTGTAAAATGTCCTAAAAAAATGATCATCCTGGTGAAAACCTAGAAATAGGTGCCTTGATGTATCCAAAAAATATCAAATATAAAAAAAATACAAAAAAAAAGTAAAAAATAAAAAAGAACAAAAAAATCAGAAAAAGAAAAAAAGGAAAACAAAAGTGCCCTGGTGAAAACCTAAAAATAGGTGCCTTGGAAGAAAGAATAAATACTCCCAAGTGGTGAAAACCTGGCAAAATGTGTCACTTGTAATCAACACTACATCTATCAACATGTGGTTGAGCTCTCATGCTTCCATCAGCCTCTTTGCATCTGTCTCACTTCTACCTTTTTCCACCATGTGCTAGAACTAGTCTTAGTCTTGTCCTCGGTTCTCATATGCCATATGGGGGAAACTTTTCTCCTATCTTGAGCTATTAGTGCTTTGTCACTTAATCAATCTCTTGAGCTTAAACTTGAGTCAATTTATCTATCCTTCTTGATGGGCAAATTATCACTGACACTAATTAGTGTTTCTCAACACCCCAATCCCACAGTGTTTCTTAACACTACCAATCTAGACATCACTATGTTTCTCTACACATATCAGATCTTGCATGATCTACACACACACTTGCACTTTAACACAAGAACAAAGGTGTTCCTTAACACCTGATGCAATATACAACCTAGAAAAATGAAAATGACCAAGATATGATGAACTATTTTCTTGTGTGGTCTGTTATCATTTATTTTTGCTTGCTATGTATTCTAAGGTCGCTCAATGAAGTCTACTTGACTAGAGATTCACAACTGGGGGCATAAAAATGTTTTCTTTAATTTCTACTTGTGGTATGATTTCAATGATCCTAAGTGGTCTAATAAACTAGGTGTCTATGATAAGATCCTCCATCACGATTGGAATGTCGTGCATACCTTGATCCTCTTTATTTGGACACTTAGGTGAGGTTGGAATTATCTCCTTATCTGTTGCTTGTGTATGATACGTAAGACAACACTCCTGGTTATCTTGGCAACTCGTGCTTTGATATGAGTGTTATCTTACAATAACAAATTGGAAACCATGTTCAAGTCATCTCAGTGCTTATGTCTCAATACTTACATGTGTTTCCTACATCTTATCTTTTAGGGTTGTATTCATATCTCCATGGTCTCCTTCACACCAGTGAGGGTTTCACTAACCCCTAATGTCCCAAATGCTCAATTACTAATAAATGAACGGCTACAAGATCAGTGAATTGACTCGTGTCTTAGGCTTCATTTCATTCTAGGGCTGCATGTAGTTATACATTTATGGTCTCCCTTGAGATATGCTTTATTTTCATCCTTCCTTTCTCCATACTGAGGCAGTCGACTGTGAATCATCATCTTTGACCTAATCTTCAACTTGCTTTGATTTATGTGAAATTGCACTCCTAGCTAATTTTGACATCCTGATTCTATTATTGGGATCAAAATCAAAATTGTTTACCTCATCAAAATCAATCCTTCTTGGTCAAATGTAGTCAACCATTGATGCTATCCCTTCCTACTTGCTTCCACCTTCTTTCTTCCTTTCCATTTTGATCCTCAGGGGGCATGACAATATATAAAATCTTCTTCATCAATTAAATATCCTAGTCTACAAATCTAGTAATTGAACCAAATATTTATCGATCAAGCCAATCAGTGGCTAAAATGTCATCACTGGGGGCATCTTAACTTCATCAAAAACCATATAAAGTTGAGATTTTTTGCATCCCTCTCTGAAAGAGTGATCTCATCGCTTCATATTAGGTCACTCTGAAAAACATCTATTTGGTCTCTTGGGACGTATCAGGTTCATCGGGACCCATATCAATATGGTATTATCTCTCAATCGGGTGATTTGCTTCTTTAGAATCCTTGTCAAAGCAATTATCTTAATCTCTTTAGACATATGTTTAGTCTCATTGCTTCATATTAGGATGGATACTCTCATCTCACTCATCATTCTTCACTTAATCAAGTCCAGAGTTAATATCTCTTATTTATCTTAGTTCGATCAAGTTCAGAGTTGGTTCCTTATTTGTAATCTATTCTTTGAATCCACTGCTCACACATCGATTCAAAGAGGGGAAAATGTAACTGCCCAAAAAATTTCTAGTAGAACATGAGCCCCCAATTCAATTAAAATACCTTAAAACAAATCCTAAATCTCAAAGGCATATTTGCTAGACATAATTGTGCAGTGTAAACCTAAAAATCCCTTTGCATAATTAAATTAAAAAACTCAAAAATCTTATATCAAGCTTATACTATGGTCTAATTTTCAGAGCTTGCATATTTATTTAATTGGTATAATATTGGTTTTAATATAAAGTTTCTACACTTTCATTAAAAGAAAACATTCACATGTGTGCACATACTTAATCTTGATTAATTAGCAATTAAAGGGGATTTGTGCTTTCAAAATTGATATTTTGTCTTATCCTACCTAACATTTTGTTTGCCTCTTAATCCTCACCACTCATTTCTACCTAAGCTTGCATCTCCTTCACTCTCCTTTTGCCTCTTAATCTCAATCACACATTCTTTTCCACTTACTCTCAACCCTCTGTTGTAGAGGCAAATTCTTTAAAATCTCTTCTCTTCATTGAACAAAGGATCCATAATCAAATATTCAAGCATACTTGAATTCTAGAGCACTTTTTGGCATTCTTGAGCATTCTTAGCAATCTAGTTTACTTTCTTTCATTATTTATCATAGCATAGTTTCTTGCATTTTCATTCTATAATATTATTTGCTTTGCATCCATTCCAGCTTAGTTTTTCATTTTATAGTTGCTAATATTTCATTGCATCATACCTTACTATTGCATTTTCTTAATCTAGTTCATTTATATATCTTACTTTGCATTATCATTCTTAGATTAATCTTGCATTCTAGTTTCATTTCTAGTTGTGCATTACATTCGAATCTTCTATTTTGGAGTAGTTAAGTGACTAATCCTTCATGTCAAATTAATGAGCATTCAAAGAAGGATTGAACTCGCTTCAAATAGGAAGCAATAAACCACTTTTGGGAGTTTAGTTGGTTCATTTGATATGGTCTATTATAGCTAAATTCTTGATCTAACTATTTATTGAGTGTTGGTTGCATTCTAATTTGATACCAATATTTAACCACACAAAGTCTTATTGCGCTCTCTCTCTCTCTCTCTCCCTCTCTCTCTCTCTCTCTTCGAGGTTTGATGTTTCTTTGTCTCCTTAACCTTGATGATATCATCTTATGCATTTGATCTACTTTATTGTGAGAATGATCTTGTCTTATACTTTCGCTAAAGTGGGGGATAAATGTACCATCCTAAATTTTAGCACCTATTATTAGATGTATTTAGGACCTATTAGACCCCATTTTAGTGATTCCTTGATTTGAATGTCTTTATGCTTGATTTCCCGTATCTTTCATTTTATCTCCCCAAAACTCTTCACACTACCCAAGATTTGGATCCACTTTAAAATTAACAATGCAGGGACTAGATCAAACTATGTCAGCCTTGTCTTGGACTAGGTTGAATCAAGTCGACTGTCTTAGGGCATTGCATTTTAGTGGGCTTTGAGCGTAATGTTGAGGTTTTTGTTCCTGATCTTAATTTGTGGTAAGCCCAACAATATTAAATCTTGAAATGAGTATAAAAAGACATCAAGGCCTCTCATTTTGAAATCCATTATTATCCATTCTTATTGTGAAATGATATGTTATCCATTCTATGTACAAACAACTATTGGTGATTTCAAGAGCAAGTGCAATAAAGCTAATTAAGGATTTGGATTCAAGGTTTGAAAGCAAGAACCTATTCTAGATCTCCAACTCTTCATCCATTCAAGAAAAGGAAATCTTCTCTCATTGATTCAAATTTCTTACCCTTGATGTCCAAGTAGAGGAAATCTAAAGCAAGAAAGAAGATTCATTCATCTTCTCCATTCAAGATTTCAAGTATAGACTCAGTCATGATCTAGGATTGGCAAGTGTAGATCCATTGTATTTGTGAAGAAATTCTTGATTTTATAAAACATTCCAAACATACATTTCAAGAATCTTCATGGATTTGACTAATTTCTACATCCATCCATGAGGGTTTTTCATGCAAGGTAAATCTAACATTTATCTTGTTTACATTACTTTCCTTATGTATTTTCTATTTAATTTCAAGGTTGATTTCTATAAGGGGGATTGACTAAGGAAAACCCCTTTCCACAACCTTTTTCTTCTTTTTATTATGTGTAGGATAAGATTCTAAAAGTTTCAAATTTATATTTTGGGAGTATTAGAACCAATGACAAATCCTTCACATATTTCATCAGATTCATAGTCTCTAGGACTAGGTCAACTTTCTTGGACTAGGTTGACTTTAATTGACATAGTCCTTTATATCCATAAATTTCATAGTCAAAAGTTACATGTGATAGAGTTCCAAATCTAGAACCATTTTTTATTTTGAGAGCTTTGTGATAGTCAAATCCAGTTGTTAAGTCCACTCCTTTTCTCCTAGCTTCAAGGTGAGTCCATTCCTCCTCTTTTCATCTTGAAATTACTTGTACACATCAAATCTAATATCACATCTTGTTATTTATCATTTCATTTATCATAGTATTAATTCCTTTCATACATTTGCATATTATATACATTTAAACATTAAAGGAACCCATCTCCAAATCACACTTCATTCACAAATCTAGGTCTTGCATTATCACCCCTTCATCCTTTTGGGTTGTGCTAATTTGATTTGGGTTTGAGGGTGAGTCTTTGGGGGTTTTCCTATTGTATCATACCTTATCATATTTTATTTGGTGAGTGATCTTCCTCCATAACACTGCTCACCATTTTTAATGATACATTTATTAAGTAACAAAGATATGTGACTTAATAAAGGTTAATTTAAATTAATATTTGTTGAGTAATACATTTTTATTACTTAATAAATATTAATGTAATTTTTTAATTGCATTTTATTTTACATTATAAATGGTGTAATTAATATATATTAGGTGTTCATAAACAAAACAACTAATATATATTAAATCAAATGCAAATATAAGGTAGACATGTGCTTAAAGGAAGTTCTAACTGGGGTTTAGTACAAGTGGAGTTCATTTTAAGAAATGTGAAAATGGGGAACTTTTATTTTTGCATGCATTGTGGAGGAGTTTTGATTAGTTAGACTTCAGTTGATGGCCCATATGGATTAGTTTTCAGTTAAGGGCCCCTTTTGAACCAATTAAGTGCCCCTTTCTTCCAATTCCACTTCCCTTTTCCTGGGCTTTTTATTCATATCCGAACCAAGGTGGATTTGGGGACATTTTTTGCATTCTTGATGGAGAGATCAAAGTTTTGACTTCAGTTCATGCAGAGTCTGAGTGCAGTTAGGTTTGGAGTTCTAGTTCAGTTCTATATTTAGCTCCACCCCTTTGTGGGTTTTGGTCTTTTATTTAAGGCATGGTATTGTATTATTATGATGAGATCTTTTTCTCTTGGCTTCTTGATTTAAGTAAAATAACAACTTTTCTTATCAATACTTTTGGAGTTGCATTATGAATGAATGAATTAATCAATTTTTGTGGTTTATGTCCTTTAATATGTCTCAATCAAACAAAATTCAGTATGAGAAGATACATGGTTAATGCATATCTAAATTTGTGTTATTTGAATTTGATAGCTTGTAGATGAGAAAACCAATTGGGTTTTCCTCCATGTAAGCATTAGATTCAACCCTTTATAGGAAATAATTATGCATTACTTATTTAGTTGAGATGAGAGAGTTACAATGGTTAGTTGATTGAAGGTTTTGTGAGTTTGATAGATTGCAAATCATAGTTATAATTTTCAATGCATCACTTGTTAGCAAAGGTTTAAAATTCAAGTTTCTTTCTTCCTCTTTTCCTTGCCTAAAAGATAATTTTAGGTGAATAGTGAGTAACTAGTGTAGACACCTAAATTTGATTACATAATTTAGTAATCATATTTAATCTTCTCCTAGGACATCTTGTTAATTAAATATTGATTATTTAATTAATTTATGTCATCCCCTAGTTAATTAATTTAATTAATTAACTATAGTCCAATTAATTATCTAAATGACAAACCCATAGTCTGATAATTAATTAAATCCCTATTCCTCTATTAATTTAAATGGATACATTTATCTAAATAAATTAATTCATAAATCTCCTTTCCCTCCCACTTGGAATTAAATAAAATATTTAATTCTAAAAATCCTAATTCTCCCCCATTAGCTAATAATCCATGCTTAGCTAATTTAATCCTCCACTCATTCTCTCTCCTCCCATCACATCCCCCTAATCCTCCACTTACCAAGCCTAATCATCCCCTAAACATGTGCACAATCATAATCCAAGATTAAAAAAGGCTAATCCAACTCAAAGTCAACCCTCATGACAACACCTCCACATCCTCCAATGAGAAATCAAAAGCCTCTTACACCTCTTACACACTTGTCCCTTCTCACACCTTCCAAAGTTGACACATCCCTCAAGCATTTGACCTCTCCTCTCATCCTCCCTTCATTGTGACACTTGTCACAATGCTATGCATTTGAGAAAGCACTATAAAAGAGAAGCTCTCCTCCTTCATTTTCATCCACCATTGAAGAAAAGTTATTATGCCCATTTCTCCATTGAAGCTTGAGCATAGCATTTGAGCACACATTTTATCCTTGGACAAATCTTCTACATCTTGGAGGTTTTGCTTGAGGGTTTGCATTTGCTTTTGAGTATCGTTGCTTTCATTTTGTAGGTCTAATCTTAAGTGTTATCTAGTTTTGTATTGTTGAATGTTTAGCTCGCTCTTCATTCCTTAACACTACATTTTTAGGTATTACATTTTGGTATGCCTAATGGGAGCCACTTCAAGGGTCATTTTCTCTCTATCTTTCTTATTCTTCTTTGCAAAACTAACCCAAATACTAAGTTTTCTTGTTGTTTGAGTGTGTTGCAAGGAGCTTTTTGGTATTTTGTAGGTTCAAGGCCAAAGAAGACCTATTTCCATAGCCATTCCCGCCGTCAGATTTTACACAGCAACAACTTCTGAAAAATCCTCAGTTTTGCGAGAACGCTCGTACGGTTGCAGGAACGCCATTTTCTCAGTGGGAACCCTTGTACGGGCTCGCGGGAATGCATTCCCATAGCAAAAACTTCTATCTTCTATCTTTTTCTGCTCTTTGTTTGTATTCTGACAATAACCTGACTGTACCCTTTTCGCGGGATCACATTCCCGCAATGCGAGAATGCACATTGACCAGGTGGGAATGCCTATGTACCTTTTGTAAGTTGTACGACATTCTTTCTATAGTTTTCATTTTTACCCTTATTCCTGCATTGCGAGATCACTATTTGACCTCGCGGGAATGTTGTTTTCGACCTAGCGATTGATAGTATTTTTAAGCTATACGACCCTATATTTTTCCTTAATTTTTCTGCCCTCATCCCCGCAACGTAGGATTGGTAGTTGACTTGCGGGAACACGGCCGCAGGTATCATGACTGTGCTTTTATTTTTCTTTCTATCATTTTAGTTTTTCTTACAGTCTTGCAGGAACGCTAGTACGGCTATGCGGGAACACTCTTTTTCTATTGCGGGAATGCAGGTTAATATTTAAAAATAGAATTAACTCATTTTACTTTCGGTGCATTAAAAAGAACAGTGTATGCCAAACAACACCTCATCTTTTCGATTTGGGTTTAAAATGAACAAAGGTTAAATTGAACAAGGCAAACATCACACTTCTTTTGGTGCTTAAAATCAACACACTCAATCTTGAATGCCTAAGGATAAAGAGTCAATGTGATGAACACTTCTTTTGATGCTTAAAAATCGATCAAACACAATCTTGAATGCTAAGAGCAGTAACACTTTCTTTATTTTTTGCAAATCAAATCTCTATTTTTCAAGCATTATCATTTACATTTCAAACAAAGAACTTTGCATGCTAAACACGAGTGGTTGATGTTCTAGAATAGAAAACACTTAGTCTTAATAGGTTCAATTTGGAATGAATACTTCTTGGCATGTTTGAAGGAGTGTTTTTCAACACTTCCTTAGAGCTTTTTATTTTTTGCATAAACCTTGTTAAAGTAAGCGACATGGAAGCAATCCACTTGTATCTATATCCTCTCCCCTTGCCTTCACGGATCTTGGGTGAAG
Organism: Chamaecyparis obtusa; assembly: GCA_027943335.1. Classification (NCBI taxonomy): domain Eukaryota; kingdom Viridiplantae; phylum Streptophyta; class Pinopsida; order Cupressales; family Cupressaceae; genus Chamaecyparis; species Chamaecyparis obtusa. The sequence continues at coordinate 327,564 of BSBK01006226.1, read as the reverse complement.
AGAAAGATCAAGTTTGATTGACAACACTTCTAGTGAGGTCTGTCTAGAGAGAAGCACTTCCTCTTTAGAGAATGACCTCAAACCGGTAATTCCCCGGCCGGTATATAAACAAGGTACTGAGCAAACTCTCACCTTATCCCCGCAAGCTCAAGTGAGGCGTGTTGATGGTAGCCCGAGGTAGGTGAATATCCCTATGATTTTTGCATGGTCAACTAGGCTCTTACGCGTGTACAAATTGATTGGGGGGATGCCATAGACCTTACTAGAAGCCATTAATCAAAAGTCTACCTGATCTATTCCTGAAAGTATCATAATCTTTGTGCAAGGACCAACCCAAGTGGTTTCCCAGGTTGCCTGAAGATTACTCACCATATGTATCCCTCTTTTGGGATATCAAGTTATGGGCAAAGGTTGTGATACTAGCATATCTTGTAGGTAGAAAGTGCTTGTATGTGTTCTCGAAAGTGACTTGACCCAGTAAAAACATTTGTTGAACATACACAATATCAGAATTACAAAGTTCTTTTTCCAAGAGAGATCATCTGCCTGTATCCTCCAAGATTGCTTTGTCTCTTGTGAGGACTGTTTGTCAAGACATTACCCTGAAAGTAAATTCAAGTTTGTTCGAAACCAAGCCAAGGTATACTTATCGCAGTCACTTCCTAGCTTGATCCAATCCTATGAACGGTTACTTTTGTTGACCTATGACCCAAACTATGAAGCATAAGAAAGCTAAGTTACCCATCATGTGTGCATATCGAGAGAAGAAAGTTGCTGAAAGAAAGCTTAAAGATTGTCAGCATATTGTCACTGCAGCCCATGAAGAAGAAAAGTACCAAACCTGATTGGATAACATACAATACAACATAAGGGTTAGGCAGTTTGCCTTTCGAATCCAAGTTGATCGCCGCTTTGTCAGATTAGAGAGTGAAGACTAGTTGGCACAATCCCCTCTCCTTTCAAAACTATGAAAATTGTCACAACATCCTCCATCTTAGGTAATCCAATAGGTGCATTTCTATCATCCCCTTTTAGAAGCATCAGTTAGCATCATTATCCCAAATCACTATCCTAGATCCATATCATATCCAAAAAACTCACCTTGAGTTGTCCTAGCCTTATTTACACAAATCAAAATCTCGAAGCTTCACCCATTCGACTAAGCATTATCTAGGGTAGCTAGTACTTGCTTTTGTGGACCTCATCATCTCAATCCATAGATTGGCCCACACTAGTAAGGATCCCATTGTCCAAAGATCACAAGTCTATCCGAGGACAACAATCCACGTATTTTGATCCCCCCCATCAAGGAAAGGTAACCCATCTCAATCCTCTTCCAAATAGCGCATCGCTAGGAGTCCTACATTTAGATCATCACCTAGTTCATCTCAATCCAAATCCCCAACATCATTCTGATACATTTGTATTCTCCCTCATCTTAGGACATTGCATTTTCATGCTTGCTATGACATGATCAAAGAATAGAAAAGGGATGGATTCCAACCAGGCCACTACTTTGGCAAACCCAAATGATTCCATAGGCAAAATGGTGATGTATGACCCTCCGAAAACAATAGTTCAGAATGTGTGGGAAGATCCCAGTGAGACATCCACTACTAACTTCATGGAGCCTTTCATGTGCCTTCCAGGACATGCGCAAATGGTAAGCGCGATCATTGCCCAAAATCATCTTGCCATCTTGGCAAACTATATGCAAGAGGGTGCTCCCATCCCACCCCAGTTACACTCTTTTGACCCCACAAACCCCTTCCACATCTCTGCCAACGTTGGTTCATTTGTCATCCAACAAGTCCATGATCCAACCATGCAAGTATCCCATACGGCATCACCTATCCCACATCTCTTGCAACCTAGTATGGTGATCCCCACAAGCACACCACTTTCTGTCATGGGCCCACCACCCCCTGGTTCCTCACAAATAGCCACTCAAGAGCAAGCATTCACCCAAGCATCTACTCAAGCAATGCTACCTCCCACTGCATTAGCAACTCTTTCGCAAGGAATAGCACAAACCACCCCACCCACATCCACCCCATAATCTCAATCCATGCACGTGCCTCTCATGTTTGCTACTGGCACGCAAACCCAACAAGTCACTTTCATAATAGGAATGCCACATATGCCATCCCATAATCCTCCATCGGCACCACAAGCTCCCATATCAGCCCCCACGTTTATGGCCAACTCTACATCGCAAACCCTATCAGGAATCGGCGCCGTCTGGGGCCTCAGCCAAGCACAAATGAATGCCATGGGCATACCCACACATGGCTTGCTTCACCAAAAGGCTCATCAATAACAAACCATCCCATGAGTAGTAAAAAAATTGACCCCATCATCATTGGCCACACCTCCACCTGCATTTACCAACTACTTGTCTATGTCATCCATTGCTTAGCAAACCAACCCTCCACAATCGCAGCAACTTGGTGCTACCCATCCCACTAACTCCCATATGCAACCACCTATAGTGCACACCCAGGCCACCATTCCCACTCTTAGAAATGCTGGTATGCATCCATCTTATATTGGTCACGCTCATCACCAATCTCAACCTCCACCATTCTACCAAACTCCCCCGCAACAACAATACTTCCTGACTTTGCAAGCCAATCCCCTCATCTCGCAATAGCAAGCCTTGCCACAGCATGCACCCACCTTACACTAGTAATATGTCACTCAGCAAGCCAGCCAGAATTGCTTTCAGATGGCCTTTTTAGCTGGGCAATCCCTGTTCCCTTGCTCACCATATCCTCCATTTTCACCTGCGCCATTCGATCCATTCTCGCTGGGAGTACCCACTCCGGCACCTACCAAGTTAGAATGGGAAGAAATGAGAAATGTCATCAAGGAGCTTAAGATTAGTACTAAGACTAATACATTCAAGTTCGAGGAGGTTTGTCTGTATCCATTCGATAGATCGATCACAACAATCCCCTTCCCTAAACATTTTGAAACACCAAAGTTTGACAAGTATCGAGGGAAGGGTGATTCGGTCAACCATGTCAAAGAGTTCTACATGGCATGCTAGGAGGTGAAATTTAATGACATATTCCTCATGTGGCTCTTCCCCAAGAGCTTAGGAGGGCCTGCCCTCGAATGGTTCTACAAAATACCCTATGGGTTTGTCTCCACATTTCTAGAGCTTTTAGAAAAATTTGTCACTCAATATGCACACAACATCGAGAACAAGCTCACCTTATTAGACTTGTGCAATACCAAATAGAAGGGAGGCAAAACTCTAGCCGATTACTTACAATGATGGCAAAATCTCACCATGAGATTATCATACTAACTGCCAGAAAAACACCTGGCCAAGATATTCATTGATAATTTGCATCTGAAGCTATCCCATTCTATGAAGATGAACTACATTCAGACCTATCAAGACATTAAAGGGAAGGGCATGGATATTGAGTGAGCTCTTTTGGATGATGGTAGCATCAAACACTATAAGGAAAGCTCTCAAGATAGATCAAACAATGACCACTCTCAATATTGGAACAAGAATAAGAACGTGGTCACTGATGGAGCCACAAACACCAAGAATGTCTAAGTTGTGGTTGCAAGTCCTAACCCTCCTCCTCCAGCATATCAACAGAAAACACTCGTGTATTAGCAACCAACACCCGTATACCAACAGCAAGTGCCCGCCTACCAACAACCACCCTGTCAGCCTCCTGTGAATCAAACCAATGCTATATCTGTTACTCAAGGATGAAATAAACCCCATGTTCAGAATGACCCAAAGCACACATTTACACCCCTTGGAGAACCCTTGGATGTCATTTTTTGCAAGATAGTGAGTGCCAACCTAGTTGTGTATCTGCAAACCCAGCCCTTTGATGATTCAACACCCAAGCCAGCCTGGTACAAGGACAATGAGTACTGTGAATATCACCGTGTTAAGGGACATGCTACCGCTAAATGTATGAAGCTCAAGAACTATGTCCAGGATCTTATAGAAAAAAAGGAGATCACAATCAACGCTCCTACCCAAGCGTCACCCAATGCCAACCTGCAAATCTACCAAAATGTGTTTCCTAAACACAATGTCGAGAAAACTCAAGTTAATGCTACCCCTCTCACTAGCCAAGATAAGGGTAAACAAGGTGACCATGGTGATGGAAAAGACTATACCACTACCTACATAAACTATGATAAATTTGTTGGTTGTATCTCCCAGGTTGAGCCTACTATGAATGCTATCCATGTTAAAGGTGCTGACAACCAATGTGATGTTACTACCCATAGAGGTCGGATATCTGTAGCTGGTGCTAATACTACAACCATCCCTAGTGCATAATATAATCTCCTCGAACACCTTCGGAACACACCAGCATAAATCTCCATCCTTGATCTCCTTTGCACATCACCCCTCCATCAAGAAGTCCTCAACAAAGCCCTCCAAGAGGCCCACATCCCTGCTGACATCAATGCCATCCAATTCAAGAACCTTGCGGGGCACCTATGCACACCATCCAGTCTCTCTTTTCAACCATCTGACATGCCATTCGTCGAACTAGATCATAACCTCCCACTCTGTATTATCGTCATGATCAATGACTTTGCCATCAAATGAGTCATGATAGATAATGGTTCGGCCCTCAATCTTTGTACGTTAAAGTTTGTTCAGCAGATTGGCCTCATAGAAGCAGACGTCTCCCATGAGGTGATCACCATCAAGGCCTATGATAACTTAGATTGTACCTCTAAAGGTACCATTTTGTTGCCAATCAAAATTGGTCCTATCATTCAAGACACAATATGCCACGTTGTTGACCTTGACCTCCCTTACAACATCCTCCTAGGTCATCCATGGATCCACTCCATCCAAGCAGTCTCTTCCACTTATCATCAGTGCATCAAATTTCCTTACCAAGGCACTGAGATCACCATCCACATAGATCCCCAACCTTTCGCATACTATCATGCGATCAAAGCCTCATTTCCCCAATCCACTCACTGTCTTGAAATTGACATTGGCACATCTGTCGCCAGCTCTTCCCAATCCCATTGTGATCCAGAGACAACCCTCACCTCTGCCCTTTCCTCTGTCAAGATCAACAACAAAGGCTGCAGAGAATACAGTCTCACTGATGTTTTTGCATTAGGGGCTCTTCCCCTGGATCTGTACACATAAGGATGACCCTCCCACCAAACCAAGGCTCCTCAAGAGGGTCCCAAAATAAAGACCATGGGAACATATTCTTTTGTTTCCAATGGAATCCTAAATGGCCAAGAGTTGGCCCCATATATCAACCAATGGCTGTATAAAGATCCTCCACCTCTAGATACTAAGGTCCTCAGATACTTTAAAGATAAATACCCCATACTACACAAATGGGCAACTGAACAATGGAACTATCAAGGCGGAGGTCTAGGACCTAACGAGGCTAGAATGAAAGACCCTATGGAAGCCTATAAAAATCTAGAGACTTGAGGCCTCGACTTTGATCTCCCTTGCCTGCACATACGAGGACCCGACACCATAACTGGGGGCACCAATTCACCCAACGTGACCTTTTTGAGAATCCAAGACAAACTCGTGGAAGTCAAAGACGTTTCGAAAGAGTAAGAAAAATGGTCCTACGATGATATCTTTGACGACAAAACCTTCCTGGGCAATTTTTTCCTTCGCCAACTCACCATCAACCTCATTGACCTCCCCCTCATTCATCCTGACCTCATAGACTGGGACCAACCAAGCATAGTACATATCGATGAGTTTTGAAGTGAGGAAGCACTCCTAAGATTCATGGGCGCCATAGATCAACAATCAGAATGGGGGCAGGAATCGACCGAAGTATATCAGCTCAACCCAAAGGGGTACTTTGGGGAAGAGGAAGTCTCTAGCTACAAAAATAAAAAGAAAAAAGAAAATAAAGAGTTCTCATATGAAAACCCCTCTAGGGCACATCCTGATTCAAAAATAGTAAAAATAAAGGGCGTATCCAATAGTAAAAACCTCTCTGAAGCGCTGGAGGATGGAGACTTGCCTCTTCCTCCTATCGAGGATTACCGGTCAGAATAATCATTCATATTCATTGAAGAGACCAAGCCAATCAATCTAGGAATAGAGGAAATCCCTCAAATCACATACATCGCAGCAGCTCTAAATGAAGCAGAAGAGATGGCCCTGGAAGCCCTCCTTCGGGAATCAATAGGAAATTTTGCATGGTCATACGCCCATATGCTCGGACTTGATCCTAATCTCATTGTTCATCATCTAGTAGTAAATCCCGATGCCAAACCAGTTAAACAAAAGCTAAGGAGAATGCATCCAAAAGTGGCCTTGTTAGTAAAAGTAGAACTTGAGAAACTCCTCTAGGCCAAGATCATCGGAGCCATTGATTATTCAGAATGGATCTCTAACATGGTACCCATTGTCAAACCCTCAGGTGACATAAGAATCTGTACTGATTTTCAAGATCTTAACAAGGCATGTCTAAAAGATGATTTTCCACTGCCCAACATAGACATGATCATAGACCTCACTGCTGGACATGAGATGTTGTCACTGATGGATGACTTCTTAGGGTATAATCAGATCAGGATCATAGAAGTAGACTAGCAAAAAATTTCTTTCACCACACCATGGGGCACATTTTGTTATAACATGATGTCGTTTGGGCTCAAGAATGCGGGAGCTACCTATCAAAGAGCAATGACCACAATTTTTCATGACATGATTCATAAGATCCTTGAAGACTATGTAGATGACATTCTAGCAAAATCCAGAACACGCCGCGAACACCTTGATGTCCTCAAAGATGTGTTTGATTGCTTGTACAAGTATGGCTTGAAATTGAATCCAAAGAAATGTGTATTTGGCTTGACATCTGAAAAACTTTGGGGTTCATTATGTCCAAGCATGGCATAGAGATTGATCCCAAAAAGGTGAAAGCCATCATGGAAATGCCTCCTCCCAGAATGCTCAGATAGTTGAGAAGCTTAGAAGGAAAGTTACAGTCAGTTCAATGATTCATCTCCCAACTAGTAGACAAGTGTCAGCCATTCATGCATCTTTTACGAAAGGACACCACCTTCAAGTGGGACCCCATCTGTTAGCGCAGCTTTGAAAAACTCAAGGAATATCGAGCGAATGAACCTATTCTTGTTCCACCAATGCCAGGAAGGCCCCTCATTTTGTACATATCTGCAACTATTATAGTGCTAGGGGCACTCTTAGCACAGCTTGATGATGATGGAAAGGAGTGGGCTATTTATTATATTAGTCGTACACTAGTTGGCTACGAGCTAAACTATTCTCCAATGGAAAAAGCCTACTTAGCAGTGGTTTTTTCCACTTAGAAACTCTGCCACTACATGCTCAGTCACACAGTAAAGCTAATCTCCAAGGTCGACCTGCTCAAATACCTACTATTAAAGGCCACACTTATAGGGTGAATGGCGAAATGGGTAATGCTTCTTAGTGAATTTGACATCCAATATGTTGACCGCAAAGCCATCAAGGGATAGGTTATTGTTGATCAGCTTGCAGAAGCTCCCTTAGTCGATGCATATCCTCTTGAAATGGAATTCCCAGACGAGCATCTTTGTATGGTCGAAGAATAACCCCAGTGGAAATTATATTTTAACGGCTCATATACATCACATGGATCAAGGGCAGGCATACTGTTTGTGATCCCTTAAGGAGACTACATCCCAAAATCCTTCAAGGTAGGATTTATGTGCACAAACAACATTTCAGAATATGAAGCCCTCGTGGCAGGTCTCAAAACCACCATCCACTAGAATATCACAGAACTACAAGTCTTCAGAGATTCCCAATTGATCATCAAGAAGGTCCTTGATAAATATCAAATGAAGGATGACAAGCTATTGCCCTACAAAGAGCTTGTAGATAAACTCAAAGAACACTTTGTCAGCATACAGTTCACACAAGTGCCAAGAATTCAAAATAAGGTAGCAGATGTTATGGCCACCATCGGCTCACTATTGGAAATCCCCCGTGATGCTATGCAATATGAGTTTCTAGTCGAGTAGCTACACACGCTCGCTTACAAGAATGTTGACCCTGATATGGTATGTGTCTTGGTTGGTCCCCAGTCCCCATGGTACCACAACATTCATGCTTATCTAAAGAATGGTATCATATCTCCTCACCTCACAAACACCCAATGCCAGAACCTTATTCGTAGAGCATCTTGATACACTCTTGTAGCCAACACCCTATATCGTCGTGGGTATCATAACATCCTCTCTCGATGTCTAGAATCGAATGAGGCTATTATGGCTTTACAAGAGGTTCACACTGGTATTTGTGGTGCTCACACAAGCAGTATCATCCTTGCAGAGTAGCTACTTAGAGTTGGGTATTATTGGCTGACCATGGAGCATGACACCTGCGAGTTCGTAAAGAAGTGCATACAGTGCCAACAGCATGCCAATTTGATTCATGCACCAGCATAGGACTTACAACCCATTGCACCTCCATGGCCCTTCTTGTGTTGGGGTTTTGACCTTGTTCGCATCATCCACCCTCATTCTTTGGATGAACACAAGTATATCATTACAACCACCAAATACTTTAGAAAGTGGGTAGAAGCAATTTCGCTCAACTTAACTACTGGTGTCTAGAACTCCAAATTCATCCTCTACCACATCATTTTCTATTTTGGCATTCCCTCCACCATCTTCATAGATCACAGCTCTCCATTTGAAAACCAGCATGTCACAGAGCTCTATGATCAGTTTCACATCCACCAACACTTTTCTAGCCCATACTTTCCACAAGCGAACGACCAGGCTGAGGCAACTAACAAAACCATCCTCAAAATCCTATAGAAAGTTGTCAATGATTTTGGTCATGACTGGCATTTGCAAATCAATCCCACCCTCTAGGCCTACCACACCTCATTTTGTACCCCCACATGCACCACCCCATAATCCCTAGTATATGGTGCTGAAGTTGTTCTGCCAATCGAGGTTGAAATCCCTTCACTACGCGTGTCCATGAAGAACTATATCACAGATGAAGACTATTGTGTGGTGTGCCTGACATAGCTAGAATTGTTAGATGAAAAGAGGCAATGGGCCTATGATCACTTTATCATGTACCAAAATTGTCTCAAGAGGAGCTTCAATAAAAAGGTACACCCTCGATAGTTCCAAGTGGGAGACCTAGTCCTGAAAGAGAACCAGAAAGTGCAAGCAAACCGTGAAAAGAAAGGAAAGTTTGAGCCCACCTGGTCAGGTCCCTACGTGGTGATAGCTTGTTTTGGTTTTGGTGCTTATCAGTTGTCTACACCTGAAGGGGAGCCTCTTCATGATCCTATTAATATCATACATCTAAAGCAGTTCTATGCTTGAACCATCAAATATGATCCTGAAAAAAATCCTAAAAATCAAATATGATCCTGAAAAAATCCTAAAAATTATAAAATGTCCTAAAAAAAATCATCATCCTAGTGAAAACCTAGTAAATAAGCACCTTGATGAATCAAAAAAATTAGAAAAATGGAAAAAAGTAAAGAGAAAAATACCGTCCAATGGTGAAAACTTGGCAATTCAAGCACCTTGGACAAGTATGTTGGTGAAAACCTGGTAAACAGGCACCATACATAATGGACCATATCATTATCTATCAAAATCCCATTCCCAACCCATCTGAATCCATTCACCACTTTTCATTTTGTTTCACCCATCCCTTGTTCCCAAGGTGTCATTCTCATTGCGCCAGCACACGAGATTCGCTATCCTACTTCCTGCAATGTTGTACATACTCACTGTATATAGTGTCTTTGTCTTGTACATATCATTTTGGTTCCTCCTAGTAGTACCCTTTGATCACAAAGTACATGTCCCAAATGATCTCAATATTAGTAATGTTCCCTCAGCAAGTATCCTGCGTCACTGCGATTCTCCAAAAGTTGTTCGTTTGCCCAGCAATATTCCCAATACAGTCAGTCCCCACAAACCAGGTCCTTGTAGGATACAATCCTTCCTCCATGTCTAGCCTAATCTCAACATCCATAGTCAGTCAATCTCTTTTGCAAAGGACATCTTTTGATCTTATCGCATTAATTTCAATTTGCTTGTTTTATCTTTCCAGTTGATTTTGTGATCTCAGTTGACTACTCCCATTAAGGCCGCCACAATCATTTATATCATGGTGTGTTGTGTTAGGAGGTGTTATTCTAGGGCACAGTCTTTTGCAATCTTTCATTTTCTGCTTGTGAGTCAGTCGGACATGACCCTTGCACATTTCACTTGTGATCTTTTGGGTTACTTGGTGCACTTGGGAAATGTTGTTTGTTTGTGGGGTCCCTCGCATCATTTACACCATGTGTCCTTCGGGGTGCATGTGTGATGTTGGGGAAATCCTTGCATGTCTATTTCACGTCAGTCCTATACAACACTAGCAACATGACCTCACATTCCTAGTAACTGTGGTTCATCCTTTATGTTGCTATATCAAAATAAGTGCTCAAAACTACATGGTGGTGTTCCCTCGGAACATCCTGTGCTCAAGCTTCATAAAAGATCCTCCACCCTATCCAAACATCTGAACAAAGATCCCATCACCCCTATCTAGTATCAACGCATCATCCCAAAAATAACAAACCTCCTCCAAGAGCTTCTCTCCCCCATTTTTCACTCATCTCCCTCACGTTCTTGACTGTTGGATTGTGATTGTGCATATATCCCCCCATCCCCCTCCCTCTCTCAACAAGGGTGTAATCAGGTAGTGATATGTTGAGCCATTTCTGTACACCTTATCCTCAATCTTCCATCTGCATTCAAATTCTCTCATTCACCTTCCTAACATAGATGCTTTTCATTTCCCATTCCTATCCTAGGTTGCATTATGTCATCTCATCCTATGTTCATTCATTCTCTTGCATTGTTAGGATTCATTCTTAGGTGCATTCATATCATTTATCATATCATTTTAATCTTGCATTGTTAGGATTCATTCTTAGGTGCATTCATCTCATTTATCATATCATTTCATATAATTTCGATTCATTTTTGTTAGGCTTCATTCTTAGGTGCATTCATATCATTCATCATATCATTTAGGTTCATTTTAATCTTGCATTGTTAGGGTTCATTTTAGATTCCTTTCATCATCTCATTTTAGATTCATTTTAATCTTGCATTGTTAAGAGTTCATTTTAGGCCCATTTCTCATTGTTCATTAAGTTGTCTTAGATTCATTAGGTTCGTTTTGCAATCTTACATTGTTAAGTCATTTTCTTATCTTGCATTCTTAAAACCTGTTACATATCCATAAACATATGCATCGCACCACAACATACATACATCATATATCAAAAACATTTCCATTGCATCTTGCATCCACAAACCATCAACACATACATCTCATATAACCATCTCATAAAGCATAACATATAGAAATCACATCACATCCTACATCACACATGTGTCAACCTCACAACATATAGAAATTACATCACATCCTACATCACACACATGTCAGTCTCATAGTATATAGAAATCACATCACATCCTGCATCACCCATATCAGTACATCATATGCATCCATACATTCATACATTACACATCATATCCCACCCAACTCATCATATATATATCAAAAAACTCATTGCAAGGAATAAAGTACATGTCCCAACCCAAAAAGCATAAATGAATAAATGTCTATCTGAGTCCATGATAATACCAATAGTATAGATATAATATACAATCGGGACTATGCCCTCCATCAATAAATGAATCATACAAGAACATGATAAAAAATGCAGCATATCACTGCCTATCTGCCTCTCCTGAGGGAGGCTGCATATCAAAATCCCCATCTAGGGGGTCTGCCTCTGGCGGTACTATTAGGACAGGCAGCCAGCTCACTGATCCCTATATCCCTGTACCTTGTATATCTGTAGTGTGTACCACCGGGGATATCAGAACAACCCCTATATCTGTGCCCATCCCTGCACTTGTGTCTGATCCCTCTGCCTCCACCATCTGTACTGAACCACCGACCGAGTGTTGCTGAATTTGTGTGTGGCTCGCCCGACGGCTCCCCTATCCTATGATGTGGCCGCCACTAGCTCCTATCCTGTGGCTCCCACTAGAGCCTGTCCTCCTACTCCCACTCGACCCTAAACCTGTAAGTAGTGACAAACTCGGATCCCTGTAATGTTGTGCTCGCTCAAGTGGCACAACTGCATAGTATAATCCCTGATAAAACCTGATCTGCTCTCCCAGTCTCACCAGCTACCACTGCAGGCAAGATACCTCTCCCGACCACTCATGGGACCCCCATGTAGTGGTATCCCTCTCTCCTAGTAGTCGGTCACGCTCTGACCATGGGCCATCCCTCTTCACCCTTAACCCATCCCTCTTTGCTATCAAGACATCCCTCTCCCTCCTCAGCTGCTCCCTCTCATCCACTGTCATCAGGCCCTCCTGTATAGACTACACTAAGCACGCAATCAGGCTATCCCTCTCTGCCCTTAGCCCATATCTCTCCCCCACCATCTCATCACTCTCTACTCTCAAGGTATCCCGCTCCCCCTATACGTCATGGAGCATCTGCGTAGTCCTCTCATGAGTGGCCTGCAGTGAGGCTAGGTGCGTTACTACATCGTCACCCCTACCCCTCGATGATCCAGATCCTACTGCTGGTGGTGGCCCTGGTGGTGGTGGTGGTCCTTTTGTAGGTGATGGTCCCACTGGTATCTATAGCCCATCCCCTCCCCCACCATCCACATCCATCCTGTCTCTGTCTCCATCTCCTCTCCCCTTCCCTCCATCTCCTCCTCCCCTCCCTCCATCTCCTTCTCCCCCCCCTCTCCTAGCTCTCCCTCCAACCACCACCCTCCCTCTCAGCCCCCTCCTCCCCCAGCCCCTATATATGTCAGGTGCCTCTCCCTCCCCATTAGGTAATCCTGACCTCCCCACAGCCCTAGGTGGCTAGAACTAGGCAGCATATGTCGGTGTGGTCCCTGGGTCTGCCACCCCTCCAACCCAATCTCACTGAAATGGTGCCATAGCCTGATAAGTAGCCAAAAACCCTCCCTTGTCCACTAGTGGCCCTAAATCTTCTACCCTCTCCTGAGTAACCCATTGATACCATCTCTCACCATCTGGCACATCTTGTCTGAATCTGAATTGACAAGATGTCTTGTCCAGTCTGTACTGCTCTACGATGTAGTCCCATCATCCTATGAGGTGTGTAGGCATTGTCATGTATGGGAGCTCATGTGCATCCTCAGCCTATGGCACCTGTCCCAAGTATGAATGCCATGTAATCCCATCTTGTATCTCATCTAGTGTCTCCCGCCAGAAGTCAGTATCCCTCACCTCATGATATGTCACCAACTCTCCCTAGATATATGTTGCAGGTTGATCTGCCTGCCTATCCACTCATCTCAGAGGTTGTAGCACTACTATGTACTCCTAAGCCCACACCTGTAATAAGGAGGCAAACCCAAAACTCCTCCCCATCATCCCCGCTCCATGATAGATAATCTAGTGGAGGTCACGATACATCTCTGCTAACATCAATGTACCCCATGTTGTTGGTACCCCTACATCCACAATCTGGCAAACCATTGGGATAAGAGCTAGTGTGACGCTCTTTCCCCCAGTGTCTGAAGAAAGATATCTTGATACTAATCCTAGCACATAGTAATGGACCCGTCGATCTGTGGGTGTCGCTACTACATGCTATGCTAAGGCCAGCTGCCCATGTGCCCAAATCGGCTGCACCCCTAGCCCCAATAGTGGTGCCACCTCCTGGTCTGGTGTTTATACACCTGCCACCATAGGTCTCACTCCAAAAGGCAATCGAATGATGCGATACACATCCTCCAAAGTCACCGTCATCTCCCTAGTGGGTAGATGAAATGTCCCTACCTCTGAGTGCCAACGCTTGCACAACACTGTCATTAAAGATATGAATGCCCATTTGCATGGCATTCACGTTAGATAGCCCAAGCCCAATGCATCCACCCACACCCAATCTGTAGCTATGAATTGCTCGCCAATCACCAAGACCACAGCGTGCCTCTCTCGACTAGTCAGCTGATCCACCAACAACTGCATCCAAGCCAAGTCAGCATGTCAGTTTCTTGCTCTAGCTAAACCTAACTTTCTTGTCCCCACATTCCTGCGAGAATTTTTTTTTCCCACATTCCCGTAGGTTTTGTCCTCCCCACGTTCCCGCAAGGAACTTCATCCTTGTGTTCCCATAAGGGATCCCCTTCCCTCATTCCTGCCACCTCCCAGCGATGCATGAATGCATTCCCGCGCTGCTTGCCCTTTTCCCCCACGAGAATGCCATTTTTCAGCATCCCGCTGCCCAGCTGGCAAGAACATGATCCTGCAAGAAGTTCTTGCGAGATCGCAGTCCCACTACCCCTCTAGGGATTTTTTGTGATCCCACAAAAAACCCCTAGCCCTCTGGATTTTGGCCCCCCACGCATGCTTTGCGGGAATGCATTCCCTCCGGGACAAGAGTGTTCCTGCCAGGCGCGCGCCCTGCGGGAATGTGCTTTTCTAAGCTACAACATGTAATAAATGCACCAAAAACATAATGAAAAGTTTAGTTTTTCAATCCTACCTCTCTGTCCAGTGCTTGGTTCCACCATAGGCATCTCATGATGTCCGTCCGATGTGTCGGTCGTCCTCTCTATGCCATCTTGTCCTCACTTATCAGAGCTTTGGAGTCACGATTTCTAGGCTCTAGGTGTGTAAATGAATTGATTTTGGCCCCTCCGACCCTTATAAAGGCCTTCCTAAACCCCCATTTTCACTCTCGAATGCCCTATTTCCTCCTGTTTCTTCCCTTCCTTCCCATTTTTTGTTCCTCATGGTCTTTTTCACCTTTCTTTCCCTCATTCATGCACCTCCTTAGCCTATAGCACCCTTCCTATCTTTCACTCCTTTTTCCTTTCGAGCTGCCACCCAGACCCCTTTTTCTTTCCCCACCGTCCTCTTGAGGGGTCATCATCTAGTCACATCCTGACCCATAATTGGGGTAACTCTACTATCTAGTCTATTCTTCGTGTCGTCTCTTTATTGATAAAAACATCTTCGAAGTAGTGTTATTTTAACACTACGTCGAAGAGGGGCAAAATGTAGACACCTAAATTTGATTACATAATTTAGTAATCATATTTAGTCTTCTCCTAGGACATCTTGTTAATTAAATATTAATTATTTAATTAATTTATGTCATCCCCTAATTAATTAATTAAATTAATTAACTATAGTCCAATTAATTATCTAAATGATAAACCCATAGTCTGATAATTAATTAAATCCCTATTCCTCTATTAATTTAAATGGATACATTTATCTAAATAAATTAATTCATAAATCCCCTTTTCCTTCCACTTGAAATTAAATAAAATATTTAATTCTAAAAATCCTAATTCTCCCCCATTAGCTAATAATCCATGCTTAGCTAATTTAATCCTCCACTCATTCTCTCTCCTCCCATCACATCCCCCTAATCCTCCACTTACCAAGCCTAATCATCCCCCTAAACATGTGCACAATCATAATCCAAGATTAAGAAAGGCTAATCCAACTCAAAGTCAACCCTCATGACAACACCTCCACATCCTCCAAAGAGAAATAAAAAACCTCTTACACCTCTTACACACTTGTCCCCTCTCACACCTTCCAAAGTTGACACATCCCTTGAGAATTTGACCTCTCCTCTCATCCTCCTTCATTGTGACACTTGTCACAATGCTATGCATTTGAGAAAGCACAATCCATGTGCTCTCCCTTGGATGCATCTCCACCCTTGCTCACTCCCCTTTTGCCTCTTAATCTTGACCGTCCATTTCACCTTTCTTTCTATAAAAGAGAAGCTCTCCTCCTTCATTTTCATCCACCATTGAAGCAAAGTTATTATGCCCATTTCTCCATTGAAGCTTGAGCATAGCATTTGAGCACACATTTTATCCTTGGACAAATCTTCTACATCTTGGAGGTTTTGCTTGAGGGTTTGCATTTGCTTTTGAGTATTGTTGCTTTCATTTTGTAGGTCTAATCTTAAGTGTTATCTAGTTTTGTATTGTTGAATGTTTAGCTTACTCTTCATTCCTTAACACTACATTTTTAGGTATTACAACTAGTATTCTCCAAATATTGATTTTTGAAGTAGGCATACCTAAAGGCCTAAAAATCTTTCCATGTTTCACAAGATTGTTGAGTATCACACTTACCTTTTCAAGTAAAATCATGTTAGGATTGAGTAATACTGAGAGGGGGGGTGAATCAGTATTACAAAACTTTGCTTAAATTTTTAAATAATTATAAATAATCCAAAGTAATGCGAAAATGAAAAGAGCATAAAAGCATAACACATTACTCATAACACCATAATTTGTTCTCGAGGAAACCCTGATTAAAGGGAAAACCCTGGTGGGGATAGTACCCACAAATATGCACTAAAGTATGATGTCCCTGTCAAGAGATCTAGCCTTGTTAGGAGCTGATTGTTACATAGTACATTTCCTTTCTAGAGGATTACAAAAACCCTGTTAGGGGTATACAAAACACCTGATTAAAGGTGGTGAGCACACTGCTCTTACTATCAATACTATCTTAGAAATAGTTCACAAAAGGGAACAATACAAGCACTTATCTTGCTTAGATAGTTCCAGTTATAGCTCTGCTTTCTACTGATCTCTCATCTTACTTCTGCTATCTCCTTCACAACACTTATCAACACACCTCTCACACTTTTTTCACAAGAGTAGTCTATACTTATACAAAATTAGCCTTCCAGTCGGCTCCACCAAAGTCATACTTAACATAGCAAAACTTGTGTAAATAAAATATATGGAGTTGGCGCTCTTATACAACAAAAGAGTCGGCACTATACTTTATTCACATGACTTCACATGTTATCATATCCATCATGCTTTCCTTAATCATTACAACTGTTCATATGCCCTGATATACTATTTTACTATCTTCGCATACCTTCCGAACACTATATCTCATACACCATCTATCCAAAACTCATGGGATCTTAACTAAAGCATTTACATATACTAACATACCTCCAGTTAACATTCTAGATTTGTGGAGGTGAATTTTCCTCATTTGATGAGTTCTTTAGACTATTGGAACCTGCATATTTCACTATCATTTTACTCTTGCATGGTTGAGTACTTTCGTTGGGGTCACTTGTACAAATTTAGGTCATTTGTATCTTTGACCAATATATTTATTTTCCTTTGTTTGCCATATATTTAGTATTTGAGTAGTGTCATTGGGGGCACTTAAAAAAATTGTTGTCTTCTTGATCCTAATCATCAACTTGTTTTAGAGGAGGTTTTTCATTCAGTACTATAGTAGTTAGCATTCGATAATTGTCTTCAACTTATTTGTTCTTCGAGGATGTTCCTATTATTTTAGGAAATTTTCCTTCCTTCATCATTTCATTTTTCTTTCATGTAATGCATCTATTGCTTTTGGGGAGTAGTTTTTTTCCCACATGTTTTTTCCTTTTCTATAATTTGAGAGGCTTTCATTGTACACATGTACTTAATCAAGCCTTTTTTTTCTAGGACCCATTCATGCATTTCATGCTTAGAGCTTTGTGACTCCCTAAGTTTCTCTTAGGGGGGTGTCAGAGCATGCATTTATGTTACACACACGTAGTATTTTTGCATTGGACACATTTGGTATTGTTACATAAATTAATTATACACATTATCAAAGAATATTCTCATGCATATTTGAGCACGTGTTTACACATTCATGCATTTCATGCTTAGAGCTTTGTGACTCCCTACGTTTCTCTTAGGGGGGTGTCAGAGCAAGCATTTATGTTACACACACGTAGTATTTTTGCATTGGGCACATTTGGTATTGTTACATAAATTAATTATACACATTATCAAAGAGTATTCTCATGCATATTTGAGCACATGTTTACACATGCATTCCTAACTTAAGCTCAGTTAGTTAAGCCTAATTTAATTTAGTTTAGTCTACTTGGGCTCCAATTTCCTTTTTCCTTTTCCATATCTAGTTTGCATATCATGCACTAGTTTGCGTATCTTAGCTTTGTATCTTTCTTTTTTTCTCTATTTTTAGAGACATGCTTATCTGTAAAAGAATCACATTGTATTCATTATAATTAATCATGCAATCATAATCTTGAAATTTGTAATACTTGCTTCTGGAGAAATGTAGAAATTAGTTTCTTGTTGCATTCCTCATGGAAGGTAATCTTATTTTGTTGTTTGATCCCAGAGGTTCCTATGTTGCAAATTTCAATATGGCTCCATAACTTCAACATGGTATTTGAGTGCCAAATCTCCAACAAAATATTTACTCTTGAGGAAATAAAAAAATATCCCTTCTACTATGATCATCTATGAATGAAATAAAATATACAATTTTTTATAATGGAGGTACATTGACAAGATCAAACACATTTGAATTAATATTTTTTCTATTGAGAATATAGAATCAACTGGTTACATCAAAGTTTGACTATCATCATTACATCAGTATACACAGTATATATGTAAGGGAATACATCAGGATGTACAGTGTACCAAATGTGCAATATAACAGATATATATGTCTATACAACATATTCACTTTGCTATTCAAAAAATACTAGGATCAAAAAAAGGTTTTAGTTTCAAAATATCGCAACAGTCTTTATTATTCCCATCCATCTTCTTGTTCCTACTCTTCTCTTTGGCTGTGATGATTGAGACTCCAACGATCCTCATTTTCAATATCAGGTTCTTCTTCATTAGGATTCTCTACTGTGTCCTCTCTTGTATTACCTCTTCCAATTTCCTGAGGTACCATCATATTTCCTTCATCAGCAACTGTTGTGATATTGATAGAGTGTTCATTATTCTTTTGACCTTCTACTTGCATCATCCCATGTTCATTTACTGTCTGGATATCTTTAGCAAAGAGAATGGTGACTCCTTCCTCCATCAAGCTTTGGAATCTCTCCCTTGAAATCTGGATGGTGATAGAAACCTGAGACATGATAGTGAAATGTGCGAGTTTATAATTAAACTCAGTAAGATCCCTCTTCTTGTCCTGGAAAATATCCTCATTTCTCTATCTCCAAATAAACCAAAGCACCTCAGTAGTAATAGTAATCCAAAAATCATTAAGCTTGCAATCAAAGTTATCCACATAACCCACCAAGACTTCATGCCAGGACAAGCTAGACTCAAAAAATCTCAAAAAATCAAAACCAAAAATAGCAAACCACACTTTAATAGCCAACGGACATTTGAAAAATAAATGCTCATAAGACTCAGTACATTTACAAACAAAGCACAAAATGGTATTCCTAGAACCTTGAGACACATAGTAACCAATAGCATGTTTTTTCAATAGAAAAATCCACTTAAAACAAACATTTTTGGGCTCCACATGAGAATGCCATAACAGTTCAAAGATTAAGTGCCACTTATTACTAGACCAATTCAGACTCCAAACTCGGTTAATTTCATTAAAAATTTTATAACTGTCACTCATCCTATTATAAATTTGCTTGTAAGAAAAATTCCCCAGTGTGGTACCATCTTTCCATTTAATAAGTTCAAGGTTGTGATAGGATGAAATGCATTTGCCCGAAAACCAACTACCCACGGCCTTAGCCAGGAGTGTGTATGTTTTCTTCTGGGAGGATGGAATGTCAAATTTACTGCTTAACTCTGCCCAGGAAGAAAGCCTGTTATCGACAATAATATCACTGATGTATGAAATGCCTTTCTTGTTCCAACTTTTAGCAGAGCAACATTGGGTGAGAGCAAGTGGTTTATCATTTAGATAAATCCCCCACCAAATAGACCGGTCAATTACAACAAAATATGGATTCCTCCCTACAGCACCTCTGGAACATAGTAATGGTTTAATGTCCTTCCAAGCCTTCCATAGAGTAGAGAATATCCTAGAGCCAAAAACCTTCACATCAAAGTCACCTAACAGAATGTCAAGAAAAGGGATATTATCCCATGTTTTTCCCTTTTTAATGACAGACCTGACAACATTATTTCTTATTAATACTTTCCAAGGTTCATTGCCCTTTATAGCTTTAATAATCCATTTTGAGATTAGAGCCCTACCTTATTTTTTTAGATCTTTAATACCTAGTCCACCCAGCTTCTTTGGGGTACAACACCACTCCCACTTGACATTATGTCTCTTCCTATTTCCAACATCATCAGACCACAAAACATCCCTCAAGATCTTCTCCAACTTATTTGTTTGAGTATTAGAAAATAGCCGTGTAGAGGCATAGTATATTGCATGCAAAGAAATAACTTTCTGAACTAGCTGAAGTCTTCCTGCAAGAGAAAGCATATGAGTTTGCCACTTGATGTGTTTTCTTTCAACTTTTTTAAAGATCCAATTCCACATATCATTCATTGAGGGGTCAAGAGCAAACGATATTCCCAAATATCTCACAATAATATTAGGGCCTGACCATTGCCATCCTTTCCCCTCAAGCCAAGTGGGAGGGGTGTTATCCCATCCAAGAATAACATATTTATGAGGGGTGATCTTAGCACCAGAGGCTTTGGAAAACAATTCAATTCTGCATACAATTCTATTAAAGTTACTTTCATCAAGATCAACAAACAAAGTTGTATCATCTGCAAACTGCTCAATCAGGAGATCTTCATTATTAGGCAAGGAGATACCTTTAATAGGAGGGCCAAATTCAGTGGCCTTAAGAATATATGTCATAGCATCTGCAATAATAACATACAGAGCAGGAGCTAAGGGGCATCCCTATCTAATAGATCTTCCTAAGGGAATGGATTCTGAGATCTCACCATTAATCTCAATGCTAGTATTAGAGTCTTTGAACAAAATCTTGACCCAGTTACAAAAGTATTTAGGGAACCCAAACTGTTTAAGCATAGCAATAAAAAATTTCCACTCAATTCTATCATATGCCTTCTCAAAATCTAGAAGTATCATGGCTGCATTTTGTTCATCAGCTTTTGCCCAATGCATTGCTTCCCAGCTGGTAATAAGGTTTTCCAGAATAAATCTGCCTTTGATGAATCCAATCTAAGTCACTGAGATAATGTCATTTAACACTTTAGCAATCCTGTTAGCCAACAATTTGGCAATAATTTTATAAGATATGTTTAGAAGGGTGATTGGCCTCCAATTTTTCACCTGGGTTTTATCTCCCTCTTTAGGCAAGAGTTTGATTAGTCCTTTATTAATTTTTTCACCAAGGGTCCCCTTGTCAACTACAAATTGATAGACTTCAAATAATTCACTAGATATCCATTCTTTGTTTGTTTTGTAGAACTCAGCCGATAGGCCATCTATCCCAAGTGACTTTCCATTGGCCAATGATGAGATGGCATCTTCAATTTCCTGAATAGAAATTTCTTTCCCTAGCATAGTACTCTGTTCTTTGTTAATCTTGGATGGGATAATACTGATACACTGATTCATGCATAGTTGACTACCTTCATCATGTTCCGAGGTGAAAAGATTTTTATAAAATTCAACAAATGTGAGCATGATTTCCTTATTGCAAGTGTTGATTCCTCTATCAGTTTGAATGCCTGTAATCTCCTCTCTACAATGCTTTGCCCTGATGATATTAAAAAAGTATTTAGACCCCCTATCTCCATCTTTAATCCAATTAGCTTTAGCTCTAATTTTTTGTCCCTGAATCTTGTACTATTGAAGAACCCTAAGTTTGCCTTTGGTATCACAAAGCATTTTTTCTAACTTCTCATCATTACCTTTATTTTGCAATTCAGTTTCAATTTCTAGGAGATGGGAGTTGAGTTTTTTCTCTTCCTGATTCCTATCTTTAGCTTCTTTTGTACCAATAGTTTGAAACAACTTCCTCCAAGATTCAACCAGCTGATCCCATTTTTCAATAGGTGAGCTATTATTACTCCTAAATTTGGAGAGGACAGTGACCATATGGAGGGCATCCATGTTGTCATGGTTATTTAATAGTGTCGTATTGAGTTTAAATAGGGTTTTCTTGCAGCAGTTTTCAACTTGATGCCCCTCCTTCTTAATACAAATATTCACACAAATAGGAGAATGATCAAACATGCTGGTGAGGACCACATTAATAGGGTATTGACCAACCTTCTGAATGGTACTCATTTCATGCTTATTGATATAAACCCTGTCAAGTCTGCAATAAATTCTAGCTTTATTAGCTTGGTTATTGAACCATGTATACCAGATTCCTTCATGCCCTCCTTTGAGTCCAATCATTGGATCATTAATGCCAAATGTTCTCTTAAATCTATTCCAGAAGAACTATTCATTACTCTTCCATTCAAATTTTCCACCTCCTATTTTATCCTCCAGGCATTCTACCATATTGAAATCTCCTATGAAGATCCACTTTATCTTAGGAAGATTGTTGGCAAGCCATTCCCACAACTTAGTCCTCTCCCTATAATCATTCAGAGTATAAATGTTGCAAATGCCTATCTCACTTCATCATGTTTAATGATGATCCATATTGCTCTATTACAAGGAGAGATTCCACTGTCTGTAATTTTCTTTTCCCATGTGGAATTGATTAAGATTGCTACTCCTCCCTTGCCTCTGCCATGATTTGAATAATAGCATCTAGCTTTACCCCAAATGAATTTCAATATATTAAAAGCTTGATACCCATTGATTTTAATCTCTTGTAAGCAAACAATATCTTTGCCACTTAAATTGTTGCACCATCTTCTAGCTATATATTTCCTATCTGACATTTCTAACCCTCTAACATTCCAGCTATGAATTTGTACCTTCATGATTAACATTTAGAGGGGGGGTTAATCTTGCATAATCTAGAAAAACAATCTGGCATATCATTCCCTTTTGTCTTGTTATTTCTCTCCTTATTTTTTAAACTGTTACTTCTCTCATATGTTTTCCTTTTCTTTTTTTTTGCAATTACCTCAGTGAATCCTTCACCACTACTCCCATCTTCCTCCACATTCCTAGCCTCTGAGGGTAGCTCTCTGCTCTGAGGAGGAAGGATATCTATTGAGGGAGGATTACTGTATACACCTAAAAATGGTCACCTAGACTATTAGCCCCTTTTGCTAAATCATAAATTGCTTATTCTTGATCAAATCCTAGCTCTATCATTTATTCGATTATTTTCTATGGGCTAAACATCTTATCCTAAGTCTTTATTTATTAAAAGGAATATTCCCTCCCCTTTTAATAAATAAAAAGCCCCCACTTTTCCTCTTATCCTAAGTTGCACAAATAAAATATTATTCTTATTTTATAAAAAGGGAAAAAGCACTTTTTGTCTCATATGGACACAATAGTCAACTCTTATTTTCCCATTGGAGGATACTTGTGCACATGGATTGCTCCTCTTTCAAGCTCCACCGTTGATTAAATCTTTTGCCTCTTAATCTCCATGGTCCATTCCTTCTCATTTCCTTTAAAAAGAGAGCTCTCTTCTTCATTCTAGATCCCCAACTTTTTATGCTAACTTTATGCTGCAGGATTTTTAGGTCACTTTGGAGCTTTTGAAGGTTTGGAGCATTCTTAGCATCTACAACTCATTCTTGCATTCTTAGCTTAGCTTCATATTTATGCTTTCTTAAATTAGCTTCATTTCTATGCTCTAGATTAGCTCACATAGATTAATTAGCTTGGGTTGTAACACTTGCATATTTCCTTTCATAGCTTAGCTTGCATTTCCATTTCTAGCATAGCATTGTATTTCATTTTCATTCTTGATTTTTGAGGATATTGGCATTCTTGCCCTTGTCTTCATTGAATCTCCCATTGCATGGTTTACTAGCAAGGTTATAGGCTAAATAGCTCTAGCTAAGAGCATTCTTAAGAACCCTTGCACTCCATGCCTAGGGAGCTATGGATCGATTTGTGAGGGCTCATTCTTGAGTTTCCTTGCATGTAATGATCCATAGAAGTGTGACACATTTATAGCACACATTTTTTGCGCCCACCGTGGGGCAGAGTAGATAGACTTTGTCTTTTAAATTATGCATTTTCGTCAATTTCTGTCAATTTTTTGGCAAGTTTTTAGCTTAATTTTTAGTCTCTTTTTTTTTTTTGTCTCAGACTGTTGCGCAATACTTCTGGAAAGTATCGCGCGATATACCTCTGTATGCGCGTGTGATACTTCACCTGTCAGAAGTATCGCTTGGCTATAGTAGAGTATATCGCCTGGTCTCGAGTGAAGTATCGCCTGGTGTCGGGCGAAATATCGCGCAGACTGATAAGTATCGCCTGGTCTCGGGTGAAGTATCACCCCAGTCTACTGTGAAGTATCATGCGATACTGGTGTCTGTACCTGGCAGTGAGCTATTTTAGAGTTATTTTATCTATCTTGCAAGTTTCAGGTTCTTAGCTATCTTTTCAAAATTTTCTGAAATTTCTAGCGTTTTCAAATCCGTGCCACTGTGGAAAACGGGTTCCCATTTTTTTTGAAATTTTGCAAATGGTATCAAAAGTTTAAGTGTGATATATCATTGGAAAGGTCTTTCTGAGCCTAATCCAACCATGATGGTTTCATTTTCAGATTTGATCATTTGATCAGTTATTTTTGCACATTATCTGATTTTTCATGTACTAATCATTGTTAGATTTTGGATTTTGATTCTCCAAACTCTTGTTGGTCTAACAAGTTGTGGTTGTAGGTGCTTCTTGCTTGAAATTTTCTAAAATCACATGTCAAAGAGGGCTACTAATGGGTTTTGCAGGGCTGCCCTAAGCATAAAAATCAAATCAAGTGCTTGTTTAATTGCTTTCTTTATTAAGTGCGGCATATATTAGTTGTTTCCTTTCATAGGCACTTAATACCTTATTGTAGAAATTTTGAGGTGGTAGGAGAGTATGCTCTTCACCCTTGTGGTGAAACAGAAATCTTGACCCATCTTGGGATTTTGAAAGTAAGGGGGTAATTGAATCTTTGCTTGGTGTGTTTGGGAGAGATTCTTGAGATAGGGGAGTATGCTCTTCACCCTTGTGGTGAACCAAAAACCTTGAACCTCAAGAATTAATCCACTCTTTGTTTAGCTTAGGATCCTTTAGTGGGCCTTCTCTTGAGCAATCAAGAGGAACGAACCAAGTGGGGACAACCTTGTCATCATTTTCCTTGGTGGCGAGTGATTCCAACTCACTATAATCTCAAGGCTATCGAGGACACAAAACCTTGGTAGACATAGTACTTATCTTCACTTGATGTGAGTAACTTGTGAGATTGTGACCATGAGGAAAGCATTAAGCAAGAATGCTTAAGGTACTCTTGAGGCCGCGAGGTCCTAGTCCTTTATGAGGAGCAAGAGGGGTGCTATGAACGGAAACCCTTACTATGAACCATTAGATAGAGGCCACCCTATTTTAGCCGCTTAGCTTCTTGGTGCAAGGATTGATCCAAGTGGACTTACCCGGATCACCCCAAGACACTCACCATATGTGTTCCTTTGGTTGTGTTTTTGACACTTCCATGACAACGCCAATATCTCTTGTGGGCAACCACTTGGTGTGAGGCAAGGGAGCATCAAGTTGTGGGCCACGTTGCTAAGTAATGAGCCTTGTCCTTCTAGGTAGTAATTGCTTGAATTGTCTTCGATTGTGCTATGCCAGTGTAAATGTTCTTAACATTCAAACAAATGGTAGCATTCATAAGGTTTTCTATTTTGATATCACAAGTGCTTGTCTTGGCAAGGTTGCTTTTGCCCTTGTTTCAAGTGTTCTATGACATGTTTGATCCTACACTGTTTGCAAACCTATCTTTTATCTGCTGCTACTACTTGTCAAACTGAGAAATTGCACTATCCAATCTTTGAAATTGATCAAAACGCTTTAAAACTGAGATTTTTATGTTCACTGGTCAAAGAATCGCCCAATTCTGCAACAGTATCGCATGCCTTACTGTGAAATATTGCGCGATACTTCGCGCCCTACTATTTTATCGCACGCTTTGCTGAGATATATCGCGCGATAGTTCGCTCCTGCTGGACTATTGCCCGGCTAGCCTGGAGTCTATCGCCCAACCATACTGTAGTCTATCGCCTGGCTTAAGGTGAAGTATCGCCCAAACTAAGAAGTATCGCCCTGTCTGCCTGGAAAGTATCGCCCAGAATCTTTTTGTTGTCCTGTCATTGCTGCAATTTGGAGTGGCTAAACTTGCACTTTAACCTGTCGTAGAGTGTCTTTTTCTGTTCTTAACTAAAACTGGTTTGTTACCTACATGCTTAGATTTATTCTAAACTGAAACAAATGAGCTAAAACTATTGGGTTTGAGTTTAACGAATGCTACTCTTGATCACTTGTCGCATCACGGTTACCTCTCTAGCTACTTGCTTATTGAGCTTCTTGCTCGTTGCTCGGCTTTAGTCAATTGATTGTTGTAAGTGCTTGAGCACTTTTGACGAGCCATCTCTCTATTGTTCTACTTTGACAAGTGATCTTTATTAGCTTTGCTTATCTCAAATCTAAGAAACTTTATCTCATTCTATTAGTCAACCAACATCTCTTTTCATGCCGGTTACAACTCGGTCTCAATTTGAGCAGGAGAGTCATCCTCCATTTAATTATACACAGTTACCTTCTCCAACTAGACGTTCAAAAGCACCCATTAGCAACAACAGTTCTAGTTCTGACCAATCTGAGAATTCTAAGGCTACACCATGATATAAAGGAGGTTTCCTCTTTTCCGCATTCAAGACCCCCAAAAACACAGACAGTGTCTCACTCACTTTGACTGAACAAGAAAAGTTTCAACTCTTGCAAGAACACTTTGAGCGTAAGGATAATCAAGCGCGCTTAGACAAAGAACATAATCAACAAAGGATGGATGCTACTAGGCGCATGGCTTATAGAGGGACATTTCATGAGCAACCTGAGACTAGTAATCATGAGCATAGACCTCTTTTTAATAGTGGCAACAATAGTAACAATACGCCACCAAGATCTCCTCCAAGGCCAACTTTTGCTATGCCTTCTTCACCTCCTAGACCTCCTCCCTCTCAACATGAGGCTGAGGCTAATGATGAGATTTCTAGTGAGGATCTTATGAGATGTGAACAAGATGTAGATTTCCAACGAATGATGCATAAGCTTTTAGAGCGTAATGGCGATCAATATTTTCAATATATGACTTCTAGAGGATACAAGCTTCCTCCCGGCTATGATGTCAGACAAATTGTCCAACAAAGAGTACCAACTGAATTGGAAGTCCTTCAAGAAGAATTACGTCGGACAAATCAACGCCTTACCCAAATGGCATTAGAAAGAGAGCCTCCAAAGGTCTCTTTTGTAGAATCAATTTGTGCTCTTCCTTTTGATAAAGATCTATACATGGTCCCGTTTCCTAAGGATATTGAGGTTCCTAAATATGACAAGTATGATGGAAATGGTGACCCTCATGACCATGTGCGTCATTTTTATGCTCTTAGTATGGACTTTCTTCATGAAGACACATATCTTCTACGCTTATTCCCTCGAAGCTTAAGAGGCCAAGCTTTGGAATGGTTTGCGAAATTGACACCACCGCTTAAGACTTTTGATGAGTTAGCTCAGCGATTTACCCAGCAGTACTCTTACAACATCCAACAACCTGTCACTGTGATAGATCTCGGTAATCTAAGACAACATCAAGGTGAGCCATTTGCAACTTACTTACAACGTTGGAGGTCATTGTATTCTTGATATCCTCGTCAGCTACCTGAAAGAGAAAAGATTGATATTTTTATCAACACTCTTGTGCCTGAGTTGTATTATGATCTAAGGAAACAATTGTTCTCCTCATTCAATGACATGGTTGAAAGTGCATATCGAATTGAGGATGTAGCTATAAGAAAAGGGGATATTGTTATTAATAAAGATGCTAAAGGAAATGGTAAAGACAAGAACAAACCTTGGAATAAGAACAAGTATGTTGTTAATGATGGGGTTGTTGATGCTCCTAAAGTTAAAGAGCCCACTTTCAATCTCTCCAATGCTATCTATGCAGCAAAACAACAAGAAGCTAGCAACACTCACAATGCTCCTAAACCTCAATATGCAGATAAGCCTAAGAAGTCATTTTGAAAGCGAGTCTATACCAAGTTGGTAGAACCTTATGATGTGATCCTTAAGACTTTGGTTGACAATGGATATCTTACGCTTCCTGATAAACCTGGTAACTGGGATCCGATAAATAAGCCTGATTGGTGGAGAGAGGATCATTACTACCATTATCACAGAAACAAGGGACATCCAACAGACAATTGTTTTAGGCTTAAGGATGATATTCAGGATCTTATTGAGAACAACACAATCTCCACTGATGGCTTAACTAAAAATTCTGATCACACAGCTTTCAAAGATCCTCTACCTAAGCACGATAAGGGGGAAACCTCTCAAACACATAAGAATCATGATGCAAAGATCAATTACACGTATCCTTCTAATACGCTTGTGATTAACATGGTAGAGCCTATTGAGAGTGTTCTAATGATGAGGTCTCAAGATGATAATAACACCAATCATGGTAAGCCAAAGTTAGTCTTGCAAACACGTGGTAGTTCATCTTCCCGAAGTGAGACACTGAATGCTGTTACTAGGGGGCAAGCCAAGATTGTCCTTAAAACTGCGCAAGATCCCAAGCAAGCTTTGCCTTCCAAACAAGCGGCTCCTTCAGCCACCCCTAGCTATGATCTTGTCCAACATTTGCAAAAGACACCAGCACAGATATCTATCCTTGAGTTGCTTTGGTTATCCTCTCCGCATAGAGAGATTCTTGATGAGGCTCTACGTACAACACGTGTTCCCAATGACATTGATCTAGATCAATTTCAGGCTATGGTCAACCACATTTCATCTCCGCTATCTCTCTCCTTTTCTGTAGAAGATGACATATCTATTGCTCACCCACATAATCTAGCTTTACACATTGAAGTTCTAGTCTACAATGCCTGAGTCCGCCGAGTCCTGATAGACAATGGTGCAGGGTTAAATATTGTTTCTTTCAATGTCATACAACAATTGGGTTTGTCAGAATTTGCTGTGGATTCTAAGAAGAAGATTACTATAAAAGCTTATGATGAAGTGGAAAGATCTTCCAAAGGTCTTGTCACGCTGCCTGTCCGAGTGGGCCCTATCACGAAAGATATTAGCTTCCAAGTATTGGACATCCCACTCGCATATAACATTCTTTTGGGTTGTCCTTGGATCCATGACATGCAGGCTATTCCTTCCACTTATCATCAGTGCGTCAAATTTCCGTACAATGGCACTGAAATTGTGATTCCTGGAGACCATACTATTGCTATCAATGCTCTTGCTGCTACTAAAAAATTTGTTCCTCACAATGAACCTACTGATGATCCTAGTACATCTCTAGTTGCTGCTGAGAAATCATTTAAGATGATGAGCCTTGGTATGGGTGAATATAAACTGGATTCCTTTGCTTCTATACCTATTTCTCCTAGGTCATATGGGAAACCTTCCACTTCTGCTATGATGATCCTTGAAGCTGAAAGAGAAGAACAAGCTGTTCACGAGTGGATCTATAGAGAAGATGCTCGAAATACTCCCATGCTCAGTAATTCAGACACAGATACAGATGAGTCACCACTACACACTATGGTTCAAATGGGAGATGATCTTCCCTCTACTTCACTCCTTTGGGGAGAAGAATGTATATCTAATGATGATATGGCTGAGGCCTCTATGTCTAGAACCTATGTGCCTAAAGAATCATTGCACTATGATAGACAATGTCGCAACATTGCATGACTGCTACAAAGAGGTGATCTCTCACATAATGACATGAGTATCTCTACTTCTCGGCATCTTAAGCCTCTTCCAGAAGATCCTCCCATGACAGATATGGATGTTGATGTGGTTCATACCTCTCGTAACCCACCTGACGTGGTTGATGGGTCTTGTGTGGGGTCTAATGAGTTTGTTCCTCGTATTGCCTTAGTGGACCACGCTGGTTCTTCTATGACAAGTCTAGATCTAGCTACTTTTGGAGCTTACCCTATAGGCTCAACCTCTCGTGTCACCAGAGATGACATCCTTCACATAAATACTATTGAACCAGTCACTTCATTTCATCTCACATCAACACCTGTTACTTCTTCCACCAAAGAACTAGCAACAAAAAAGATTGAATCAACAATCAAACATCATGGTCATCAAGTCAAAAGAAAAGAGCAATGGTCGGATGGCGAAAACCACATTGTGGCGGTATCCGCACCTAAGAAAAGTAAAAATAAAAATCTGCTCAAAAATAATGATTCTCAAATAAAAGATGACAAGATGATTCTCTACAAAAAAATGGTGCACTACTTCAAGCATGATCTCATATCTAGTATACTTCAGCCCATTCCTAGAGCTAAGAACAAAGTTAGTAATGCCTTGGTTACTTCAACATCCATCTTACAAATGAAAAAGCATAAATTTTGCTTCAAGTTCCTGGTGGACGAATTACGCTATCATGCTTACAAATCTTACAATCCTACCATCTTTTCATATCTTCCACCTCATATTCCTCTTGAAAATCCACCACGCCATTCCTTCCTCCATCCCTTACACTTTGCCTTTGTCTCTGGTGACTTGTATAGGAAGGGTCTAGACAGAACTCTCCTTAAGTGTCTAGAAATAGAGGAGTCAAAAAAAGTGCTAGCTGCAATCCACGATGGCATATGTGGATCACATTCTAACGATCCTCCGCTAGCTCAGACATTGCTTAGGGCTGGTTATTATTGGTCAAATTGGTTGAGACCTCCTATCGTCATAGTTGCAGCATTTGGGCCTGGGGCCTATCAGTTGTCTACATCAGAGGAAGCAGATTCTTGATGCCCATTTCTGTCTGGGGCATTCTTTGTACATATTTTATTGATCTTGAAAAAATTCCCAAAAAAAAAAAAATTCATATATGATGCTAAAAAAATCCTAAAAAGCATAAAATGTCCTGAAAAAATACAAAAAAATTTTAAAAAATTAAAAAAAACAAAAAAAATTGAAAAAGTGCCTTGGTGAAAACCTAGAAACAGGTGCCTTGGTAGCAAAAATACAAAATTTTTTTTTATAAAAAGTCCTGAAAAAATCTATCAAGTGGTGAAAACCTGGAAACAGGTGCTGCTTGAGACCCTCTGCACCTATGTCTATCAGTCTTGCGTGGCGCTCCTTCACTCCACTTCTCTCTTTGCCTCTCTTAGCTTGGAATTGACTCTTGTCTTAGTCTAGGGGGCATCTATTGTTTTCAGCTTCTCTTGGGTCTCTTTGTGCATCTGGGTTTCTTAGACACCTCACAAATGGTGTTTTTCAACACCACCCCAATTGTGTTTTTCAACACTACCCTAGTGTCGAGTGTTTCTCAACACTTATCAGATGTCTTACCCTATAGTCTAGTATGATGCAATATTTCTCATTTGCAGATGCGATACTCACAATTTGACTCTATGACCTACACACGCGCACTTAAACATTTGACTCGCTGAGACTTGCTTGGCTTTATTTCTTTGTGTGCTATCTATGATGATTTCTTTGCTGAGTGTTCTCCCCCTATGATTGTTTTCGATGATGCATAGCTAGAAGACTGAGGGTATGAGAACATGTTTTATTTCTTTATCTGCATGTGGGTATATTTTGCTGGTCCTCACTGTCATGAGCATTTATGCTGGTATTACTTGACACTATGGACCTACAAGGTATTATCCTTGACTGTTTTGCAAGTGCATGCTTATAGTCATCTTGACTTTCTTGTGTCTCGATGCGAGCATAATCTTGCTATATCAAACTTAGGTAATCTCACTGCACTAGTCATCTTAACCTGCATGTCTTTGATGCCTAGGTGAGATTTCCACATTTCTATCTAATTGATGCCTAGGTGAGATTTCCACATTTCTATCTAATATAGATCATATTCAGATTCACATAGTTATGCTAGTGTGTATTGTATGATCTTGCGACGCTACCAATAACGCTCAATGATGAATATTAGATGTCTATTGGCTTTGTAACCTTGAAAGTAAACCACTTTTCATGTAGCTTGCATTCTTAGGTTCATGTTAGTTAGTTTTGCATCTTGCATATGGAGAGAGCTTTCCTTTCATCTTTCATGGACTTGTTAATCAACTGCGCTCACCTTTTGCTTCTTCCTGATCATGTCTTTCGCTTCTTGTCTTTCATATCACATCATTTTCTCTTCATTTTGGGATCAAAACCAAAATATGAGTTCACCTTGATCACCCAACTCATTTTTTTCCTTCTTCCATGCAGTTGGTTAACCTTTTGAAGCCTGATCCTTTGATCTTCGCGGGGGCATTCTTCACCTCTTCATCCCCATCTCTTTCAAACTTCCCATCTTTCATTCACTTTCAAATCTCAAGTTCAAATTCTTCTCCCTCTGTGGTGTTTTTGGGTTGAGGGACCGCTTGGTTCGTGCCCCGTGTCCCATGTGTGGGGCATACCCTCATTGCTTGATGGTTATTCTGTTCTTTCTCTTCGATTATGATTTCTAGTGATTTGATCATGCTGCTCTTGCTTCTGCTTTCCCTCTACTTGGATTTCGCTTTCGATCCGAGGGGGCAGACACATCATATCTTATTGGCTATCTCTTTCCTAAGTGTTCAGTACTGTCGCTACCAGGCTGACCATGCAGGATTTGCTATTTTTCTGCACTTCATTCTTTGGAGTCAGAATGCTATTGCTTGCCTTCTTGGCTATCTCTTGCCTTCTTGGATGATCTATTCTTTGACGTAATGTGTTCCCAAATCGATCACACATTAGTCAAAGAGGGGCAAATGTATACACCTAAAAATGGTCACCTAGACTATTAGCCCCTTTTGCTAAATCATAAATTGCTTATTCTTGATCAAATCCTAGCTCTATCATTTATTCGATTATTTTCTATGGGCTAACCATCTTATCCTAAGTCTTTATTTATTAAAAGGAATATTCCCTCCCCTTTTAATAAATAAAAAGCCCCCACTTTTCCTCTTATCCTAAGTTGCACAAATAAAGCATTATTCTTATTTTATAAAAAGGGAAAAAGCACTTTTTGTCTCATATGGACACAATAGTCAACTCTTATTTTCCCATTGGAGGATACTTGTGCACATGGATTGCTCCTCTTTCAAGCTCCACCGTTGATTAAATCTTTTGCCTCTTAATCTCCATGGTCCATTCCTTCTCATTTCCTTTAAAAAGAGAGCTCTCTTCTTCATTCTAGATCCCCAACTTTTTATGCTAACTTTATGCTGCAGGATTTCTAGGTCACTTTGGAGCTTTTGAAGGTTTGGAGCATTCTTAGCATCTACATCTCATTCTTGCATTCTACATCTCATTCTTGCATTCTTAGCTTAGCTTCATATTTATGCTTTCTTAAATTAGCTTCATTTCTATGCTCTAGATTAGCTCACATAGATTAATTAGCTTGGGTTGTAACACTTGCATATTTCCTTTCATAGCTTAGCTTGCATTTCCATTTCTAGCATAGCATTGTATTGCATTTTCATTCTTGATTCTTGAGGATATTGGCATTCTTGCCCTTGTCTTCATTGAATCTCCCATTGCATGGTTTACTAGCAAGGTTATAGGCTAAATAGCTCTAGCTGAGAGCATTCTTAAGAACCCTTGCACTCCATGCCTAGGGAGCTATGGATCGATTTGTGAGGGCTCATTCTTGAGTTTCCTTGCATGTAATGATCCATATAAGTGTGACACATTTATAGCACACAATTACTATGCTCTAGAGGTGATGGAGGGGGGATGCTAACATTTCTTGCCTGGGCACCATTTTTTATTTTTTCCAAGGCAATTTGTTGTGCATTTTTTATGCCACTATTGCCATCATTTTTTGACCTTGGCACCAGGATATACAGGGGAGTTGGGGCAATGTTATGGTTTGGAATGGAGGAAGCAGCAGGTCTAACTTCATATTCTCCCTCAAACAAGGGGTTATTCAAAGTTACGAACCCATCAACATGAGTGTCTACAGTGTCTGAGGATGGGGCTGGATTGGTTTTACAATTATTCTTCTCGGTACTGGCAGGATGGAAATCCTTGGAGATGTTTTTTAACAAGGGGCACTCTTTTTTACTATACCCATTACATTTATAGTGGAAGCAAGCACCAATATCCCCTAGTTTATTAATCTTCCAAACATAGGGGTCTCCTTCGAGATTAACAGAGATATTTTACGGGAAAGGGGTTCCAGGGGTTGGAGCAAGAAGAACACGAGCATTAAGATGAGGGAGGGTGATTTTTTTTTCTTCAATTTGCAAAATTGACCTGAGGGGTTTAAGAATCTGGGAAAGAAATGGCCAGAATTCGGGCTAGACTCCAAGAATTTCAAACCAAAATGGAGAGGCCTGGTATACTACATCCTCAGTTTTACCTTTGGGTGACCACGGTAAGGCTCTAAACATTGTTTGCCCTACATTCCAAAAGCTTTTTTTTTAACACCTTCTCCTGCATAGCATGGTTCTTAAAGAAAATGACAAAGAGACCTTTTTGTATCATTGTACTAAAATTAACAACAATGCCGAGCTTCTTCCCCCAAATATTGTTAATCCAATCATCCAAAAATTGGCGGGCGGGAAGAAACTTAACGTCCATACAAACAAAGAAAACAACAATGCTTTTCAATCTAGTTTGTTCACCCTTAATGGCCTTCACCATATCAACATTCAGAGTCAAAGAAAGAGTGTTGCCAAGAAGATAAGGGACCTTACCTTCTCCTCCAACATCGTTATTGGAACTACCTAGACCAACGACAGAATCTCATTTATTTCCAATGGTGTGGCCTCCTTGAGAGCCATTATCTTCTTCCCCAAAGGAGCATTCAAAAACTATAGAATGAGCACATCTATTGGTATTCCCATCAGCCACCACATCTTTAAATGAAGGTTTATTGCCACCCTTGTCACAAAAATTATTACCACCATCATCACTTTGCATGGCCTCTCTCGGCTTTGTTGTGCCATCATTAATGTTGTCCTTCCCCTGCTCTCCAAAACCCTCATCCATGAAGAGAACCTCATCCACGAGCCAAATGGTTGAGCCCTAAGTAGCATAAAACCAAGGAAAAACAACAACCATAGGATCCCAACAAGGAAAAACCTACAAAACCAAGCAAAAAAAAAGATTAAAAGAAACACAAAACAGCAAGGGCACACGACAACACAGCACGGAGTGACAAGACCAAGACAAGACCACTCACACAGGGAGCGCTCGCAGGCAATTCAGAAAGTGCCCACTTCTCATTTGAATTAATATTGCCCAAAACCCAATAAGGATTATAGGAACCAACATAAAAGGAAACCTAATATTGTTTTTCATATACACATTGTTTAAAAAGCTAAGCTTGAGATTATAATTCTCAAAGATTTTAACAAGTCTTTTATTTTTAGGGCTCTAAGACCCTTCTCACCAATGTGGCTAAGTCTTTGGCACCACAATATTGTTTCCATGTATGTAGCTTCATCTCCAAGCAATGTGCACCCATAGGTACCCAAAATGCATGATTATCATATGTATCTACTAGAGACTTCTTTTATGGTCAATCTAATGGTGAGGATGAAGAATCTAAATATTGTTTCTTTTGTTTATCAGAAAATATTTTGCACAATACCATGCATACATCCAACTTGTATAATGTGTCGATCCAAACACCCTTAGCCAAAACTATAGATCCTCTCATCATTTTGTATCATCCACTTGATAAAA
This sequence comes from Chamaecyparis obtusa, assembly GCA_027943335.1. NCBI lineage: Eukaryota > Viridiplantae > Streptophyta > Pinopsida > Cupressales > Cupressaceae > Chamaecyparis > Chamaecyparis obtusa. The sequence continues at coordinate 291,870 of BSBK01006226.1, read as the reverse complement.
GAGGTTTCACACCTAAATTGTTCAATTTACTCACATAGACTAGGCTCTACACCAAGGCTGAGATATGATGTACATCATTAGTTCCTTCACATTTCCATATGAGAATTTAAACTTGATTATTTCATGACCAACAATCTTTATATGATATTGATCACCTAGATACACCTTGCCACCATCACATTCTTTATACTTCATAAACCAATATCTATGCAAGGTCATACAAAAAGAAGTACCCGAGTCTATTAACCACACATCGTTAGATGCATTTATTCTCAAGGATATGAAAAAGGAATGTGTATCATCTTGGGATAGATTTTAAGGGAAAAAATTAGATTTCTCAACCTTTCTTTTCCTCCACCTCACACTTTTTTCAATTTTCCTTGTTGTTCCAACACTTCGCCTTGGACTTACCAGCAGACTTAGATCTCCCTAGTGAGTTGGATTTATAATTTTTCTTTTCTTGCCTTACTCTTTTGATATACCTTAAATGGAAAGAGCTTCCTTAGCCGTCTCAAAATATTTACTTTACATTTATTTAGAAAACAACAATACAATCATCTCATCTATATTGAACTTGGTGGTAGTATTGCCAATAGCCATCGCTAGGGGCTTCCATAAATCTTGCAAAAATACAATAGAAGTATATAATGATCCTAATCTTATATTTATCACTAATAAAACCTAACTGAGTTACAAACACATTAAATGCATTCAAGTAATTTGCAACAAATCCTCCATCTGTAGATAATAAATTTCCTTTGACAATAGTAATTTGTGTACAAGTGATTTAGTCTGATAAATGTTTGCTAGTTTCTTTCACAATTTTTTTGTAGTATTCTCTTCATGTACATTTAGGATCATTGAATCAACCAAACAAAGTCTTATCAAACCTTTGGCTTTCTAATTCATTAGATCCCAATCAAATTGAGCCATGTTGGTAGGTTCGATAATGGGGTAGTATGTATATCTCTATCCACGAGCATATCCTCATTTTTTAGTTTCCATAACTTAATATTGTCACCACTAAAATTTTTCATTTTGATTCTACCAGATGTATTTTCCATCCTTTATCTACAATAAGGTTACAAAATTATCTTATGCAAAACTCCCATTGAAATCTTGAGATTAGCACAAAAACCCTTTAATGTAACAAAGGAAATACAACTATTCAGGCTCTACTACAACTCAAAGGAGACCACATAAGTGGAAATAGGTTTCTACACCAATATAAGTAGGCAAGGATTGCAAAAATTTCTTCAAACCCTTAAACTATTACAAATGAAAAGAAATGCACATTCAAGGACAATTTTTTAAAAAATGCAAACCATAATACTATTATTATGGGGAAAATCCCTTTTGGCAAAAATCACACTTGAAATAAACAACTCAATTGTATTACCAAAAATAATAATAGTTACAATAGAATGCATAGAGTCAATGCTCTTTAGGAGATATCACACTACAATGGGAATCAAAGATAGTTTTGATATCATAACAAAATATCAAAAAATAATAAATCTAGCATTCAAAATGAACTAACATAGCTTGTATTTATAAACAACCAATATAGACACCCAAGAATGCCATGTGTCATCTTCACAATCACTACACATATGTAACTATTGAATAGAGAACATGCAGTAGTCCTAAGTGAACTTATATGCAAGATGTCACAATCCTTAGCATGTAAGGCATCTAATACACTTTTGCTATGCACATAATTAGTCTAAATGACATGCAAGGCATTAATTTTATCATGCTATGTCAATATTAAAGAATAGATAACATGCAATAGTTCAAATTGCCATCTTCTATGTCCACTTGACACACCAAATCCCAAACTTGACCTACTAAGTCAAAATGAGTTTTCTTGACATGCATGGTGTCTGAGACATGTGAGAAATACTAGTTGTCAAAAAAAGTTCCTCTCGACTCTTAAACAAACTAGCGAAAATCATAGTTATGATATAAAATTGTCATAGTCCCAGCATAGCAACATGTCATAACTTATCATTGTAAAATATTACAAATAATGGCATGACACACCAAAATAGCCATAAATTCAAATCCTCCAAGGTGCGTACCAACTTCATAAAAGAATATGAACATTATCATAGTCATCACGGGCCATATAGGATGTCACATCATTGATAGGCTCCACAGAGTGATGTGACATCATAGGATGTTAGTAGTTAGGAAATAATAAATTAACATCAAATAACTATAAATTAAATGTTAGGACTCAAAGGTTGAGACACCTCAATATCAACACCTTTGTTGTAATGTGTAAAGGTGCAATTGGAGTGTTATATTGGAAAGATGCCTAATGCTAATTTTACACCATGGACTTCAAACTTCTAGTTTCTTTTCAAACCAAACTTCCTTAAGACCATCTAGGCACTCAAAAACCTCGTCAACAATATGACTTTTGACATAATTTGTCCAACTTGAAGAAAACGTATGAATCTAGACTAAAAATAAAAAAACTTGGAAATAATATAGAACATAAAAATTATTAATTAGACCACATATACTAACGATATTGATATGACTGAAGTGAGGGACAAATTCAACCATAAAGCAAACATTTTAATAAATTTTAATGGCTAACTCCTAATATAATGTACTTGTAATTGTAATTTAATAAAAAATTATTGTAAATGCTAACAAAAAAGGCAATTATACACCCCAATAAAAAAACAAAGAGGAAGAAAACCTTAACGACAAACCCCATTTGTGAACAATAAACGTTTAAAAACACATTTTCAATTTGCATGAAAGTAACAATTCCACTATATTATTGGCCAACCACAAACTATTCAAATCCCATTTCCATAACACACTAAAAGAACCATCAATTCAAATTAATAACTTAAGTAGCAAGTCCCAATGATGGCCAAACATAATATTATAATTCCCTTTGATTTAATATGTTTATGAACATAATTTTGTAGTGTTCATAACCACTTAATGCACTTCAACTTCAAGGTAAATGATGTGGAAGAATATTCATTAAAGAAGCACCCACAAAACAACATGACCTTCAAGATACTCTAAACAATATAAACCATAAAAAAATGAAGTGAAATAAGCACTTACACCATACAACCATATGGTATTGCCTTAAGAGGCAATAAAACCTCTCTCAAGTCAAAAAATGCTCTATGAGGTCTTAGTAAACCCAACGAGAATAACCAATCTAATATTGCATGTGAAAGCTTAAAAAGTTAGAGGAGGAAGCTCCAAGAAGGTATTGAACAAAGTGACAAATAATAGGATAGGATACCATTGAACGAGTAAGCAAAGAGTGTATGACTTTACCCTAGAAAACAACTTCTTTGTGAAGTTGTGGAAGTACCCACAACACACCATTGTTGAGCATTGCAAGTACTAGAGAGCAAAGTTATACATGTATTGGTGTATATCAAAACATTCATAGAGTAGAGTTGAACATGTATTAGTGCTTATAGAAAGGAACATTTGAGAAGATGTCTATAAGAAATGGGGTGTGGGTGAGTGAGACAAGTGAGATTGTGAAGCATTCAATGGTCAAATGTGTCAAAATTGCATGCCATTAAACTTGAGTAAATGGAAAGGAATGTGTAGTTAATACACTTGACCAAGAAAGAAAAAGTAGACAATGCATGATAAGTACAACAAAGTGGATGATATGGTTGGCAAAATTGTTTGCTCATTAGGTGGTGTTGAGATCTAGTACTAGTGGTGTGCCATGCAACCTTTAAAGGTGGTCCTGATTCAAGATTGGTTAGCCATCTAAATCAATAACTATTAAACACATTGAATAAATGAATGGATGAATTTTAATGACGTCCATGAGACCAACAATCTAAGGTACTCAACATCAAATCTTATGTCATCTTCATATTCTTCTCAATTTCTGCTCTCTAGTTATGAACCTTCATTAAAAAAACTAGCAGTTCGTGAAACCTTTCCTCTTCAAAAATTTGATTTAGACAACCCTCCTTCAAGTTGTTCTCATATTGTACACATATATCTTAGGAAGAAACACACTTAGAAATGAATTGTGATTCAGTTTCAACAACTCCTTTATTGCAGAAAATACATGTTTGTTCTTCCCAAGTCTCTTTGGGGATCGCCCATCTATTCATTTCACACCTTAGGTGATGATACCCAATTTTGAGTTGTGTCACTAACAATCTATCCTTACCCTTAATTGCCACTCATAAGTAGTATTTCTTGTCATAATCCCAAGTGGGGTTGAACTCTTTCACATAATGGGTTTTTTTTTGCCCCATTTGCTTTGTCCACGTGGCAACCTTGAAATTTTCTACCACAAGTCTTTTTATCTCTTCATTACTATTAGGACACTTTTGAAAGTCAATGTCCCATTTAATCAACCATTCCTCGTTTTGTTTCATCCACGTCTTCTTTCTATGAGCTAGCCTCTCTCTAACAAGTAACATGGGCCAACGATGTTTACTCATATTTTCCACTTTATTTAGATAGCTTAACAAACAGATAACCACTGAAGCTTCCATTGGAAACATACTTGCTTCAACCAAGAGAATCTCATAGGGAACCATCAATTTGACGTTAAGGCTATTAGTGATAAGATGTTTTTGTATTCTTTCAATTTGTTTCCACTTGTGGTTTGAAATATTGCTCCCCCGAACCTCGCAACCATAAAGGATAACAAGTGTAACCAACTGACCAAAAAGAGTCTTCTTTGTTTTCCAATCCCATAGCTCTTCTTGTCTATATTTGTTTTGCAACAAGTAAGAAGCTCACCAACCTCCTTCTATCTGTTTAGGTCTACAAGTCTCCCAACTTAGCCTATTATGAAAATCATTTCCCACTTACTTGTACTCCTCCACAAACTCTAACAAATTTCTATCAAAGATAAAGTTAACTTACTGCTTCCTCTTTAGAAAGATAATCATGATCTTAGTCTTGCTAGTGTTCACTTGCATCCCACCCTCTTGACAAAATCTCTGTAAAACTTTCAAGTGTTCTTTCAAATCGTAGACTGTTTGTGCAATTAAAATGAAATCATCTACATAAAAAGAACAACTTCACCACATACTTAGCAAGTTGGACACCCTCCCCTATAACTTTGTTTAACCATTCTTCAAGTTTATCAATATATAAACCAAATAGAATGGGGGAGAGGGGCATCCTTTTTCGCTCTAAACTTATTCAACATCTTAATTCCTTCGTGCTTTTCTAAAACTCATTGGAGCAATTAGTTGCGTCGCAGATTGCATCCACATAGATGAAATTAAAATGTTTTGGTCAGCCATTCAAATTCTGATGCAACGGTTAAACTTTTTATTAATTTACCCACTTGACAATCCACGTGGATTCAATGGGCGAAAACGGCATGTTTCTTCCTGCTTCTCATTCCGCACCCTCCAAATATAACAAGAGAAATTAAAAAAAAAATCGACTGTGATTTGAACCCTGGTTTTTAGCCGAATAAGCGAAAGTAGAGGTAAACATTAAACATTTTTAGCTTTCAGCATGCAATCTTGTATTAACTTTTAATTTAAAGAAAATTTATCGGCAAAACCTGTTTGAAATCTCTTCACTCAAGAATGCAAAGAATTCTTGCTACTAAGTGATGACAGGTATTCCGTATGGCTTTTTCTTTATCAAAATTGAGGTCTCAACCGTATAGCAGTTTTGTTTGCCGCTTTTATCCAAAACTTTACACAATTCCATCCTTCCAATCCCCGGTAACGAGATCTGTGAATGAACTTTCAGTTATTTTATCGGCATTTTTTTAGATTTTCTATTTGAAGCCTGCATTCGGTCTCTCATAGCTTTATTCTTCTTTTAAGGTTTTTGATTTCGAGCTGGTGAGGCTCCGGACTCGAACACACGCCACCACATGGTTATTGTCTGTCTGATTCTTAGCCTGGTTGTTGAAGTCTTGCAATGGGACAAGATTGCAGACTTCCAAGGAACTATATATAACAGACTTGTAAGGATATATTTGCTAAACTCTCTCTATTTTTTGTTAACCTTTTGCTTAGATGAAGCTTTATTTTAAAGAAATATTAACCACTTGGCGTGGTTTCATGGCGGTACAAATATTCGTTATCATTGATGAGGCTTTATGGTCAGTCTGACCTTCAATTGGTCACCAAAGAGTCATTCCTTATGATAATGTCCAAACGCTTTCGGATTGCTGATCATCCTAGCTATTGAACTCTTAGGATCTTGATCATCTAAATAAATTAAATGCAAGGTCAAGACTATATAAAGAATTTATGGCTCTTAAAAGTTACAAATCAAATCGATTCTCAGTTTTTTTTTTCTAAGTGCAATTATTATTTATTAGTTATTTATGGTATGTTGATTTTTCTTTCTTCTTCGCGATATAGAATATGCTTAAATTGCGCCACTCTGGGGAAATACCGGATTGCTTTGAAGCTAGTCTCTCTACTGCTCATTCTTTTGAACGTCAATGATTTTATTTTGAATTTTGTAAAGAATTGTAAACGATCTAGCTGCTAGTATATTAATTGATTTTCGGTTCCCATCAATGCAGAATACCTAGGCTTAGACGGTTTGATAGCCCTAGGCTGTGATAAGAGACTCAATTATGTTGTGATACCTGGTTACTGTCTCTCATGTAATTTTGTCTACTCAGATTTCTTCATTAAGAGAGGATAGACAGTCGAACAAAGATTAAACAGCAGATTACTGATCTACAATTCTGATCCAAACAGTCATAGTTGGAAATTACAAACATATAAACTGCTGCAGCTTTGAACTCTGTGATATACATCATGTCCGAGATGCAGTGACCTTGCGGCATAGTTCCTTTCAAACTGATGTAATTATCTTAATAATCGTCGAGGGTTTATAAATATCACACAAATTTGGTAAAATGGCAATAATCAGTCACAGATCAGATATCTGTGTGCGATCTGAGTGTTTGCCTTGAAAATGTGGCAACCCGGGTGTGATCTACATCCTTTCAATGTAGGGCAGATCGCTAGCATTGACCTTGCCCCTTTTTGAGCTCTCTAGGTTATGTTGTGAGTTTTGACAATGGCAACTGAGAGTCGCTGGTTTGTGTCCTGCTATGGGGCTGTCTGAATATGCTGTAGTGCTCTGGTTTTTCAATGGCATTCGGAGGTCTGAGTATTGTTTATCTGTACCCTTGTTATGGTGATCTGAGTATGCACCAGTGATCTAGGTGTTTGCTAACCTGCAACTTGTCAGTACAGCAACCTTACGATGATTGGCGCCCTGTCAATGTGGCGGATCTAAATTTGGTGACCTAGATATTTGTTTAAATAGCCCGGTCTGCTTTATGAAGGCACTGATAGGAATTGTGATTTGATTAGTAATTCTTCTACAGTGCTGATTCCACAGAGCCGGAAACACATTACCTGCAGAATATTTTTTCTTGGGCATTAACATATCAGTGCTGAGATATCCACCTTCAGGTGCAGGGTGGAAGATGAATCACTAAACCCTTTTCTCAATTTGGTGTGCCTCTTGGCAGCAATTTGATATGGAATAACCTGAAGCAATACACTGGTCAGCACAGTAAAATTCCTATTTAGAATTAACGAGGAAGAGGATAGGGTTTGGCATCCTTAATCAGGATTTTGCAGTTGAGGGGTTTTGTCCTCAGCAGTGGAAGATTGGATTTGAACCAACAATGTTAAATTAGGGAAAACAATTTACTTAAGTGAAGAATGGAAACTAACTTTTGTATACTCTTGGGCTTTGGGTCCATAGGATCTATTTTGGTGCCCAATTAGAAATATAAAATTTATTTTGTATTTATATTTAATATAATTTATATTTAAATATTGGTTTATATGTTAATATATTTTATATTTGTATATTTGTTTGTATAAATGTGTGTGTGTGTGTGTATGTAGTGTTTAAAATCATTTCTTTTATTTTTATTTTTATTTTTTTATTAAGGTTGCTACTCCTCCCTTCCACAAATTGTTTGTCCTTGGTCAATGATAAATCAGGGAGCTCCATTTGCTTCATGTCAACATCTTGAGTCCCATTCACTTCCCTATACCTATCTTTCTGAAACAACTTTCTCCAAAGTTTATCATGCATGCATGGATGCATCAATACCATTGAATCACCTAGAGGAGTCTCACCACCTTGCTCATAACATCCAAACCCCACATCTGTCACGTGGAACAAGCCCTGCCAAGAATCAACATGGAATCCACTCCTTCCAACTCTCACATCTACAAGCTACCCTTCGTGAAGCTTCCTAACCAAAGATATACTTTCTTAAGGCTATGAACTGCCCTAGGAACTTACCCCTTTGTTCTTGTTGTATCATGGGGTCATCTTTTATGATGGAAATTCCCAAACACTTGATCTATGACCATATCCATGGGGTCCAATGAATCCCTCATTGTGGGTTGGTCCCTCCAAAGAGTGTAGCGAATAAACGTGCAAGGAAATCCTCTCAATTTACTCAAAAGTATAGCTGTCCCTGGCCGAAACATTAAGGCCAACAATTTAGAAATGATGTAACAGCTGCAATTATGAAAAAATCCTGCAAACTTCAGCAATGTGATCGATATATAAGCAATGGGTAGCCATATAAGGATTGGAAGCTCTCCATTAGCCGTTGCCAACTGGAATATACTCCTTCCCATGGCTGGGAATTTTAGAGGAGTCTTGCCACCTTGCTCATAACATCTAAACCCCACATCTGTCATGTGGAACAAACCGTGCCGAGAATTAACATGGAATCTACTCCATCCAACTCACTTCTACATGCTACCCTCGATGAAGCCTCCTAACTAAAGCATGCAAATATACTTGCTTAAGGCCATGAACTGCCCTGGGAACTTACCCCTTTGTTCCTGTTGTACCATGGGGTCATCTCATAGGATGGAAATTCCCAAACACTTGATCTATGACCATATCCATGGGCTCCAATGAATCCCACATTGTGGGTTGGTCCCTCCAAAGTGTGTAGTGAATAAGCTTGCATGTAGGCATGCTAGGAAACCCTCTCAATTTACACAGAAGTATAGTTGTCCCTGGCTGAAAACATTAAGGCCAACAATATAGAAATGATGCAACAGCTGCAATTTTGACAAAATGCTGCAAAATTCAGCAATGTGATCAATGTAGATGCAATGGACAGCCATATAAGGATTGGAAGCTCTCCATTAGCCATTGCCAATTGGAATATACTCCTTCCCATGATTGGGAATCCTTGTAAAACAACTTGTGTCAGTGCTACTGAAGTAATGGAGTGGCTGATAACAATGATTACAGCAGTAGGGCTAGAAATTAAGTCCATAGTTGTCCTGGGAGCAATTCCACTGTCATACGATGATAACCCTTTATCACCATGCATCCCTCTCCTGCCCTGTTGGTGATATTTTGTGATACCCTCCTTTCTGAAATAGGATTTAAATTTTAATATAAATAATAATGAAGAAATAGCACTGTTAGTTATAAGGTAAATCTACATCAAGTATTAAGATCATAGAAGTCAGCAGCTTGAGCTTAGTAGGAGACGACGGCTTGACTAATCATAAGAACTGATAAGCAAAATTACATAAGTCTATTGGCAGTGATAAATGGACGCGTACAGATATATGAGGGAAGGAATAAGGAGATGTCTCAGAACAACGACTAAGAGAGGACATCATCAAGTGACTCAATAACAATTAATCTATATGTCGAATACGCAAGGCCAATAAACACCCGATTTATCGCTGCATAATTACAAGCCAATGGATATCGATTTCAGGAGGAAGACTGAATTATGAAGCGATTAGGATAACAGCATTCAAACAAAGAATATCCCCATCTACAGTCAGCTTAATTAGCAGTGGCTCATATGAAACTAATCACAGTGACTGGTGTTTGAAGGCTGAGGATGATCTTAATAAGGTAAAGGTATGAGTCGATGACAATACAAAATTATCGTACCAATCTGGAGTTAGCGTTCGTATCAATAATCTCTAAGTTACAGTAATCCCAATGAGGAGACGCTAAAGAATGTTGTTCTCTAATGTCAAGGCTAAATCGATTTGGTTATTAAGTGTTACAATGTTATTTAAACAAAAACAAAGATTATAAAATAATCATTAATTATGGAAAGATCTAAATTGACTTCTGTTAGTTATGAAAAGGAGCAACTAAAGAGAGATACATCTCTTACCATCAAGAGGTGCAACCATTCAGTTTTCCAAGATATAAGATGGAGTTCACAATCCCTCTAGAAAGGCATCGAAGGACAAATAAGGAAATCTAGTATTCAAAAAAGGAATACATATCATTTGTGCTTATCAAAAGAGAAGTCATATTATATTATTTGGCTGGCAAGTATCGTAGGACAACATACTGATATAACTTATCTATGAATCTACGCTGAGTTGTAGAATATTATATCTACATTCTATTACGATCAGAGATCCTTAAATATTCTAATATATTTGCGTGAATATATGTTATACATATATTTAATAATCATAATACCTGAATTATATATCAGTTACATTTATATATGTACGTAGTATATATATATATATATATATATATATATATTACAAATGATATATATATATATATATATAGTAAGATCATAAATGTGTAAACATATATATTAATATTATATTATTGATGCAGTGGCATTCTTGGGTATTCAACAAATCTGCATGGTGGTGTGTTGAAGTGGTTTTGTGTTACTCGGTTGTAGCTTTGACCGACGATCTCGGTCATTGAAGGGGCTCGGTCACTGAAGGAACTCGGTAAAACCTCTGGCGCTCGGTGGAACTTGTACTCAGCAATGCTTGTGGTGCTTGGTCGACGTACTTGCTCGGTGATGCCTAGCGTGCTCGGTTGTTTTACTGGTGCTTGGTAGTTTTGGTTAACCGACTGGAGTTCTTGGAGTTTTTGTTGGCCGACTTGGTGTATTTAATGTTGGTAGCTTGTGTTGTATTCTCCTATGTGGATCTAGAGGCCGACATGGAGAATTAATTGTTTGCAAAGCTATTTGAGAGCTGACTGTTGTTGCATTTAATATTTGTTTGTAGTAGAAGCCGACTTGGCTTAGGAGTTAATTGTTTTTTTCCAGCTGACTTGTGGTTGAGCAAATGTATTTAAGGAGTGTTTGGGTAGTTGTTTAGAAGGGCTTTAAGTCTGGGAAGTAGATTGAGAAGGATAATAATTGGATCCTGCGAGATCTTGAAGATCAGATTGATTGTCTGATAGTTGTGATAGCAGAGCTAGTGGTTTGCATGCTTGGAGACAAGGAGATTGCTTGGTGGCTTGCGAGCTCAAGTTTAGATCTGCCTTAGTGTTTCCATCAGTTGCTAATGTGCTTCAGAGCTGGACTAGCTAGGAGATTGCAGAAATACTTTTGTAAGTGATTGTATTTGGCCCTAACCCGAAAGGCCTTACAGCCGGGCATGTTGAATGAAATTCTATTTGAAGCATTATATTGTTGTATTCCGCCGTGGTTGTTGTTGTTGTAATTGCTGGTGTAGACTTGGACTATCCATTTTGGGATTATCCAAGCCTGCCCTGCGTCAGGTGGTATCAGAGCTTGAAGTTCTTGAGTGTGTAAACCGATTACTGAGTTGAGGCAGTTTGCACCAGGACCTTGAGTTGGTGATTTGTTGCCTTGGGTTTTTCGAAGATCTTGAAGGATGCCTTCGAGAAGATTGGACCCTAGGGCGATTGCAAATCTCTGTGATGCTGTGGAATCGAAGATTACAAAGAAAGTTAAAGTAGATTTCAGATCTGAGATGGAACTGATGAAGAATGACATGATCGTTGAGGTCACGAGGGCTATTGCTGGTATGCCGAGGAATCTTGGTACTGAAGATGATTATGAGGAAGCTGCTGAAGACTTTGAAGCTGCTGGATCTAGTGGAGATGACCGGAGGGACATATTTGGTGAAGATAGAACTGGTCGGTTGCATAGATCTGGAGCTCGGTTAAGTACTAGTTACTGAATGGAAGTTTCTACTTTCTCTGGTACTTTGAGACTTGAGGATTTGATTGATTGGATTGGTGAACTAGAAGATTTCTTTGAGCTTGAAGAAATTGAAGATCCTCTTAGAGTAAGATTGGCACAGACTAAGTTGAAAGGACATGCTGCTCTTTGGTGGAAAGAATTGCAAAGAGATAGAGAAGATGAAGGTGAAATGAAGATCAATCGGTGGAAGTTGATGTGACTAAATTGAAAGCTAAGTTCATACCTGCCGACTATGAGCTTGACTTGTTTAAGAAGTTGCAGAATTTGAAGCAAAAAGATTTGATTGTGGAAGACTATACCGAGGAGTTCTATAAGTTGATTATTCGGTCTGGACACAGAGAACTTGGTAAAGAAAAGGTAGCTCGGTATGTGAATGGTTTGAGATTCAATATTCAGGATGAGCTTGGTATGCTGAAGATTGATTCGGTTGAGGATGCTTATCAGTATGCTTTGAAGGCAGAAGATAAGTTGAAAAGGAGACAACATGGTAATTCCCGAGGGAAGGAGCAGCTTGATCACTCGGTGAAGGATAAACCGACTGTTGAAGATGAATCAAAACTTGTGAAGCCGAAAAAGAAGATAGGTAGGGTTATCTTTAAAGGCACTTGTTATAATTGTGGTGAAGAAGGACCCCGGTCTTTTGAGTGTACACAGAAGAAGATTGGTGATCGAAGGAATGCTGTGATGAATGAGAACATATTGAATGAACCTGAATCAAAGAACTTGCTTGTTCGAAGAACATTGCTCGGTGCAAAGGTGGAACCTTGTCAGAAGAGTAATTTGTTCAGAACTCGGTGCAAGTCAGGAGGTAAACTTTGTAATGTGATTGTGGATAGTGGTAGTACTGATAACCTTGTAGTTGAGATGGTTCAAAAACTTGGTTTGAAGAGAATGAGACATCCTTATCGTTTTAGGATTGGCTGGTTGCAAGATGTTCATGCTCTGGAAGTGAGGGAGCAATGTCTTGTTGATTTTTAGATTGGCCAGTATAAGGATCAAGTGTTGTGTGATATTGTGGATATTAGTAGTTGTCACATATTGCTCGGTAGACCTTGGCAGTATGATTGCAAAGCTATGCATGTCTGTGTCAAGAATGTATTTATTGTTGAGAAGAATGACAGGAAGTTTTCCCTGATGCCTTTGCTGGATACAACACTAGGTAGGAGAAACCTGAGCTTTGGTAGTCGAGATGAGTTGAAGAATTCTGAAAGGATTGATCAGTGTAGAGAACAAACCCGTGTGTTGTCAAGGAAAGACTTGAAAAGACAGAGGAAGCAGAAGTGGAAGAGTATGCAAGGTGAAGACTTGAAGGACTTGTATGTGAAGAACCAGTTTGGGGTTTACGTGCTGAATCCCGGAAGATGTTCTTCCAGCTTATGAGAACATCTTTTCAAACCTGGGGTGTCTGATGTAGTGGCATTCTTGGGTATTCAACAAATCTGCATGGTGGTGTGTTGAAGTGGTTTTGTGTTACATGGTTGCAGCTTTGACCGATGATCTCGGTCATTGAAGGGGCTCGGTCATTGAAGGAACTTGGTAAAACCTCTGGCACTCGGTGGAACTTGTACTCGACGATGCTTGTGGTGCTCGGTTGATGTACTTGCTTAGCGATGCCTAGTGTGCTCGGTTGTTTTACTGGTGCTCGGTAGTTCTGGTTTACCGATTGGAGTTCTTGGAGTTTTTGTTGGCCGACTTGGTGTATTTAATGTTGGTAGCTTGTGTTGTATTCTGCTATGTGGATCTAGAGGCCGACATGGAGAATTAATTGTTTGTGAGGCTATTTGAGAGCCGACTGTTGTTGCATTTAATATTTGTTTGTAGTAGAAGCCAACTTGGCTTAGGAGTTAATTGTTTCTTCTATTTGAAGTATTATATTGTTGTACTCCGCTGTGGTTGTTTTTGTGGTAATTGCTGGTGTTGACTTGGACTATCCATTTTGGGATTATCCAGGCCTGCCCTGCGTCAATTATATATATGTATGTTAATAATAATAAATCATAATTATATATATGTTTTATACATATAGTGGTAATACTTGAGATATTAATATGTATATGTCCATGCTGAAAGATCCCCAATCCTGTTGACCTTGGAATTTACTGTATGTTTCAGAATTTGAATCTTTGACTAACGTTTGGTATCTCTAAATGGTCTTGGCTGAATTCTGATTTCTTTGCTTTTTACTTATGTTTTTTCTAGTTTTTGGAGTTTTTTGAAAATAAAACAATTGCATAACAAATGGAAAATAAATAGCATTGAAGAAATGTAAATCCTGCTGCAATTCTTATTATTGCTGAATTCTGAAATAATACATACCCGAATCCTTTAGAAATCTGATATATTAGCTTCAAGAAAAGATCAAAACAAACATACAATATTGTCCTTCACACGAATAAATGCCAGCTACATGGGAATGCTTGATGTGTGCCCCAAATTTGAAGAAGATGCTGTAAATAATCCACCACAGCGTCAATGAATGCTAAACCGCCCAGTAATGAGTATAGGGCTTTCTCTAAACCCCAAACGCCTGCAGGCAATAAGTTGGCCGCCAAGCTGAAAGTAATTCTCTTCCCCCAATTGTAATGCCAATACTGAATCAATCACTTCCTTTGTCAATCCGAATGCAATTAAATACCAATTCAATCTCTAGAAACTTGCTGAGGTTTGTGTCCCAATAGTCCAGACTTGAGGATTTCGTCCCAAGCCACAAATCGCTCTCCAGAGCAATTTCACAATTCAAGAGTTTCGAAAATGTCAAAAAGGTAATGATCAATTAGGTCTTCATCTCCTTATAACTCCTCCCAAGTGCAAATCGAACCCTAAATGAGAATTACACTTTGCACTTTATAATAAAATAACATTTTCCAAATAAAAGCGTCCAGGCTATAGGAAAAACATTACTTTATTAAAATGTCATAACTCAAGGCACCAAAAAGTCTCCGGATAGTGAAAATAGTTTATAATAATTCGAGACCTTTCCAACGAGCTATAACACAAGGGCACACCTGACCAAATGAAGCCATATTCCCCTTATTACTCTGAAATGGCTATATAAATAGCCTTATTATAAATTATTTAATCGCTAACTTAGGAAATATTTAACTATATTAAAATATTTCTCTTTTTGCCTCTGATAGCCCAAACCAACCAAATAAACATGACTCTGACCATGTCACCTGTCTGTGACTGATGTTGAACGAGATGGGTCAACTGGTAGTCCCATCCCTAAAATCTAGGGATGCTCCTAGAAGTTAGGAAACCAATTTTGTCGCACTGAAACTGACACCAACTGAAGGGTCATGAATAGCCTCACGACTGGCAACTGTCACAACTTCCTAAAATTCAGGGATATCCCCTAAAATCTAGGAACTGCTCCAAACTGCTTGTAAAGCCAAAATCCGGTCACTGTATGGACTGAATGAGTCCCTATCCATCTCTGCTAGCCTACGAGACTCCAATGATATGCCAACTCCTTCGTCTCTGATGTCCACTCTAGAAAGGGGACATGACACATGCTCAGATCCTTTACTATAGTACCTGAAGAGGAAGGGACTGTAGTGTTTCAAAGAAGAGGCCTGTCTAAATCCAGCCAATAGGTTGATTCCCAAGATAGGGTAGGGATCAGCGTCCCTTTAAAACCTCAAGGGCATAGTCTAAGACAGGATAAGGGCTTGGATCTATAAACTTTGAGGGATCCTATTGTGATTGGTATCCAAGCAATTTGGTTACATTCTAATCTTCTTCTTCTTGAACTGAAATGGTAATAAGGGTAGCATGGACATTAAGGATCATAAATAGTAAGATTGCCTAATATGTTTGGTAAATGTATAACTTTCCTTGCTTTGAATAATGGAATAGCATAGTTGGAATTAATATGTCTTGATCAATCCAGTTTAAGCCTTAATTATATTAAATATGGGAAAATTATGGCTATAACAGGCATAAACCTAGCAAGGGGACATTACATGTTTTGCACAAATATCCCATTGCTCATGTGTTACTACTCTAGTTTTTATGTGAACTTCCTCGCTTATCACTGTATCATGGGCAGCATTTAGAATCATCAATAGAAGAATGATACAACAGTTACCATACCCTATAATGATCAGAAATATAGAGGCTTGAAGCACCCGTACAAAAGTTGATAACAATATAATAACCATGCCAAACTGGAAATTACTCAGTTCTACAACTGAGAACATCCACGTGGCTGCAAATGATGCCTTGAAATGATTGGAAATGTTGATAATAGCAATCACAAAATTGAAAATCATGTGGACATCAGTTTTTGCCATGTTTCCTTCACAATTTGGTTGCAATATGCGTTCATCACTTCCTTGCCTTATACCTAGTTTGTAGTTTTGCGCAATTAAATTGGAATTTGGGCTTCTTCCATTAATCCTACAAACATCCTTGATGTACCTTTGTATTGTTCCAATAGCTTTCTCCATATGAAAGAGACCTCCCCTATGTCTCTTCTCCATTTCTTGGTGAGACCCCTTAATTGATGACCTTCTAAAGATGAAATCGTGAGTGTCGCCCCTTGATGTGTATGCCACCTAGCTTTGACGGGTCTTGGAACTCCATCCATGATGTTTTGAAACACAGCCTCCTCCCCCATAGATTTCCTCTCTATAATAAGCTTCCCAAATAAAAGTGACCAATGCATGACATACTAATTGCCTCATGTTCCAATGAATCTTATTGTGATACCACCAGCTGTACTTTCCAGAAAATGGCATGGATCAGATTGTATGGGAGCTGTAAAGTGGCTGTGACAATCATAAGCTATTTGAAATTTCTGTCAAAACAGCACTATATAAGCTAGAATTGTTGTGCTTAGTAACCTCAATAGCTGAGACCTCGTATACACCATATTAAGCAAGAAGTTTTTCCCAAAATCTGCATGTCTATAGCTTCTCATGGAAGATAACATCAGTTCAAGATATGAAATTACTGAAATGAACAGTGGAAACATCATACCACGGCTGTAACACTGCGTTCCTTTGCTTGGAATCGAAATGTCACGGTGGGGACCCACCTTGTACCGGTTGCAAACACCTTGATAATGATAATGGGCTGGAAAATCCTCCACCATGTGATTAGAGACTCCTTTTTGGCTGCAAGGAAAGTGTGGGCAGTACTGGAACTATTGAGGGCAGCAGCTCTAACATTGGGAACCATACTTAAAGCGGCTCTTGGCTTGTGCCTATTGCAACCAATACTCATCCTTATTATGTCAAGTTGTTGATTCTCAACAAGAGAGTTCCATCTTACAATTATTCTTTTTGGTGGCCTTGTTAGTAGTGTAATGTTGAACATATCCAAGTTAGATCAAACACTATTTTGATCAAGCATCTCATCATTGAAAAAATTGCCACCCGGTGATCTTTCATCCACATAACCATTGCAGCTCTTGGATCTCCTTCTTCAATGCCTTGAAATTCTACCACTTCTCCCTTGGATTTCAAACCCATATAGTGAACTTCGATAGGATGTATCCTTGGCCTGCCCAATATTATGCTGAACTCTCCCACGACATAGAAGTTGTTACATTCCATGTATCCATCCACTATGTTGGCAAGTTCTTGTTCTCACATGTTCTTCTTATGTGATGGAGGGTCCCAAACATCTATTTGAGCTTCATGACTATATCCTTGAGCCCTGGTGACTCTCTTAATGCTCTAGTTTATCATGGTCAATTTTAATGTTCCTTCATGTTAGGGTCTTTAGTGTAGCCTATAATGGGACAAGGGTTTTGATAATTGGACTCTTGCTTATGCAGAGAAACAAGCATCCACTGTATAAATAATACACATTTCTAGGCAAGGGGATGGAAACAAACACAAACAAAGTAATATATTTTGGTATATTTGTTTTTCTTTTATGTTGGAAATTGTTAGTTATTATTATAATATTCAATACATTGTTAGTTGATATATCCATTATTACTGTTATTTCTAAATTCTCTAGTATTGGCTGTACATTGAGATAGAAGGACAGCATAAAACAAGTATTGGTGGATTTGATGGAACATGTGCCATCTCTTTTATGCCTTTGCCAGAAGGCATTGGCATCATTAATTGATAAAAGTAAGTTGATAATTCTTCCTTTTGTTTTTGCCTGAATTTTTTTCTAATATTTTGATTTTTTATATGTTGAAAGTTGAAACTACCTGTGTACAAATAAATTATTATTATCTTTTCTATCCATTCTGATTTTTGATACAGATGTCTACCAATGGAAAGAATGTCTTGATCAACTTCCTGTGGATGTAGTGGGTGATGTGCTGATGAATGTATCCCCACTTGTTCTGCAAGAGATCCAACAATGCATGCTTGGAAGCTCATGGTTAATATTAACAACCTTTGATTTGTTTTTACTTATTTCTGCTTTTGTATATTTTTAAGTCTTGTTTTTGTTTATTATATTGTATGTGATAAGCCCCTTTTAGTTTTATGGTGTTTTTTTTCATTTGCTTTGCTTTGTTGTGTCCTGTTTTTGTTTTCTTCTTGTCTACTCTAAGCAACAGTCCGATATTGTGGTGGTGTATTATATATAAGAGAAGATCTTAAGCAATAGAAAAATTGTTGTTCTTTATTGTGAAAGTAGAGGTTGCGGATTTATCATGTCCTTCAAAATACCAGGCAGTTTTGTGAGAGCAGAAATGAGAACATGAAACTTTTTTTTTATGAAGTGAGGTTAACTGTTAGACATAAGATCATATTTCCTTATTCATTTACGGAATTTCAAGACTATATTACCAACTCTTCTGTTCCACAGTGAACTTCAATTAGATAATGCACATTACACAATGTAAATTTGTGGACAATGGTTGCTTAACACTGCATGGTGTACTTTATTTGTTGAAAAAAATAAAAAATGAGGTCAACGATGGAACATGCGAGTATTCAAAATGCATGTAATCACTGTATAAGATAGAGAAAAGCACAAAGACAAAAGATACACAATCGTCTTCATGTAGGAATGGAGAATCCTTTTCATTGTTCAGAAATGGGTAACGTGTACTGTCTCCTTTCAGGATTAATATTAATTTTTTTGTATTTTCAGATTTATAGAAAAATCACAATGAAAATTATTCTATGAAATTCAAAGCCCATGCAAATGTGTAACAATAATATGTAAATTTCTGTTAGTTATCAATGAATGTAATATACCAAAATAATGCTGAAGGTAATGTATGAATCAGACTTTACTGTTTTCAGAATTATTACTGGAAATGAAAGTATGGGGAACCCTATACAACCCTAGATATTAGCGCAAATGTAAACAGCAGAATGTAATTGCATTGGTCAGCATAAATAATATTTTAAAACACTTAAACAACAGTAACTTGGGTTAGATTCAGACTGCACAGCCAACAATAACAATAGTTAGATCTAATGTTGAGTTCAGATCGCAATTTCTACTAACAGATCAGCAATGCAATCATGTATAATATTGCTCTATTAAATTTTACTTGAATGATCAGCATAAGTAATGAAATGAACTTTACATATGGTTTTCTATATCAGATCACAGTTATCCGAACCCAGCCAAACATATCCAATTGCAAATATATCAAGTGCAGAAGTAAATATAAACTGCAACACATAATATACTGGAAAGGAGGTGGCAGCAATTAATGATCAATCTAATTGCTTATTGTAAATCACAATTCAGCAGTATATTTCTTCACAAATCAACAGTACATTTGTCCCAATATTATCAGCAATAACCAGTGAGAAATAAGAATTGTGAACAACAAAAGATGATAATAATAGTATAATATAGACAGTGAACAACAGAAATAGATGATATTTATTATGAAATATACTATTAGAATAATATCTTTATTATTTATTGTTTAATGGTCAATTTTGTAACTTAGTGTAAATATTAGTTAGTTTCTATTTTACGAGTGTTTTGTTATAGAAACTTCTGTTTTGTAATTCTTTAAATTATCGTTTTGATCATTTCATAATTTATTCAATTATTTACCAAAACATGGTATCAAAGCTTGGGATACGAAATTCATTTTTTTTTAAATTTCAAATGAAATTTTTTGATAGTTTTGAAAAACAAATTTTTGTTGTTCGAGGCTTTTTTTGAAACTCGTCGAAAGTTTTTGTGGGACGTTTTTCTACAGATTTTCATAGCTCATTTTTTCTTGGACTCCTGTGTCTGTTTATGTGCTGTTTTTGCAGAATATTGGCTCGTTTTGAGTTTGTGGCTTCTTGTTTGGATATTCATGAGCACAAAAAAACTCAATTTTTGAGCTGCTCGTGCGACCAAATATTTGGTCAATTCTTCATTCATGACCTTTCCTGGGTTGTTTTTTGCAAATGACGATCTGTTTTCTGAGTTTTTTGGCTCTGACAACCATCTCCTTGGTGGCTTTCTGCAACAAACGGGATTCTTTCTGAGTTTTTGTGGCTGGAAACTCGTGTTTTTCGCTGGTTTTTTAACGCAAATTTCTGCGTTTTCTCTAAGCATCGTGGTCCATTTTCTCTGCATTCATTCCAGATTGTGGAGCTGTTTCTTCTGCGTCTGGGGCTTTCTACAACCCTATGACCTTATAATCTTTGATTTCTGCCATTTTTTCAATGTTTGCAGGCCTTTTTTCTCAGCCGGCTAGGATTTTTGAAAAAGCCTCTGATTTTTTGGTCAATTTCAAATTTAATCTACATATTCTGTGGGTTTTTTGCGAAGATTTTTGGGTCTTCTTCAGATTTTTATGGGTATGTTGAAAATCTGTACATTGGGATTCATGCCAGATGTACATTTTTTTTGAAGTCTGTACATGAATTTGCCTTTGTTTGTGCATTGGGACCCGTGCCTTAGATTTTGTAATCTACTTTTCGCCTCTTCAAAATTTTTCATATTTTGTGCCTCAGAAAGCATGCACAATGGTGTTTTGACCAACATAATATTGGAAGGCAGTCAACGATTCAATGACAAATTACAATATATGGAAGCAGCGAATGATGATCGTCTTCGAGTATCATCGTCTTGATGAGCTTGTTTTGGGTAAAGAGTCTTGTCCTGCCAAACCTGGACAAGATTAGGATAAGATTGAAGAGTACAACCGAAAAGCCGTCATCTAAGTTATCGGGTTCCTACTCACAGTCCCTGTACCGGGTTCGGGTACGCACCCGGTTCGGCTACATTTGTGGGTACTTGCTGGGTTTGGCCAGGGTACCTACTGGGTACGTGTATGCATATTTGAATATTTCTCCACTGTCAATTGACATTTAATATTTATCTTTGGCATTTGGCATTGACCAATGATCAAGTATCATACTATTAAATAATTTAGTTTTAGAATTCTGTATATTTCTCTTTTTTTTTTGTATATATACTGCATATATATATATTTATATATATACACACACACGTACCCAAACCCCTAAATTTATTTTTTCACATACCAACATACTAGGTTCTTGTACTCGCACCCGTCTCCAAACTCGACCTGGTAACTTAGGTGGTCATGCTTATCAAGCTTTTAGTTACTAATGATTAGCTGCCACAAGTGCTATATGGCAAGATAGTGTTAATCCTAACCGGTTACTGAGAGGGGGGGGGGGGGGGGGTGAATCAGTAAATACAATTTCTAATATTTCTTCTCCGCAAATAGATATTCTTGCTAATACATAAATTAAAAGAATATTACAACACCCATAAACAGAAATTGAATACATAGGTCAACACAACATATATACGTGGAAACCCTCGGTTAGAAGGAAAAAACCACGGTGGGACAAAACCCACAAACTCCACTACTGCAGTAATAAAGCTGCCCTATTAGAGGCTTACAATGCATCGATAAGAGTGCTACCCGGTTAAGGGATTTGATACAAGACCTGTTAGGATCTTGACCTTGTTAGGAGTCGCTTTGTAAGAGGACTTAGAACACCAATAAAGATGTTACCCGGTAAAGGGATTTATACAAAGAACCTGTTAGGGTTCACCCTGATTGAGGGATTTAATTATGCTTCTCAATTTAAAGCAATCATCTTATGATGACACTATCTGTCGAATCAGATCATACTTGTTACCCTTTCCTCTGCTTGGTAGTTGAATCTTTCTCTGCCTTTCACCTCTTGTGACTGTGATTCCTCTCAGAAGATTCGGCTCTCCTACTCTTCTTCGTCTATGCTCTTGATATTCAACAACATTTCTTTCATGTCCTTTGACCTGTATTTATAAGAGATTATCTTATTAAAAATACATCTTATAGTTTCGCCAAGCTATAAACTCACCCATAAATCATGCATGCAAAAAAGCTTGCAAACTGATCACGAGTTTACCTCGAAACGCTTGTAGATAAAACAAAGCTAACTTCAGTTCCATTGAAAAAGCTAACTCCAGTTTAACTGAAAATGTTCTTCATAATCCGGTTCTGATTATCATGCACTTAACTGGTGAAGAGCTTGTATCTGGTTAGTCATGTGTTCCCTGTGTGTATCCCATGACCGGTTGGAAAAACCTGGATCGGTATAAGCGTGACCGGTTAAAGTACACCGCTTTCATGTTTAGTCTACCGGTTCACAATAATGAGTACTGGTGTGATGTACCGGTGTTCTGGTGAGATTGATGTTTGCCTATGACTTTAACAATGACAACTAAGTTTATGTCAACAATCTTCCCCTTTGGCATTGGTGGCAAAACATATCAATACACATCACCTGTAGACTTCCCTTGTAGATCTCCATGTCTACCTCTAGCATATTCTGACACACACTGTCATCTCTCTCTTCTCTTTTCTTTCATCTGCATGCGTTGATCTTCTCATCTATTGTTCTTCTCATCTGTATTACATCTTCCCCTTTTTTCCTCCAAAGGACAAAGGGTTGTTACTCCTTACATGTTTACATTTTATAACTGTAACTTATTAAAGATATCCTTATAAAATTTCTTCGCAGAATCAAGGAATGGCTTCCATATACCTGTTACATGATCTAAATTTTTCTTTGTTGCTTGTAGTGAGACAATTATATTTTCCAAGTCTTCCACTGTTTTGTAATCAGGTTCTTTGATCAGTCTATTTGTATCTGTTGCCGTTGTCTGCATCAGATCAAAAGTTGGTGCCATAAATAACTGGAATCCAACAAGATCTTGGATTCTCTTTGTATTTTCTTCTGAAGCTTTCCTTAAGGGCCCGTTTGTTTGCGGGAAGATGGTAGGAATTGGAAGATGATAATCAGGTTTTGACTTGAATCCACTGTTTGGAATGCTCATTTCAAAATCGGGTTATACCATCAAAACCGAATATACCACCAAAATGGGCATATCCATCTACCCACCAAAGAGGTGGAATTCGAAATTAAAACCTGATTTTGAGATAATCAGGTTTTGACTCAAATTCCAATTTTGCAAACAAATGGGCCCTAAGGTGAGAGCAAGACTTGTCAGCTCCCGGTTGTACTCTGTTGCAGAAGAGCTCTTAGCATCAAATTTGGATGTTAGAACCTTTATCTCTTCTGTTGTCTTGTTCGTTCTCTCAATTATATCCTTAATAAAATCTTCAAAATTAGAAGTCCGTGTTATCAACCTTCTTGCTTCCTGTAGCTCTCCGGTTCTTGTAGATACAGTAGCTTTCAGTTCTTCAACCCGTTTGTGAAGAATTTCTATTCTCTTCTTCTCATAGTGATCAATTGCAATTGTTTTTGGGTTAGTAACATCTTCCCCAATTGCTTGCGCTAGTACCTCCAATTGATCTATTACCGGTTCATCTTCATCTATATCTATATCAGGTACAAAATTGTACAAGATATTTCTTACACTAGAGAGAACCATATCTTGTTTTCTCTTAGTGAGCTCCTTGAGCTGCCTTGTTGACATTTTGCTTATGTCAACAACTGTTTCACTAACTTTGCTTTTCTTTGCTTCAGAATCTGTTGCAAATGTTAGCTTTCTCT
Source organism: Chamaecyparis obtusa (assembly GCA_027943335.1). Lineage (NCBI taxonomy): Eukaryota > Viridiplantae > Streptophyta > Pinopsida > Cupressales > Cupressaceae > Chamaecyparis > Chamaecyparis obtusa. Next base: position 267,963 of record BSBK01006226.1, on the reverse strand, counting down.
TTAATGAAGATGTACTTGGAACATCTACCAGTTCCTTTTGCATTGTTTCTTGTGCTGGTTCTTCTGCAGGCTTCTCCTGTTCTTCTGTAACAAGCAATTCCTGTTGTTGAGGTATTTGTTGTTGTTGTGTCTGCTTTGGACGTACCTCTTTTTCTGGATGTACCTCTTCTTCTGGATGGACTTGCTCTTCCAGAGGTTGCTCAGTCTGTTGTTGCTCTTCCGCAACCTGTTGATCATTTGAGACAGCTTCTACTTTATCTGTTCCTTTCTCTGTAGTCATCTTTGTTGATGACTCTCTCTGTTCTTGTTCTTCTGATTGAACTTGATCTCCCATATTAACCTGTTCACTGGCTGTGAACTGTTCAGGTGTAACTTCCTTAACACCAGTGGTTCCCTGTTCACTAGCTGTGAACTGTACCTATGGAACCATCTCCTTTTCAAGTTCATCACCTATAAACTTAAGAGTGTTGAAGTCATATTTTTGCCCAAAATCTAAAGAATCTTCAAGCACATCTTTTTCCTGTTGTAATGTCCCCTTCCCAGCAGTAGGCCATTTAGATGCCTGATTAGTCTATCTACCCATCCGGATAGGCTAATGGCTTCTTTTCAAAGGATGCCAGCTAGTCACAGGTTTGTGTGGGGAAATATTTACTTTATGGGCTCTGTTTCTAAAGTCACTTAACTTTATTTATGAAGTGTTGTTATAAAGTCACTTTATGATTTATTATAAAGTTACTTTATATTTTAAAGTTGCTTTATGTGATAAAAATGACTTAAGTGAGGTTTTATCCCACATGGCTTAGTTTTATGTGTTTGCACTCACTTCGAAGTTATAAAAGAGAAAAGTACACCTCGGAAAAAGCACCATGAGATATTATAAAACAAAAGAAAAAAGAAATCTGGTTGCATTTGTGACTGGTAATTCCAAGGATGCAAACCCTTCGGAATTTGTGGAGATAATGGACGTAGCCCCAACATCTCTACCTAGGGTGGAATCATACATATTTCATAGTTGAGTTTCAAGCATTTTTGGTGAAAGAAAAGCATTTACAGTACAACACTCCATACAGACAATAAGGTAAGAAGAACTCCAGCATTTACAAGTTCTACATCAGCATTTCAGATAGTTTGGCAGGATAGAATCCAAGGTACTCGTCCAGGCTGAGTTTTCATTATTTTAAACTATTCTGGTTGGGAGTTTCTAAGAGGCCGAACACCCAAGGGAGACGCATACGCATAGAGTTGCCTATACACAGTAGTCAGTACTGCATTCAGAGGTACGCTGGGTGCATCCGTTACTACCCAGGCCTAGGATGAAGCCCCACGGCATCCCTTGACAGCATTGAATCATCACTTGAATGGTTTCCACGAGTGACTCATAAGTGTGGAGGAGGCTTGTGCGTAAGGCAAGTGGCAGCCTCAGCTTGTCACGATGCACTCTTGAGCCAGCTGGGCACTCATGACAAGGAGAAGGGAAGGACACTTGAGTGTTTGGGCTGCCAGTACACTCGCGTGGAACCTCAGCGACACTGGTATTCATGCTGTAATTATTGGTCTTGCAGGGATACGGCACACTACAACTCCGCAGCCCTTGGTTCGGGTCAATTTCTCTGCTATCCAAGCATTGTTGGCCCAACATGGTGGTCATCACCCCAAACTGATATTTACCAGGTGCATACATAGTTTCGTTTCTTCTTTGACAACTACACTCTTGTATATGAATGTTCACATGAAGTGCTGAGGACTTAAATAATATTGTTTTGCCTGAGACAATTTTCTGTTGTTTCATCGTCCAATACTTTGTGAGCATTAAATTTGTGATTGGAGCAATTCTGTCCTTGAAAGTATTTTATGCATATTTTGAATGTGCTACAATAAATCTATACTACAAATCAAATAAGAAATTGTTTGTGAGGATTGGACTGAATTAATCCTGGGTGAAGCAATCAAATCTGGTCTGAGACATTGGGGAAATAAGACAACTATTGATCATTGATAATTAGCACTTCGTTTTAAAGAAAAAAGAGAACAATAAGGGGCATCTCGCAGCAGATTCAATCCTAAAACGTAGTCGTGATCCACTTAGAATATTACAGTGGTATCAGAGCTAGCGGTCTTGCCAGCCTAGTGGACATTTATTTACAACTTGGTGATGTTGTCCAAGCATGCATAATAGACATAGGGAATATAATTTTAGACATAACAGGGCCGAATGGGGATAGTTTGAACCATCAGTACAGGTTGACATAGAGGACAGCCATATCGAGACAAACGAGCATATTATTTTTGAACAGGGCACTCAAGGTATAGGCAAGGTAGATGAGGACAAAGAGGTTAGAGAAACAATGAGGGCTCTTTGTGAGGGACAGGACCACATCGCTGATGTGTTACACCAGCTCATAAGGGGTTATGCAGCAGCTAACAGTGACAGCCAGGAGGCCCCAGAGCTTGACAGTCCCAACCGGTGCTGAGAGGGGAGGGGTGAATCAACACCTATAAAACTTTCCTTAATAAATCTGATGAAATGTACTTACTGCAAGCAAAACATATTCAAGCATGAAAGTAGCATCAAGCAATCAATCACAAAGTGACACTAGACTTATCACGTGGAAACCCAAATTGGGTGAAAACCACGGTGTGAGGAGACCTCACAAATTCTGCACCCTTTTGAAGTGCGCCCTGTTAGGAGCCTTCCCTGTTAAAGGATTACAACACACTATTAGATGCGACCCGGTTAAGGGATTTGATACAATAAGGCCGGTTAGTGCCTGCCTGGTTAGAGGACTTAGAACACTTGAAAAGATGTCACCCGGTTAAGGGATTTAGTACAAGGGACTTGTTAAAGTCCACCCAAAATACTGGGATTTAACTATTGTAATTGTTAGAAAACAATAGAAGGATTGACCTTTTACAAATGGCTTTGCACAGCCTGAAGATCTTTGTTATGCTCAACTGAGAAACATCATTGGTTATCGCTGGTATGTTCTCCTTTTCTGTCATGCTTCTTTGCACACTCTTCTCTCTTTTCTATTTACCTTAGCTTCCTCAACGTATAGGTTCAATCTTTTGAAGTTGTTTTCATTTCCCAAGCTAAGTATGTTAGAGAATTGCTTAAAAGATTCAAAATGGAAGATTGCAATTCGGTGAGCACTCTTATGGAAACCGGATGTAAACTAAGTAAGAATGATGTATCTCCTTCTGTTGATCAAACTTTCTACAGATCCATGGTAGGAAGTTTGCTGTTTGTTATAGCCACTAGACCAGATATTATGCAGGTTGTTGGTTATGTTGCTAGATTTCAAGCGTCACCCAAGAAAACACATGTTCAAGTTGTTAAGATAGTTTTTAAGTATTTGAAAGGCACTGTTGAATTTGGTCTTTGGTCCCCCAAGAGTTCTGATTTTTCTTTTATAGCCTATACAGATTCAGATTGGGGTGGCTCGGTGGATGATAAGAAAAGCACCAGTGGATGTGCTTTCTTCTTAGGTGGTTGTTTGGTCTCATGGCTCAACAAGAAACAGTCTTGCACATCACTATCTACTGCTGAAGCTGAATACATTGCAGCAGTTTCATGTTGCACTCAGGTAATTTGGATGAAGAACACTTTATGTGATTACAAACTTGAGTTTACTGATCCTATATGCATTTTCTGTGACAACATGAGTGCAATTGATATTTCTAGAAATCTAGTAATGCACTCTCGCACCAAACATATTCCAATTAAGTTTCATTATCTCAAAGAACAAGTTGCTAACAATATGGTTAAGCTAAACTATGTTTGTTCAAAGGAACAAGTTGCTGATGTTTTTACTAAACTGTTGCCCCGAGATCGCTTTGAGTATCTTGGAAGCAAGCTTGGTGTCCTACTACCTCACTAAAAAGCATGCTTTCAGTAGGTTTGTTTCATTGTTATATCTTTTGGGCTGCGTTTGTATTTCAGTTTCACAGTCATTGATGTCAAAGGGGGAGTAGATTTTCAGGGGGAGTTGTTTCAATTGGTTTAGATTTTTAGGGGGAATTGGTTTAGTCTTGCCATCCTTCAAATGGAGGTGGTTCAGTTTTGCAATTTGTTCTTCTATTTGCTTGCTAGAAATTGCCATCAATGACAAAAAGGGGGAGATTGTTAAGTTTTTGTCATTGATGTCTGTGGTTCGTTTGTCCTTCTACAGTCCAGCGAGTTCCTAAGGTGTTTCGGCAATGACATCTGTCCAGTTTCCATGGCATTCGATTTCCTAGAATGGCTGGCATCGTAGCTCACTCTTAATGCCATGTGTTTGGATATGTGACAATTGCTGTATGTAGGATGGATGCTCTTTATAAAACGTAACTGCAGTGTTCTTTGTTTTATGTAAAGTTTGAAGGTGTCGCCTCTCATATGCAATAGAATAATTGACCATCAATCGCGAGGACTTATGTTTGCCTGGGTTTATTCTTATCTATTTTAAGCTCATTTTGTAATTGTAAAATGACTGGCATTCTGGTCGAATGCTGGCTTCTTTGATTAGAGGCGAATATATATTCAAAGTAGAGATGTGTGCTGTGTGTGCGCCAGCCTTCGTAACTCATCCCCATCTAAAATCATTGACAACAGAAAACGTTCGTGATGTGTCTTGCATGCGAAGAGCCTTTCAGCTTGTGATTGGTGTCTCAAACATATCAATTGCCGTTTCTGGGCTGTGTCATCATTGGTGAATGCGGCCAGTTCTTTTGAGAAAAAAGGTTGAAGAATGTATGTTGCGTTTTGAAGCATTTTTTGGTGAGTTGAGACAACTTGTATATACATCGCGCATACACGAGTATGTTCTTTTTTTGAGAGAAGGGAAGACAAATACGTGGTTGCCGTGTACACTGGAATGAGCGCTGTTGCTGTGAATTTGAAAACGCGATATAAAGAACTCGGCTCGAGCATTATGCAAGTGGAATGAGTGTGAGTAAGACACGGTGTGCAGTCGCATCGTAAAAGACACATGCATCACGACAGGTGGGGATTTATTAGTAGTTTTGCCGTTTTCTAAGAAATAGGGGTGAATGCGTGTGATGTTTTTTTTTGAGTAGACACAGACCAAAAACGTAGCTAGATAACAAAGAACATAGTTCTTTGTGTGTAAGGAAGTGAAGTGTGGGTTACACACGAAAATAGGTGTGTGCATAGGTGTTCATGTTTTTGAAAACAAAAAGGGTGCAGAATGCAGTAAAAAGCAGCGAGCTTCAGTTGCGAGAAGATGGATAGATGTTTTTGTCCTTGTCGACATGCTTGATAAGTGGGCACTTTTATAATGTGCTGGGTATGCATTTGGGAAGTTCGTTTTAAAAAATTAAAAAACATGTGACAAAAATAAATTATCTTTATCGTGTTGAAATCTCTGAGAAAAGAAAAAGATAGTATCTGTGTGTATATTTGAGTGCATGTATTTGAGAGACATAATAAGTACAACGGTTGTGTTTACGCGAGTGATCATTAGTTGCAGTGTGTGCCTTGGAGGAGCTGGTACTTACTACTGATAAAAGAGATACAAAAACTGAGCATTGCCATTAAAAGAGCCATTGAAGTTTTAATAATCTTGCACTAGAACGTCTTTACGTTTACTGTGAAGACTTTGAGCTTATTTTTGTTTTGTATTTCTCAAATCACCTACAAGAAAAAGGTTGTTGCCTTTTGAGACAGGTTGGAGCTTGTTCTGTAACGAGACTGTGAAGAGTTGTAGCTCTTGGATGTAAAGGATTGTTGCCCGTTTGTGATTAGTGGTGCTGTGGTTTTTTACCCATCTTGGGTTTTCCACGAGAGAAATTCTGTGTCTTATCTCCTTTTTATGTGTTTGTATTCTCTGTTTGTTAATCCCCATTGGATTCTTAAAATACTGATTCACCCCCTCCCCCTCTCAGCATTTTTCGATTTTTCAGTCCTTACCCCATCTTGGGAGTTTCCTTCTACATTGTGAGGTTTAACTCCATTTCTCCTTGACACCAACTTATCCTCTAAATAGTATTAGTGAGGAAGTTAAGGGAATTGGACAAAGAGTGCACTAATTATAAAGAATATGAAAAGTATGATTATACATGTATAAAGAAATACATCACAATCCATGTGTATCTACATACACATAAATATTTATATATTTATTATGAATGCTATTACTAACTTAATATTATAGAGTAAATTTCAAATTAATAATATTAAATCATGAGATTATGTATAGCAGTATTATTTAATATAATTTCTTATACTAACAGATTTTATTGTTGCTAGTGATTAGAATTGACCACCCTTCGAATTTTTCCTTGTAGTATATATATTAATATAACTTCAGATATATTCCGTTTCTTTAAATGAATCCCGATATCAATCACGTTGATATCCCTCTGGATGGTGCTTGGTTTCTCTTTTATACTTGTATCTTTGAATGGTCTTGCCACTTGGGAATGAAGAGTCATGTCCATGTCACTTCTTAACCATTCTTTATTAATAAACAATTAATGATAATCGCTAGTTACATGATCATATTTGCCACACTCGAGTAATATTATTTGCTCCCTTATTATTGTCGTAATCCTTGTTGTTTCTACTCCATCATTGCCTAGTTCTTCTAGAACGATGCTGATTGATAGTTCATCCCTCCCAAGACTGCTTGTCCACAAGCAATTTCAAGTTTGGATGTTTGAAGATCTCTTTTCCTTCCCACGTAGCATCTTCTTCAAGTAGGCCCTTCCATTAGATTAAGGATTTAGGAATGACCTTATTCCTTAATCGTTTTTGTCTCATATTGAGGATTGCTTCTGGTTCCAAGATCAACTTACCTTCGTCATCAAGTGGAGGTAATTCTACACATGGAGTGACTTGTTGCCCCAGGAATATTTTGAGTCGGGATACGTGAAAGTCATTGTGAATTCTACTATTCTTGGACAATTCTAATTCATAAGCCACCTCTCCTATCTTCTTAAGAATCTTGTAAGGTCTATAAAAATGAGGCTTTAGTTTTTCTGCTCCATTGGTCTTGATGGAAGACTGTTTATACGGATGTAACTTTAGGAAAACCAAATCTCTAACTTCAAATGTTCTTTCAATATGATTCCGATCGGCATAGATCTTCGGCCAATTTTGGGCATGATGAAGATTATCCTTTAGAGTGTTCATGATATCTACATTTTGGTGTACAAAATCCTTGGTGCCTGGTACTCTACTTTCTTGGAGAGCCAACTTCCAAAAGAAGTTGCCTCATAAGTGTATAAGGCCTTAAAGGGACTCATTCCAATCAATAAGTGGAGGGTTGTATTCTAGCAATATTCACCAAGGTGTAACCACTTGATCCATGCGATTTGTTGGTTGGTGACATAGTTCCTCAAGTATCCCTCAATTTATCTGTTAACAATCTCTGTTTGACCATCAGTTCTAGAATGGTAACTTGTGCTGGGGGTCAATTCAGTTCCTGTCAACTGGAAGAGTTCTTGCCAAAATAGGCTAAGAAATTTGCTATCCCTATCACTAATGATGTTCTTTGGTAATCCATGCAATTTGAACACTTCCCTGAAAAATACTTCAGCCACTTGGGGTGACCTATATTTTGTAGATATGGCCATAAAATGAGCATACTTAGTTAGCTGATCCACTACTACATATATGTAATCTTTTCCTTGGACTTTCGAAAGCCCTATTATGAAATTTATAGAGATACTCTCTTAGTTTTGGTTTGGAATAGATAGAGGTTGGAGGAAGCCTGCTGGATGTGTCTGTTAAGTTTTGTTCTTTTTCACATGTCACACACTCTTGGACATGTTTAAGCACATCTTTCTTAATTCCTTTTTATGAATATTTTAACCTCACTTGTTTATAGGTTTTGAAATAACCTTGGCATATTGATAGGGGGTTATCATGATATTCCTTAATTATCTATGTTTTCATTTTTGAACTTAGTGTAAAATATATCGTGTCTTTGTAAAGGATCAGTTCCTCCACTGCTTTATAGTTTTCATCTTGTATGTTCCCTTCAAGAATATCATTTGCGTGTACGTCTTTGACATATTCTACACTAATGGAGTTTTTCCAGTTTGCTGTAAGTTTTGTTATGGAGCACAAGTAGGGTTTGCGAGATAATGCATTTGTGGTGACATTGTTCTTCCCCTTTACATATTCTATCTCAAAGTTACAACTTCTAGTTTGGTAACCCACTTTTGTTGATAGTTGTTTAGACCCCTCTGACTTAGGAAGAACCGCAAGCTATTGTGATATGTTTTTATCACAATTTTTTCACAAATCAAGTATTGTCTAAATTTGGCCAATGCATGCATAATAGCCAACATTTCTTTATCATAAATAGAGTAAAGTCTTTTGGTTGGAGTGAGTTTGCAACTCTCAAAAGCAATTGGGTATTTATTTTGCACGAGAATTGCTCCAATGCCATCACATTCCAATTCAAGGGTAATATATAACTGTGGGGATAGCAAGAATATGACAAGAACTCATTATTTCGTTTAGGTTCTCAAAGGCTTATTGGGCTACATCACTCCAAACAAACACTTTCTTTTTGGTTAGGTCAGTAAGGGGGGTTGCAATTTTTGAATCCTTTTACAGATCTTCTGTAGTAGCTACATAAGTGCACAAATCCCCTCAAGTGAGTCAAGGTTTTGGGTTTGGGCCATTCTTTAATAGTCTTGATTTTCTCTTCGTCCACACTTACTCCCTGTGCATTGGTTTTATGCCCAATCTAAATAGTCTCCTCTACGTTGACAATGACAACCATGCTCTAATCAAGCTTCGCCCACCATTGCCTTTGCTAGGCTTGGTTTCTCTATTTTGATCAACGCTACCTACATCGCCCGTGCATGGGTGTGTGAGGTTCTGTGTCTTGCGTCAATGTCCTTTTGCTGCCTGTATTCTTTCTTTCTTTTTTTCTTCTTTTCTCTGCTTCCATTCTCAAGGCCCGTTGCGTCCATTGTTGCGATCCTTCACTTTCTTTGGTCTTCATTCTTTGCAACCTTTGCAAACTGAGACAACCCTCTACGGTCTGTAACAGGCTTTGTGTGGGTCTCTCTCTCTCTCTCTCTCTCTCTCGTTTTCTGTTGCTTCATGGTTTATCTTCTCCTCCTCTTTGGTCATTGGTGCTGGTCGACATCGTTTGAAAGTAATGCTCTCAATGATATCATATGTGCGTGGTGTCCATTAGCTGCATTCTTCATTACTGCTGTCCGTTTCTATGGTTTCTTTTCCAGGCGATCTTCACTGTTGCAGTTCGTTACCAAGTCTTTTGCTCTATGCAACCACCACCACTGTTGCACAAACTATCATCTACCGCCTTCAATGGTCTTCATCTAGCATTTTCACCTGCCGTATTCGTTTCTGTGGTCTTCTGCCATCAGCTTCCATTTGATTTGTTATCTCTGCTGTGTCTACTTAGCAGTTACACAGACTAATGCTTGCCATGGTCTTCATCTTCCATTAGCTCCTGCCATTTTCTCTGTTCTCTTTGTTGTTTCTAATTAGCAGACCCCCCACTGGTTGCGTGTGCTCTACACCTATCATAGAGTTCTTTGAGGGCGATCCACCTTGCTCGACCCATCTTCCTAGACTCACCTACTAGCACAAGTCGACCTTAGACACCACAACGTTTTAGTATTTAATGGACAGAGCCGAGAAGCTCGAAGCCCACAATTCTTTCACTCAAGACTTATTGAATGAGGTCTCTAATATCCTTTTACAGATTACAACAGAGAACATAGAACTCAGAAAATTGTTGACAACAATTGAACAGGTTACGACTAAAGGCTCTAACATACTGGAACTCAAGAACAAGCAGACCGAACTGGTTTCCCTACAAGAAACACGAAAATGTGAAACTGAGAAACAACTACAATCATATGCATCGGTTTGCAACAATAGTAATAGTAGCCCCTCATTAGCTGGAGTTGAGGCGCTTGTTTATTCCAAGTTGGTTGAAGAGCGCACGTGTAGGTCCTATGAGCTCAACCTTAAAGTGCAAGGCCTTCCCACTCCTTTCCCATATCCTATGATTGCTGGTTCGACATTTATTTGTGACTACCTTGACATTAATGGCATCATTCTTGATAGAGCATGGGTTGGATACGACTCTACCCTTTTTCTCTACTTTCAGACCACAGCTGACCGTCTATACGCTCTCAAGGCTAGATGGAAATTGTTTCCACTGTTCATGAAGACAAGTTGTCGAACTCAAGCATTCTAGGGAACTCGTTGCTGCAACTAGACGTAATGGCAAGGACGTAATGGCAAGTGGGTCATCATTCAAAACCTTAAGAATGTCATTAGGGACTCTTTCCCCCCTGGGTGGGAATCTTGACATCCATCTGATGTTGCTAAATGCGGTTCTATAACTTGTAGACTGTGGGTAAGAGGAAAGACTCAGTTCTCAAAGTCAACTGTTGGAATTGCAATGGGTCCGTTTGGTTGTCTCCTAGTCTTCTTTGGGATGTGTTGGACTCTTCTAATTTGCTCTTCCTTAGACTCATCAGAGCCCCGTACACCCTCTTCCTACCGTTGTGGGTTTCCACTGGTTGTCAGCTTTGAGGAGTGAGACTAGGAGTTTTGGTGGGATCTATTGTTTTGGTGGGGTCACTTGCCTTGTTAGTGACAAACTTTGTGATTTGGTTTCAGTTGGCTTTTCTGACGCATCTCTAGGCTCATGTGGGTCTGGCTATGTCACACTGCCCCTTGCATTTGAGACATCTTTTTTGGTATTTGTTACTTTCCTTCGACATCCTCCTATGCTATCCACAATGGTCCCGATGGGGATCCCTTCTCTGATCTGTATGACAACATTACCCAATTCTCTACAGTTGGGGATATTATTCTCCTTGTGGACTTCAATGCTAGGACTTAGATGCCTTAAACGCCTTTTCATAATCAGATGACAAACTCATTATGTATTGAGGATTTCGATCCATCTTCTATAGGGCTCCACAGATCTTCTGAGGATGTGGTTGGCCCCTTCACCAAGTATGGTCGACATCTTCAGCTCAACAAGTCTCAGGATTTGGTGGTCCTAAATGGGCTCTCGCACTTCTCGGGCTCCCACTCCTTCGCGTGCAGACCTCACGACGGTGGTGCTAGTTTGGTAGATTACATTCTCTCCAGGTAGCCCTTCCTCCTCTCCTACCACCACTTTTTTGTTTCCCCCACACTTTGGCTAACCACACTCTCCTTTGCCTCTCCCTCCCTCATACCCCCTCTCCCCCGGTCCCTACCCCTCCCTCTGGTCCACCCCTCCCTCCCTGTACCTCAGTTTGTTTTGACGAGGGTGACCTTGACCTCTTTGTCCACCATCTCATGTAGCTTCTTCCCCTCAACTTTTCCTCCTTGGAGTGCGTGGCCACCATGTTCTCCCGTTTGTCCACGACCATTTAGGAGGCCGCCTTGCTCTTCGACCCCCATTTCTCCACTCCCTAGATCCCCCCACCCAAGCCTAAGGACTCTTGCGCTATGAACAAATGGTACGATGAAGATTGTAAAACCCTTCATAGGATCCTCCGTTCTGCTGTCACGCTTCGTCATCCTTCTTATAGTTCGCTGAAGATCTACTTCCACTATCTTCTCCTTGCAAAAAACACTCCTTCATTTCCTAGCGTAGACACGCTCTTCAAGCCTCCCTCCTCCATTCTCCCAAGTCCTTTTGGTGTACCCTTTTCTCCCGTAGCACTCCCCTTCCTCCCAAGATTGACCACAGTTCTCTCGTATCCCACACCTCCACACTCTATGACATCCCTTGCCATCACCTTATCCAGGTCACCCCTGCCCGTTGCCATCTCTTCACCCACTCCACCATTAGGAAGGCTGTTAGAATCTTGAACTCTAGCAAGGTGGCAGACGAGGAGGGATTTCGGCCGAGTTCGTCAAACATGACCTGACTATTGTGGGTCCCTTTTTGGCCGATCTCTTCAATCAGGTTGTTTGCATGGGATTCCCTCCTTTGTCTCACGTCATTATTCATCCAATCCACAAGGCGGGTCCTCAGATCCCAACAATTATAGGACCATCATGGTTGGGCACAACTTCTCCAACTTTTACACCACAGTTCTTCACATTCTCCTTTCTAGGGAGTTGGATCAGCTTCACATTCGTGCCAAGGTGCAGGCCGACTTCAAACTAGATCATCAGACTATGGAGTACATCTTGACTTTGCGGGGAATTATCGAGGAGGCACATCATTGGTCCTCGAAGATTTATTGTTGCTTTGTTGACTTTCACAAAGCTTTTGACTCAGTCCTAACGATGGCCCTATTTTAGAGGCTTTGGGACATTGGTATTTATGAGACTCTTTTGTGAGCTATCATGAGATTGCACGAGGTTGTTCTGGGCCATCTCAAGACCCCTTTAGGTTCTTGGACTTCATTGGGAGCACTATTGGGGTCAAGTAGGGTTGGCCCCTTTCGCCTACTTTGTTCAGTATCTACATTGATGAGCTTGAGAGGTGTCTTTAGGACCATACCCTTGCGTGTGATGGTTGTCTCCTCTACTAGGTCTTGATTTCTATTCTTCTTTTTGTAGATGATGTTCTTTTGGCTTCCTCTTCGCAGGGCTTGCAGAGACAACTTGATGGTCTTGCGTCCTTTTGTGACTTGAGGCACCTGACAGTTAATTTGGGGAAGACCAAGGTGATGGTCTTCAATGCACTTAAGCCCTTTCACCTCCATTTCCTTTATAGGGGTGTGGAGGTGGAGATCTCTTCCTCTTACACTTATCTTGGGGTTAAGTTCTCTAGGCCCCATTTTAGCATGAGACTCGCCCTTCAACCTCAAATCAACAAGGGGTATGGCTCCTTGGTTCTCCTGGAGCGACAGTGTTTTCAACACCATTTTCAGGACACCTTGTCCAAGTTGAGTCTTATGGATTCCCTTATTAGACCCACGATTCTCTACGGGTCGATTGTGTGGGGTCCCTCTTTGTTGGATCCCAATTGGACTTTGGCTGAGCGGGTTCAGATTCTCCTCTATCGCATCATCAGGTGCAAGTATTCCATACCACACCACATTATTCTCCTAGAGTTTGGGTTCGTCCTTTTAGGCTTGAGGCCATATTCGATATGGTTTGGTTCCTTCATTGCCTTCATGGTTTTGTTGATTCAGCTGAGGTGTGTCACAGGTACCCTTTCCTAGCTTATTGCTCGTCAGAGCCTGTTGCTGGTTCAATGTCCTCTGGCCGGGCTTGTGGGTGGTTTGCTGAGACTTCGACTCTCCTTGGGTCTATTGGGATTGAGATGGATTGTCTCCCACCCTTCCAGTATTCTTTCGATGTGCCGCTCATCTTTGTCCTTGGTAGGAGTGTCAGAAATGATATCTACAGGCAGTTTGTCGACATCATCTGGGTCAACCGCCACAAGCGCCTTTGGCCTAAGATGGCTTTCTACGTGGAGCACTTTCTGGAGTTGAAGGACAAACTTATTGTCCACCCTTCCTACTTATCCCACCACTGGTCCCATTCCCTCTGTATCCCCCTTGGCTCCTTTAGAGTTGGTTCCCATTGACTCCGTTCTAAGACAAACCATCAAATTGACAGAGAGCATAAGATTTGTTAGCTTTGCATTATCGAAGAGGTCAAGTCTGAGGTGCTTTTTATCTTCCGCTGCCCTTTATACTATGAGATCAGAGGGAGGTTCTATTGTCTCTTCAGGGAGGCACAATCATTCGCCACCTTTTTCAGGTACACGAATAAGAGGTGCCTTGCACTTTATCTTCAAGAAGCCATTAGGCTCAGGGACCACACTCTTCAACATTGACATCCTGCAAGACCTCAGTCTTGTTAGCTCATCACCTCCTTTAGTGGGCCTCACTTGGTGCGTAACATTAAGTGGCTACTTGTTCCCGCCCCTTGCCCTATGTCCGTGAAGCCCAAGACGGGTTCTTACGAGCAACAGTCTTTATCTTCCAAGACTATTCAAAGGCGACCTAGAGCTCCATCTTGCCCTGCAGTGTATCCTTAAGTGTTGAAGTTCTTCGCTACTGTTCGGGATTCTTAGTGGGGTTTGGGGGGGCTCCTCACCCCCCCCCCCGCCCCCGCACCCACCCAACCCCCCTTACTTTGTTTTGTTCTTGTTTTTGTTGGTTTCTTCAGATTCTGTTTGGTATCCTTGCTATGGGCTGGCCCCCTTTGTTTCTCTCAGCAGGCCCTTTGACCCTTTGTGGTCTTTTGTTGGACATCAATAAATTTATCTTATCTTATCTAAACCAAATTCACATTTTGGGGCTTTAGCATATAACGATTCTTGCTCAAGAATTTTCAACACTTCATCAATATGTCTAAGGTGTTCATCCCATGGTTTACTATAGATTAATATGTCATCAAAGAATATCAATAGGAATTTTCTCAATTGCTTCCTGAAAGTATGGCTCATGCATGATTGAAATGTAGCTGGAACATTTATCAAACCAAAGGGTTGAACCAAAAATTCAAAGTGTCCATAATGACATCTGAAAGCTGTTTTCGGAACAGCTCTCATTCTGATTTGGTGATATCCCGACCGCAAATCAATCTTGGAGAAGTTTTTTGCTCCATGAAGTTCATCAATAAGTTCATCCACTCTAGGGATTGGGCAGCGGTTCTTTATAGTTCTCTTGTAGGATGATAACCTTAGGCTTCGATTCCACTTTTCAACAGGTTTCTCCAATTCCTTTCATAAGGAGGCAACTTCAAGCTCCAATTTTTCACAATTAGATTCCTTGGCCTTTAGCTGATCTTTTGTAACCTCCTCAATCTGTTTTGCCTCTTCTAATTGAACTTTCAGATCGTCAATTATTTTGTTCGATTTATCTTGAGCTTAACAAAATTTTGAATTTGTACCTTTTGTTTTGAAATCCTTTTCTTGAGCTTCTTGTTTTCTTTATAAGCATAGTGAAGCTCTTCCTTGAGATCTACTTCTCCTTCTTCATTACACGCTTCCTTTTATCCTTTCTCTTTGTTCTTATCATTTTCCACTTCCATTGCCATAAAGAGTATTTCGTGTCCATTGCTTGAACATTCTTCATTGCTTTCTTCCGATGAGGTGTCGCTCTTCTTTGAATAGAAACTCTTCTTGTATTTTTGAGAGTTCTTTTGAGGTTGACCATGCTTGTGGCTCTTCTTTTAGTGATTCTTTCTCTCCTTTATGTAATTGTCCTCTTCATCCTTGCTACTTTCACTTTCCTCTTGTGGACATTTGGGAGCAAAGTGTTTGATTTCACGACAATTAAAACATTTAAATGGAAACTTACCTTTAGATTTCTCGGATCCTTTCCTTATCATTTTCATGAAAAGAGCTTCGTCTTTAGCTGTTTCATTGTATGAACTCTTACTCGGTTCACATGCTTTTCTTTTCCCCTTTCTTGATGCTTTAAAGGCCACCTCATTTCATAGGTAGTGAGGATCCCATGCAACTCATCCTTTGTCAATGTTTCTAGATCTTTCATTTCTTCAATTGCCGAAACTTTAGTATCAGATCTTAAGGGCAAAGATCGTAGAATCTTTTGAGCGACTATGGCTTCCTCAACTTTTTTATCATGTCATTTGATTGTATTTACAATCTCATCAAAACGAAGCAAATAAGAGACTGTGTTCTCCTCTTCTTTTGTCTTGAGACTTTCAAATTGCTTTTAGTGGGTTTGAAGCTTCACCTTCACTTTCACATCTCCTTCATAAATATTCTTTAACTTATTGCATGTCCTTTGCTGATTTGCAATATGTAACCTTCACAAACTCAGTTTTAGATAGCCCACACAAAATTGCATGTTTGACTTTTGCATTGTTCTCTTTTTTGTTCTTTTCTGCTTGATCCATTGGGGGAGTTGAAAAAGGTGTATAGCCATTCACCATGGATTGCCAAACATCATATCCTAGGGCATTCAAGTAGGTCTTCATCCTTATGCTCCAAAAGGCATAATTTGTTCCATCAAAGAATGCTGCCTTGTTTATCAACAAACTTTTATTTTTAAAAACTTGATTAGATACAATAGCAATACTTCATAAATCTTAATGAACCACACATGCAAGATCTAGCAGGTAAGAACACAATATTTATGTGGAAACCCTTGTGTGAGAAAACCATGACAAAATATTGCTTTTATATTGAAAACTCCTTACAAATTTTGTAGGCTCCAACCCAATCTCCTCCAGATGATTGCATAGGCACCAATCCATTGGAAGCACCAACTCTCACAACTGAGCACCAACTCAGTATGAGATTCCAATCTCTTGAACAAGAGGCTTCAACCTCATATCTCGCAAGGTAGAAGGCTACAACCTTTGACTTGTAGGATGATAATGATGTTGTTGGATCAGCCCTAGATCCCTTCAAGGTCTTCAACAATATCTGCCCACTCCTCCACACAAATTAGCCATGAACTTCTGCCCTTAAATCTCCTTTCAGGTCTGAAGTATGATATTCAAAATATTCTGATAAATCTGCACCGGGTCTGCAATAATCTTCACCTAATATTTTCACACTAATATGAAGTTGAATTTACCTCATAAATCTCTTAACATGCAGGCCTGATTCTTCCTTCTTAAGTCTGCTCTAACTTTGCATTTTTATTTTTGCTCTTAAAGGAAGATTCTTGGATAAATTTCATGTTTGAGTTGTCCACAATGACCACCTTTTTATATCCATCAAATGCCTTTTCAAGTGAATGGTTGCCCCCTTGCAAAGCAGGTCGGCCAGGCATATAGGAAAAACTTATTTTTTTAAATTTCCTTACCCAAAATGGGCTCACCTTTCTAGGAAGTCGGCCAGCACTATTAAAACTGGTGCTTATTTATTTATTATTTAAAATAGTTCGCCTTCTAAACAAGGCGCACACGCACAAAAGGTCGTTCCTTTGTGGAACCCAAATAAAAAGTAGCATTAAACAAATTTATTGCGTAGACAATGTCTGCTCATATAGAAAAAATAAATGATTAATTTTGCAATTGTTTTTCAACCAGAATAGAGGCAGACCTGAGTCGGCCTATGTGCCAAGGTAAGCTCAGATAGATGTCATAGGTGTACTATATTAAAGGCACACAGAAATCCTTTGACATCAAAGACGAAACATGCAAACACAATTGTCCCCAAATAGTGTAGATTCATCCTTGTGATGTTGGCCCTTGAGCTCAAGAATATGATAACATTGAACGGTGATGAAACAACAACAACCAGATCTAAAATGTTTGGAAATCAGTGATGTTGAAGATTTGCTTGTGAATACCAATTGCTTCAAATCTGAAAATTGAAATTAAATCGCAAAATCAGGTCAAATGCAATGTTTGTATGGAATCGTTTGCGTTGGAGATAAGCATTTTTGCTCTCAAATTTGGTAGTAGAAACCCAAGAAGGGCTTCATCCTCAGTTATAAAAATTGAACACAATGCTCAAATATTTGAAAAGTTGATTGGTAGGAGATATTTTTCACAGCAAGTCAAATTATGATATTGCTATAAGGATTCGACTGTGTAGTTTTTTGAGTCAAACTAATTGACGCACGTTTTATGAGCAGTGGTTCTCAAGAAATGAACGTGTCACGAGAATGAATGGTCCTCTTAACACCCATTGCATCTAGCTGATACTCAAAGAGGTGAAACATTTATCCCTTCCTGTGAGGTCATCCATCCCAGTACTACAAAAACTCAAGCGTGCTTAAATAATAAAATCTTTTTTTTTTCTCAATTTTCCAAATAATACATTGTTATTTATTTCCCAAGTTTTTGCTGAGTTTTTCACTTTTTAAACTTGGGTGATTGAATTCCATTTACCCTTTTACAATGCCGTGTAAATGGAATGCTATTATGTGCGGGAATTGCACCTGGCCTCTTCTTTTGGGGTGAGTAAAACCCAGCAAATTGGATGTGGTATTTTTACCCAGTTTTATTGCCATATCGTTTCTCCTAGGGATTTGAACTTGGGGCTCTGTTTTGGAAGCCCCAATACAATTAGCACCTGAGCTTACTCCATTTGACAGAATTCCAATCTTGATTGTCAGCTGGTCCTTTTTTGGTTCTGCAAATATTGCTGTTAAGAGAGCAATTCTTTGATGACTAGACAATATGGGAACTCAGGTTTCTAATAACTAAATAATCCAGTTTCATGAAGCCCTTATGATAATAGGTTGAAAGAAATGCAAATAATCTTTCCTTCAAAAACTCGTGTTTTGGCACAAAAATGGAGTGACTTTTGACACCTTCAGTGATAAAATGTTCTTTATATCTTTCTTGATTAGAAAATAGCATCTGGATCACAAGCATAAATTGTGCAAAAGTTGACTGCTCTGGAATACCTATGCTTTTTTCTTCATGCCCTGTGGATAGGGGCCAGCCTCTGTATTTTGGTCACTGTGGTTACTGTTATACAACAATATTGGTTGCAGCAAGTAGGGTTAATGATGGAAAAACAGTATTTGATAGGTTTGTGTCCCTGGATCCTGTTAGTGGTTGTTTTAAGCTCTTTTTTTCTAGTTTAACTCATTATCCATTCTTTGTGGGGGAATTTTATTCTTTTCTTTGAACAGATTGATTCAATCTTGCAGTGATTATGCTTCTGTGGAGCAGAACAAAGCAAAAACTAGAAAAAGGGCGAGGGCTAACAGGTATGAAGGTTCCAATCCTAAAAGAATTTCACTTCCGCACAACAATGAAAACATAAGACAACTGAATGAAGACAAGGCATCATGTGGAGAGGGCACAGAAACAAATTTACAAACTTGCTTCAACAAAGCTTGGAAAGACAAATTTCAAACACGTTGGCCTGAAGGTGTCAAAAAATCTGGATATCTCTTATCATTTGCAGAAGATATTGATGATAAATGTGAGCATGCCATTTATAGAAAAGACTGGCAACAATCTTATTGGGAGGCACACCTGCAAGAGTAAGTGGCAACTTATTTAATTAGATAAAAAACCAAATATTTACTGGAATGATCCGTTTTCTATAGATTTAACTAAGATAATCACTCCTTTCAAATCATATTTTCAAAAGCTTTATATGCATTCGTTTACTAATTAGTTTGATTGGTTTTTTTTTTTTTAACTGAATTTTGCATAGTTGTCTACGTGAGGCAGCTGCTCAAGCCTTACTTCCATCATACAAAGGCTCAATTGGGCAGATATATTTATCAGGTAATACATTCATTTCTATGAACCACCACCTGCTTTTTCCTTTTCTATTTTTCTGTTTGTTCATGTACATAATCTGACGTCTTCATTTGTGATATGAAATATGTAGTTTTAAGAAAATAACTTACACCAATTTAAATGACCTAGGAGAAGAAGTAAATGCCAAGAGAGATAAAATTTTATTGAGAACTAAGACTTCTAGATATATTTCCTAGGACCTGAGTAAACTTAACATGTGAATAAGACCTACTAGTGAATTGGTTAGGTAAAACACCTTATTCACACCAACAGATTGATCCTCCAGAAATGTATTTGAATTTCTTTATTTTTTGGGTTTTGCTTGTTGTTTTTTCATTGAATTGATACATCTATCCTATATGATTTTGATGCATTGGTTTTCCTAGTATCCAACTTCAATTTTCAAGTTTGAGGTTTTAATCGCATCTTACATTTATAATTTAATCTTGATTTTTCTGTTTTTTTGCCCTCAGATAACCGACAAATTTATATGCATTTTTATTTTGATTCATTGTAGACAATCACAACCTCATGCCCGCATATTCGAAATCTTGCATGTCCACACTGAGTTTGCCTACTGCAACATCTCATGATATGTAATGTGGTATTACCATTTATGGGAACTAAGATTGAACAAGGGCATATGTTCCACTTCTTACCTAGGAAACATGGGCACATACTTGAAATCGGGCTCCTATATTACATGGTACACTATAATTTCTAAGTGAGGAGAGAATATCACAAATTAGAATATTCAAGAAATGAAAATCAGTTCCACTAAACCTTCTTGGAAGCCTTGAAAGTAAGATTTTATCATACCTTCCAAAGGAAAACAAAGGTAGTCAAAACTCCGGACAAAGGGTATGCCAACAACCTCAGGCTAACTTTTAAAAAAAACCAAGAGTCCAAAAAGTAGCCACTCTCTAATGATTTGATTTATTAAATGGTTAATTGAAATTATGCCCAATTTGGGTCGAAGAATGATTAACATAATTGCATTCCCTGAAGGGTGAAGACTACTTTCCACATTGGACATGAACACCATATGAAACTCCCATTTCAGCTGGTTTACTTCTACTAGCTAAAAATTGAAACAATTTTCACAAATTTAAACAAGGTGAGTTATGTAAGAGAGAAGAGTGTGGTTATTGTTATCCTGTAATGTCCCCATTTTTGTGAGCATCAGAGTTTGTTTATTTTAGCCTATCATTGGCCTTCATAGGCTAAGTTTGGTGGTTAGAGGATCTTAGTTGGTAGAATTGGAGCTCAATTCCCATTCTAGAGGACGAGAGAGTTCAGGATTTCTCTTTGTTTGGTTCAGTTTGACACACTTACTATTTATATTAAGTGTCTATTTCAAGAAAGTCGGTATTTCTATCTTAAGCAAAGCGCCTAAACAGGTTATGATGCAGTGTGAGTTTTGACACTTGTAGCTTGAGCAGTTATTCATAGACTTAACTATTTATGATTTAATTATTAATAAAGTTAAACTTTACTAATAATATGTTATAAAAGTTTATTATAAAGTTAACAGGGCCAAGTCTTCATTAAAGTGCATTAATTAATTAAATCAATTGGACGCTTATACCAAGGAGATATTAAATTGATATTATAAAGTCAATTCATGTCAATTTCATAAGTCATTAAAGTGACTTGTCTAAGAAGCCTCATGGTCAAACGTTTTTGGAAATCATATAAAGGCCTCTTCAAGGAAATTGATTTATTATGCATATTTGAATGATTGCTTTTGGAGTTGGTTCTTGGTTTGTGGGAAGAAATGAGGGTTTCTGCAATTCTTTGCATTGAAGGGTGACAATTCTTCAATGTTCTGGTAATTTGAGATGGTGAGAGATCCATCGAATTTTTCTTATCAGTGATGGCTTCATCCAAGAGCCATAATTGTGCCACAATTTGACAGTACATGAAGCTATTTGATTGAGTTTGATAAGTAAGGGCAAAGTAATTGTTATAGCCCGCTAGCAATAGGGAAATCGTAGCATTTTGTGACTGGTTTTGAGGCGACTTGCAGGCTGCCGTCCATCATTACTGGCCACGTGAGCCTTCTAGGCTTGATGCCAAGCCTCCAAGACAAGTCGCATGGTCTCTTGGGTTGCTATTTCATTCCAGCCATTGACGCCTAAGGGTTTCTCAGCTTTGAATGAAGGTTGTGAACAGTTTGGTCAATATAATAGGGCAGCATCTGCATATCAGGTTTCATTAATCACTGTTAAATTCATTTCTTGATTTCAATAATTGCCATGTATGCAGTTTAATCATCTATGGAATAAATTGAAATAGTTTTTTGCTTGAAATCTGCAAGAGTTTGATTTGCTTTATGCATTGTTATTTGTCTTTCAAAAGGAAACTCTTTGAAGTCTTAAACTTCAAAACACTTGAAAAATTCAAACATTGCAAAAACCCCCCAAAAGGAGCAACTGAAAGAATGTTTAGAGTATGAGTCAATTGGGCTTATTACAGTGGTATTAGAGTAGCATCCTGCAGGGGTGGGTTTTTTTATGCAGCCACAGTGGTTTGAAATAAATAAAATATCATTGAATTCATATAGACGACATTTGAGTGATCAACACTCTTGCAGTTGTTCAGTCATGGAAGACAGAAGGGATTAAGTGCTTAGCATGTTTGAGGAATATAACACTCTTCCTCAATATGTTAGGAAAGATTTATCTTTCTATCAATTTATGGATCTGTTGTGAAGTTTTCACTCCATCTCCCCATTGCAAATGGGGATCCCTCTTTTCGTTTTGCCAGTAGGTTTAGGTGGTCTTTGTGGTCTTAGGTGGTAGCAATTTTAAAGTCTCTAAGTCCGAAGATGAGTTTGGGCAATTTTGGCGTGCTGGGGTAATCAAGTTTTTTTGGGATGTAAGTGGGAGCTGGGCTAAGTCTGTCAGGGATATGGGGTTGAAACCAAAGGATTTGGGATGAAATGAGTTAAAATGTTTAAAAAATCCTTGTTCTAACTTCAGTTTGACCTTAGAAAGTCAGGAAAGTTTGTGGGAGGTTAGAATGCTAAAGGCGTGTTGAATCCTGAAATTTGGCGAAGTTTGGATTTTTTTAGAAACCCCCAAAATCTAGAATCTTTGTTTTTACTCTTGTGAACTTGAAATCTATCTCAAACATCCTGATAGTATTTATACAAATATAACTTTTAGTATAAGAATGAAAATATCTTATACTTAAATGTTATATTTGTATAAATCCTCTCGCCTCCTGAACTGAAAATTGACTAAGTCTTGAAAAGAGTGCAAGAGAGTGGTAGAATTCCATTAAGGTCAGGAATTCCGCCCCATAAAATCCTCTAATTCTCAAATTTCCGCCATCTTTAGAGGGTCAAAATTGGATCAAAGTCAATGATTATGGCTGTGAAAGACGAAATCTGCCAAGTATGAAGAGGGGAGGCAAGTTTTTTGAGTTGCGAAGTGAAGGAAGTGAAACCCATAGTGGCGGAATTTCTTTGATTTGAGGAATTCCGCTCCCCAAATTCCTCTACAATCAAAATTTCCACCATTCATGTGATACCTATATCAGTTTGAAATGAACAATTAAGGGAGGCTGCGAGACAAAGTGGAAGAAAATAACAATCGAGAGGGGGGGATTGAATAGTTTTTGCAATTCAAGTGTCAAGAGGGAGAGCCAAGTGTTGGTGGAAATTCCTCTAACTCAGGAATTTCCGCCCTTAAATTCCTCATATCTTGAAAATTCCGCCCCTATTAAGGAGAACAAATCTAGATGCAAACTCAATGATTTTGGCATGAGGGTGTTGTCTAAGTGTTAGAGGGAGTAAGTTTGAGTTTTGATGCTGAGAAAAGTGAAGTCTATATTGGTGGAAATCCTCTAATCAGAGGAATTCCGTCGCATAATTTCTCTGAATTCAAAATTTCCGCCAGCAAGACATGGTTAAAATCAGATTGCTAGGCATTGATTATGGGAAATCTGCCAAGAAAGCAAGTTTTTTTTTTGGTGTTGTAATGTTCAAGAAGGATAGCCAAGTGTTGGTGGAAATTCCTCTAACTCAGGAATTTCCGCTCCAAATTCCTCTAAACTTCAAAATTCTGCCCAGCATAAAGAGGTCAAATGTAGTTGCAACTTCAACACCCAGACGGTAAGATGAAAAATAGGTGAAGAAAGGTGGTAAATTTCTGGCAAAAGGCAAGTTTTGAACTTCTAACGCCAACATAAGTGAAGTCATTGCTGGCGGAATTCCTCAGATTTGAGGAATTCCGCCACATAAATCCTCTAAACTTATGATCTCTGCCCTCCTGAATAACACTGATGCTTGCCAATCAATGGATTATTAAGGGAGTTTGGGATTGAAAGGGAAGAAGGTTTCAATTTAGGGAGAAAGTCAATCAACATGCCCAATTAGGCCTTGGTAGAAATTCCTCTAACTCAGGAATTTCTGCCCAAATCTCCCCATTAAGATTGGCACCTTCAATTTGAAATTTAAGTTTCCACCTTTTCCTCCAAGGTCAGCTTCCCTCTCAAAAAAGTGATTTCATCATAAGAGCAAACATGGCATGAAGGAACTTCTTTGGACAAGGTCGGCCTGTCAAGGTGATTAAATGATTGAATTTTATCAGTCAAAGGCCAGGTCGGCCTGCTTAGGTAAATGTGCACTTACACTCTCCAAAATGGCTATATAATGCAGATCACTCCAATTCATTTTAGCATTGAATAAAAGACAATTTGTCTCTGCAATTAATTGGCAATGAATTGCTCCAGATTAGCAGCGAATTTGGTCTTCAGTTTGACAACAGAATCTACTTACAATAGGCAGCAATTTCTCTCTAGGAAGAGCAGCATTTCTTCTCTCTGCCTGTAGTTGAAAATTGCCCCTGTAGCATGACAACAAATTAAAAAGGGAGGCAGGCCTTCTTAAGGAAGTAGCAGAGAATCTGAGTTGACAATTGGAGGCGGCCTAAAAACCTCAAGAGGCTGCAGTTCTGAGCTTTATCAAAGACCCAAAACTTTTCCAGATTTGAAGTAAGGCAAAATTTCAAACTTTTCATAAGCTAAGAGGCTATTTATTGTTTCAAATTTTGATGAGATTACATTGTTTCCCAAGTTTATAATGCAGATCTGATCTATATGTGACTCAACCCCTTGATTTCTTTATGATAAAATGATCAACATCTTGTAAAAGGAAGTCAAGTGCATTAGGGGGGTTCTAATTCATGAGAATCTAATGTGAAGTTATGTAAAATCTGGGCATGCTTATACATTGCAAGGCTTGTCAAAGGGTTGGAATTTTGTGAATTTAGTTTCAGATTTTAGGAAGTTGAGTGAGATATGATTTCATAGTTGAGGAATTCGTGATTATTGCATAAGCTTTCAAATTTTCTTCCTTGTTAAGTTTAAGATCGCTGCAAATGCAATCACACTGCTATGTTGTATGTGTTTTCCAAATGCATCGATCTCTTTGTATTTAAACATGACAAGAACAAGAAGAGACATGTCTATTCATTAATCTATTTTATCAATTTAACTATTTAGTTATTATAAGAGTAATTATAATCTAACTTTATATATATATATATATATATATATATATCAATGTATATAGTAATATCAATTATTTTATATATTGATATATATGTATATATATAATAAATCATATAGTCAGTATTATTTATCTGACCGATGCTACAAACATCAACACTCCCTCTTAGCTAGGGAGAATAAATCAATCCAATGTCAACACTTAAGATACTTGACAACATCAATCATATGATGTAAGCAATAACGGCATCATCCTCAAGATGTAATCAATAGAAACATAGTCCCAATATGTGGATTGCCTCCATTGGTGATTCTATCCACAAGTTCTCAGGTGGATTGCCTCCATTGGCGATTCTATCCATTTGATTGAGTATTGGCCTATCAGAATGTCAACACATGACATTTACCAAATACTTTGAGTATTGGCCTATCAGAACATCAACATATGATATTCATTAAGTACTCAATAAGGTACTAGCCTGTAGAATATCAACACATGATATTCACCAAATACCTATCATATATCTATACAAACAACTCATAGACCGTCAATTTAATGACATCTAACACTTAGTTGTTGATTTAATCCATCATGATCTGTTTCAACATTATAAATAATGTATATCATGATTTAAGTTATTGTAAGATCGTCACCTTCCAATAATTTCTGCAAATACAAGTGATAATCATTTGGAAGTCGTCACTTCCTCATGATTTACAGAGGGGACAGGCCCATTAAAAAACATGCAGCCACACACATGAATTTTCAGACTCCCTTTGAATGTCAATCTTCGGACCTCCTCATCCAATGTTACCTCTGATGAAGTGTTAGACTCCCTCTCAATCTGATATCAATCCTCCTTTTGCTGCAAGAGCATCCTCGGAAAAGATCAAGGCAAATAGCTCTTATAGTATGTTATAGAAATACGAATAAGAGAGAGACTACAGCGATTAGATAAATAAAGTACTCAAGGATAAAGAATACTTATTTGCATGTCAATATCCTTTTATTTAATCTTTCATTCCATTAGACTTAACATTTTAATCGAAAACAATTGTTTATTAGAAAGTTATAGTGATTTACTATAACTCTATATGTCTTAAAGAACATAATGTCATTTTTAATGGATTAACATATTATCCATTTGTAACTTTCTACATATACTTTTCATACCATATCACATATATATAGTATGAACTAATTAATTTATAATATTGAAATAAAACATAGAATATATCATGCCTGCGAGTCGGGTCCACTTTTACCTTTGCTGTACCCGTTGGCAGTCTTTCCTTTATTTCTAACTCATATTTCTTCCTCGTGATGCTTTCAAATCCACGTGAGATGGTGGTGGTCGGAATGAATTGGATACATTCCAATTCACGTGCCCGGTAGTGTCTTTTAAAAACAGTTTATATATATAATGCCACGACCTTTGATGAATGTACATGATATTTGCGCACAAGCTCTGATATATGTGCTTGACGTTCACAATCTCTGTCGCAACCTCCAATGATGCTATAAATAGATGGCAGAATTTGTCTACTTTCCCAATAGAAGTCAATGCTTCTTACGCCACAATAGAGGAAGAGCACCTGGCTTCACTGACATGGGTTCTCACCATCATATTCCATGGTTTCACCAACATGGGTTCTCGCTAAATGCATGAGCATGGCACCTTCCTCAATTTATTGGGCAATTTCATGGCAATCTGAATTATCTCCATTGCTACTATCAAATGGTTTTCCTATCTTTCTGAGAGCTGCGCGTAAATGAGAGGTTGTGATGGATGGGAGTCCATGAACATTGCTGAGAAGGTGGCATTCTCCGCTACGCAAGTGAGTCTCAATGTCTGCGTCTCCGCATTGTTGAAAATAGTAAATTATAGAGCTCCTGCATTGAGCTTTCTAGAATCGGGTACCACTTCATAATGTGGCTTGCTCTGTTAGCCTTTGGGACCTGTGATATCTTTTAACGCTGAAGGTAATGTATCGCATTATATCTATCAATCTCTATCTTTTGTTTCATGGCAATATCGATTGATATTCGTTTTCATTGTTCATTATTCCAGACATCTT
Organism: Chamaecyparis obtusa; assembly: GCA_027943335.1. NCBI lineage: Eukaryota > Viridiplantae > Streptophyta > Pinopsida > Cupressales > Cupressaceae > Chamaecyparis > Chamaecyparis obtusa. The sequence continues at coordinate 241,271 of BSBK01006226.1, read as the reverse complement.
CTGATTTCTTCCTTGTATGTTTATTGTCACAATTTTATATGATCTGCATTTCTACATTTGTAGTTTGGCTCTGAGACCATGTTAAGTTTAAGATCGCTGCAAATGTAATCACACTGCTATGTTGTATGTGTTTTCCAAATGCATCGATCTCTTTGTATTTATACATGACAAGGACACGAAGAGACATGTCCCTTCATGGGACATGTCTATTCATTAATTTATTTAATCAATTTAACTATTTAGTTATTATGAGAGTAATTATAATCTAACTTTATATATATCAATGTATCTAGTAATATCAATTATTTTATATAATGATATATATGTATATATATAATAAATCATTTTTCATAATAATCATATAGTCAATATTATTTATCTGACCGATGCTACAAACATCAACATTCCTTTTATTTGTTAATTTTGCGAGTTTAATGCATCCTCTCTCTCTTCTGTTGCAAGGTAAACCATTCAAGGTGGAAGAGAGGACAAGGTGATGCTCAAGAACCCCAGGCAAGCTAAAGGATATCAAGCTCAGGCTCGAGGACATTAAGTGAGAAGGATTCAAGTCAAGTTATCAAAGGAAAATTCAAATCAAGATCAAGATGGGATTCAAGGACTCGAGCTTACAAGTTCAAGGTGCCAATTCAAGTTAGGGCCATGAGGAAGATTTCCAAATGATGTTGGAGATTCGAGGAAAGGAATTTGAAGAGCATGAGCCATCACCATCATCCTCAAGGAGTTGATAGTTTTGGAAGAGTTAATCAAAGTTAGAAATGTTGAGTACAAGAGATATTTTCTCTTCATCAAAGGATTAAATAACAAGATAAGGATGATGAGGTGACACCTAGTTCTCTTCAATCAGAAATTCTTGATCCAAGCACAAGCAATCACAACATGCCAAGTGCCCTATGTTCTCATTGGTTAGAAAAATCATTGTAATTTTCTTATTGGCCCATGAATTGGTGCCCTCATGTAATTGGTTATACTTTTTGCAACCCTCATTAGGGTTTGTAGGGAGAAATCCTTGCTCTTGATCTTCAATCAGTCTTGGTCCTTTCTTGTAATTGAACACCTATAAAAGGCCAAGGCCTTCTCATTTTTAAAGGGTTAGAAAGTTAGTAGAAGGTGGAAGCTAGAGAGCTAGAAGTAGATTAGATTAGGCTAGCTAAGAGAGAGACCTGATCAAATTGTTGCAATAATGCTTTCAAAGTAATGGATAGTTCATTGTTGTTTTTTCTGGTGAATTACTTAATGTTGCTTTGAAGTGTTGCATGGTTTCCTCAATCTTTCACTTGGAGTAGATTTCTTTTCACGTTGAAGTAGTTTAGTTGAATGGAAGTAATTGTGGGTGTTTACTTGCTTGACTCAAACAAGTCTGGGCCAGTAGCCTCTTGTTGATGGTGAGACTGTCTTGTGTGATGAATGAAAGCACTTAAATTCAATTGATATTCAATCTTTAGTTTGCATCTATTTGATGGGATTGGAGAGAGGATATTGATTTGAAAACTATTCGAGTGTTCCTTAGAAGCTTGCACTAGATGGGTGGAGTTGCTGATTAAGCTGCATCTAGTAGATTCTAAGTCATCCATGATTCCTTGCATTTGTAGTTAGGGGTAGTAGTCGAAGTTAGCAAGTTTAAGTTGAAGTGGAGGTTCGAAGATCAAAATTATATTTTCATTGCACATTGTGAAGCCACATCTTTAGAAGTGCAAGTAGTTGATATCCATTGAATGAATAGTGTAAGTCCCCTAAGTGATAACCAACAGATCACATTATTTCAATGAGCGAGTATCCACAGTTAATGGAACCTCAAAGTCATTTCATGATCTTACTTTGCAAGGTTAGCATGAGAGATGACCTTATATCAAGAGAGGATTGAGTGTTTGATGTTTCACTCCGAAACATTGAGTATTTGATTTTGCATGTTGTAGTGGAATAGAACTCACATCAACATGACCTTCATCCAAGGTTATGCAATATGATTGGTTTAGTAAAGAAACAATATCGTAGGATAGCTCGCAACCTATTTGCACATAGTGATAGGCAAATGGTGTTTGATGATAGGAAGGTGAAATTTGAGGAGGGAGTAGACATTAACAGTGGCCTAGAAGTTGTTATCAACACTGATAACAATTCTGATTTTAATGACAACAGTCATAATGTTGAGCCTACTCATGAGATAGTAGCCATTCCATGTGTGAAAAATGATTTTATGGAGGTCTCCAATGTTGACACTCAAGGTTTGGGTGTTAGAAACAAGTTATGTGATGCAGATTAAGGCCACAACCAGTCTGATTTTGTAAATCAGACCTTGGAAAAGAATTCAAAGAATTCATTGGCTGACAATAGGTCCCAGGATCATGAGTTGGATGGTGATGCAGTTACATTTGGAGTTGAAGTGTGTGAAGATATTGTTATATCAACAACTTCTACCTGATGAGTTGAGCCATCCGTTGAGGTTCTTATCAGCAGTACCTTAGTTGTTGATGTGTGCATTGATGATAGAACACATAGTGCTACTTACCACGAGGTGAGTGATGTAGATACAATCTCATATCACAGTGCAGATTTTGGGTCAAAACATTTGCATGGGAGTCATTGGTTTTAGAGTCCTCATCATTTGGTTGGGCAGCTTAAGGTTAATGATAGCATGATTGCCATAACCATAAAGCATTTTGATGTTTCTCGTAAGATGTTGGCTACCTTTGGTTGGAATATTCCTAAGTCAGATGAGCACGGTGATAGTGACCTTTCCTTGGTAGAGTTCCATACATTTCGAGAAGCCATTTGAATAATGAAACATAACTATTTACAGTTACTTGTTGATAATTATTATCTTCTCAAGTAGGATTGTTCTTGTTATGATGTGCTAAGGGGAAAGGAAGAGGAGGTAGATGAACTCACCCTTGAGCTGAAGGTGACTATGGATTCATCGAAGAGTGCCCAGTTGGCTCTTCAAGAGTCACAGTCACGACTGGAGGAGCTTACCATGGAGTTGAGTTTGGTATAGTCGTCACCAGCTATAGATATAGTATAATCTTCTACAACGTTAGTTGGTGATGATCATATATCCACAGGTTGTGGTGATGGATGTGTTCAGGATGTGGCTACATCCATCATAAATATAGATGCAATAGTTTCAGTTGAGATGAGTACTTTGGTTGAGAGCAGTAGAGAGCCACTTGTTGCATCAGGTTTTCTTGAGGTCAGTACCATGACATATGATGTAGGCCAGACTATTGATAGCTCTTATGTGGCTGTGGTGGATTCTCCAGAGAGTTGTGTGTTAGTACATGGCACTATCCCATCATCTTCACAGGGGGCTCTCAAAGTGTCATCTGGTTGGGAGTATGGCTCTCTCATGTTGATTTGTTTCCCTCTCCTGGAAGCAAATTTGTTACTTCATTTCATGCAATTGATTTTGGATGCCATTTTGTTGTGTCATAGAGTTAGAGTGATCAGCTGTAGGTTTCAGAGGATAAGGTTGATCCAGCCTTATTTCGTTTTTACTGTGCTGATACATTTGCTCAATACTTGCTTGAGAGTCCGGAGTTTCGGGAGGGTCCATTTGGGGTCACTAGGGCTACTCTCATTCAGGGTTCATGTGCTATCAAACATTTTGTGGGAATCATTGTAGGTACTTGTTGATGTGAGTTTTGTACCACTACATAACATATAGCAATTGAATACTTGATACAGCGTACCAAACACTCAACCCTCTCTTGAAAAGTATATAAGAATACTCCAAGGTTCCTTACACCTGTGGATACTAACTCAGTTAAAATGATGTGATTTGCTGGTAATCACTTCGGTGGGCTTACGTTGTTCATTTGAAAGATGTCAAATTCTTGCCATGATGATGATCTAGCTTTGCAATGCATACTCAAATGATTTTCCAATTTACTACTTTCAACTTTACTTCTTAAACTTCTCACTACTAACTACTTCTTGCTTTACTACTACTCCTATAGAATGGAAAGATTGGCGAATGGACGGGGATCAAACCAAATGAAAGCTTACCAGCGGCTCTACTTCCATCGGTGCGATGAGTCTAAGGGTTACTCTTAGGATTTTCACACTAACACCTATCTTCCAACCCAACTTGAAGTACAAGCGGAAAGATAAAATGCAAGTAGAACTTGGGAGCAATTGACTAGATTACCACACAAGGCTCCTTGACAAGCCGCCAAGATGCTAGTGGCCTAGTATAAGATCCTCATCAAACATTCACCAACATCACCATTACAACTAACCATTTACTTCTATTCTTACTTTAACAACATGAAATGAAATCCTACTTTAATTTGAGAGATGAGAAGAAACATGCAATACACCAAAATGATCATGTATATCCACCATGCAAACCACAACAATGAATAGAGAACAATTTTGATAGTATTTTGGCAACAATTCTCCAACATAACTCTCTTTACAAATGAGTACAAATGGCCTTATATAGAGGCTCAAAATTACAACGAGTGGCCAAGATTAAGAGGCAAAATCAAGGGCCAAGATTAAACCTTACAAACCCTAATTAGGGTTACCATCTTTCAACCAATTACATGAGGGCACCAACTTTGTGGGCCAATGAGAAAATTACAATAATCTGTCAACCAATGAGAACATAGGACACTTGGCATGATTTGATTGCATGCACATGAAATTGCCACCTCATCAACCTTGTCTTATAAAGTTCATTAATCCTTGAGATGAGATGAAGCCTTGGATGCTTGAGCTTGTCCTTAAAAATTTTCTCACCACCACTTAAACTTGCTTGTACTTGATGTCTTGACCTTAAAAGATTAAGGTCTCCATGCACTTGGGGTAATCTTGCCTTGACCTTGGTGGCTTGCCTAGATGTGAACCTTGTGCAATTTAAGAGCCTTGCTCTTAGCCACCGCCTTGAAATCAAACTTGACCTCTCTCAACCTTTCAATCACTTTCCTCCTTGCTTCAATACTTTGCCATTTTTAACCTTCCTATTTGGATTTGATCTGCATGCATGCATCTTTGTTTCAATAACCTTGGGTTTTGGGCACTTGCCCTCACCATATCTCCTTGATTGTTCCACAATCCACCCATCACTGAGTTCATCAACTGCTTTCATCAATGCCTTCCTCCTTGGTTAACTCTTGACTGCCTTCAACTGTTCGAACTGCCACAACCTTGCCCTTTTGGCATAAGTACTTGCCTCAACCATAGTGGTGCAATGGATCTCCCCAAGATTAGATTTGGTTCGACTGGCAAAGCATCACTAGTAGTCTTGCACCCGAATTGAAGAAGTAGGACTCCATGTAGACTTGCCCCCGATTTTGTACTATTTAAGTTGCAACTCTAAATTCATGCTAGTGATCCTAATCCAATCAATCTTTCTTTTATCATTTCCAATCTCTTCAATAAAATAAAACATCCAAGAATCAAACTGTGTACCTTTAGTAGAGCCCGGAATTTGACTGAGAAGCACGATGAAGGCGCTGCACTCTGATTTGCAATCCGACTTTGTGAGCCTTGATGACTTGATGTAACCAATTCTGTCGTATCATGTCTGTTGCTGGGGTAGACTGAACACTTCCTTGCACAAATCCATACTATTTGATCTTCTTTGCCACAGGTGACTGGCTGTCCCTCAACCTCTCTCTTAATTGAATCATATCAAAGGTACCAATGTTGGTGTCTCCAACGTATTTCAATTTTGAGCGGAAGTTGGAATTGGGTATCATGACTTCTTTGTCTCCTATTTCAGCATTAATTCCTTTGGGTCGCTTGCTTGCATTAACATCAGCCATCCTAAACACTTATCACTCCCCGCCTTTCCTACAATGCTGGTGAAACTACACTTATCACTCCAATCTTCGCCTAGGGGTGGAATACTACACTTATCACTCCCCGCCGATACCTTAAGATGGACTACACTTATCACTCCAATCTTCTCCCTAAAATGAAATGCAATAATGCAAACTACACTTATCACTCCCCGCCTTTGCCTTAAAATGGACTACACTTATCACTCCAATCTTCGCCTAGGGGTGGAATACTACACTTATCACTCCCCGCCGTTACCTTAAGATGGGCTACACTTATCACTCCAAATCTTCCTCCTAAGATGAAATGCAATGATGAAATGCAAGCAAGAACTTGAGGGAAAAAAGCCAATCAAGACAATCGAGTAATCAACCTACTAACCAAACACCTAACTCTACTCTTGAAATTAGTTTTCAACACCTAGACTAGCACCAATGAAATGAAAGCAATTAAGGAGAGAGGAAAAGATAGGCCACTCACCAAAAACAAAGCTTGGAATTCCTTTGTCTATGCAATTAGCTGGGCTTGATCTTCAAAATCTTCTATCTCCACAAGAAAATCTCCCCTTCTCCAATTCACTCTCAAAATCTGATTGCTATGAATCTTCTATCAATAAATTCTTCTATTACAAATCTGATTTGCCTCAACTCAAGCTTCTTCTCTTCATCAAACTCTCCAATTTTCGAATTTGCTTTTCGGATTTGCTTTTTCGGATTGCTTTTTCGCTCTGCTTTTTCGGACTGCTTTTTCGCTCTGCTTTTTCGGACTGCTTTTTCGCTCTGCTTTTTCGCATTGCTTTTTCGGACTGCTTTTTCGCTCTGCTTTTTCGGACTGCTTTTTGCTGCCAAGAGAAAAGGAGAGAAGTGAATGAGATGGTGAAATGAAGTGGGGGAGAGCTCCCCTTATATACCAAATTTTGCCTCCAAAAAAAGCAAGGCCGACTTTGTAGGAGGGAAAAACAAAAAATTAAAATTGCCAAATTAAACATGAATTAAATGAAATAAATTGCCCAGCCCTAGGGGATTTTATTTTAATTTAAAATTGGGTCAACCTAGTGCAAAATTATCGGTTTAAATTAGCCAAATCCGAAATTATCATAGGCCCTAAAATTGAAGTTTTGAAAAAAGGTCATTTAGGCCTCCAATATAGCTTTAAACCCTCCCCATTGTGGACCCAATAACTTGCCTTGAATTTCACACCTCCTAGGCCTTAAAATACGTTGAATTTAACACACAAAGGGGCCCAATTTAAATTTCTAAATTACAAACACTTAGCCCAAAAAATATGATTTTAATGCATTTAATCATGACAACCAAAATTAATTTTTTATTATTTTGCAACCCAAAAATCATTTTGCAATTTAATTTCCATTTGGCAATTTTATCCTTTTTTATTTTTGCAATTTATTATCTCTAATTGGCAACTTTAAATTTATTCTTTAATTTCCATTTTTCTCCACCAAAAATTTTTTTACAAGATTTTCCCAAAAATATCCAATTTCACAATTAAATTTTGAAAATCTCAAGTTCTTCAATTTCATCAATTTTCAAAATTCATCTTAGTCTGAAAATTTTGCAAATTTGCCCTGCCAGATATTTTTCTAACAATCGAAATAAAATATTCGTATTGAATTTCGTTTGGCCTAAAGACAAAATCAACTGTTTAGGAAAATCAATGTTTCACACAAGGTGAAAACAAGCTATACCCTCCCAAGCACTTCAAAAATATCCCAGGTGTAAAATTTTCATTTCAAAACCTCTGGATCGCCCAAAAATTCACTAAGGCACCCAAATACCCGGATCTAGAAAAATTGTCAAGGCTTGCTCAAAAAAAATGGGGGTCCCCAAATTCTTTGGGGCGATGGTGTGAAAACCTCACAACAGTACTTTGACTACAATGTTTCCTCATAGAGACTTTTGGGTTTGCAGAGCAAGTTGCTAGAGGCCCTACCCAATTGGTGATTTGGGATCAAAGATTGGAGTTGTCTCTTGATTCTAGTATTGTATGGGATGAGCCATTGACCGAGGTCGAAGCCTTCTACTGTAATTATGTAGTGGGGAACACTCATCATTTTTCTTTTGATCTACTCACAAAGGACTTGATGATGCATTGGTGTGGGTTGGCTTCAAGATTATACCATCCTTTGTGGGGTGGAATCAGTAGTTGCAAGTATGCGAGTCCATCATTTGTGGGGGTTTACTTGCAGTGTCAGCACATCCATAGGAGTTTAGTAGAGTATGGAGATAGTTGTTGTGATGCATATACCTTTAGTTATTCTTATCTCCATAGTATAGATGGATGTGAGTCTCGGTTGCATTGGGACCCATGTGGTGACATGATTAGCATTGCAGGGTGGATGGGTCCCATTGGATTGCTTAACCATTTCCAACATGGTGACGATGTGATCAGATTAGCGCAACAAAGGTCTAAGGTTGTTCTTCTCGTTAGGCTTCTATTTAGGATTTGGGATCCAGGTATATTTGGTTGGACTCTCTTCAGTGTGCTTTGGGATCTTTTGTGTGCATTGGGGTTTCTATTTGGGTTCACTAGGGAGTATTGTAGTGTGTACATGGTGTGGATTACTTGTAGTTTCACTTTTGATCCTCATGTACATGATTTTTTTCAGATGCACAGTTTAAGTGCACAAAGATTGGACAGATGGGTTGTTCATTTCTATGCCGTTGTTGATATGTTGGTGTTGCAACAATTGTGTTTCAATGTGGGACATTTCATAGTCTTCCTTTGGACTTCTAGTGTAGTGGAGTTTCTTTGCAGTCATGATTGCTTGGGGACAGACAATCTTAGGGAGGGTGGACTGTAATGTTCCCATTTTCGTGAGCATCAGAGTTTGCTTAGTTTAGCCTATCATTGGCCCTCTTAGGCTAAGTCTGGCGGTTAGAGAGTCTTAGTTGGTAGAACCGAAGGTCAATTCCCATTCCAGAGGATGAGAGAGTTTAGGATTGCTCTTCGTTTGGTTTAGTTTGGAACACTTACTATTTATAGTAAGTGTCTATTTCAAAAAAGTCAGGAATTCTATCTTGTTATGATGTAGTGTGAGTTTTGACAATTCTAGCTTGAGTAGTTATTCAGAGACTTACTATTTGTAGTAAGTTAGTTTCGTAGATCTGGACATTTGGCAACTGCAGTGGATGTCTAGAGTTTTAATTGGCTTCATGGAGGAGATTCAGTAGCTTGGCCTCTTATGATTTAATTATTAATAAAGTTAAACTTTATTAATAATATGTTCTAAAATTTTATTATAAAGTTATAAAGTTAATGGGGCCAAGTCTTCATTAAAGTGCATTAGTTAATTGAATCATTTGGGCGCCCATACCAAGGAGATATTAAGGTGATATTATAAAGTCAATTCATGGCAATGTCATAAGTCATTAAAGTGTCTTGTCTAAGAAGCCTCATGGTCGAACTTTATGGAGATTATATAAGGGGCTCTTCATGGAAATCAATTTATTATGCATATGTGAATGATTGCTTTTGGAGTTGGTTTTTGGGAATTGGGAAGAAATGAGGGTTTTTGCAATTCTTTGCATTGAAGGGCGACAATTCTTTAATGTTCTGGCAATTTGAGATGGCGAGAGATCCATCGAATTTTGCTTATTAGTGATGGCTTCATCCAGGCGCCATAATTGTGCCACAATTTGATAGTACAGGAAGCTATTTGATTGAGTATGATGAATAAGGGCAGGGTAATTGTTATAGCCAGCCAGCAATAGGGAAATCACAGCTTGGTGACTGGTTTTGAGGCGACTTGCAGGCTGCCCGTCCATTATTACTTCCCACGTGAGCCTTCTAAGCTTGACGTCAAACCTCCAAGACAAATCGCATGGTCTCCTGGGTTGCTATTTCATTCCAGTCATTGACACCTAAGGGTTTCTCAGCTTTGAATGAAGGTTGTGAACAGTTTGGTCAATATAACAGGGCAGCGTCTGCATATCAGGTTTCATTAATCACTGTTAAATTCATTTCTTGATTTCAACAATTGCCATGTATGCAGTTTTGATCATCTATGGAATAAATTGAAATATTTTTTTGCATGAAATCTGCAAGAGTTCGATTTAATTTATGCATTGTTATTTGTCTTTAAAAAGAAAACTCTTTAAAGTCTTAAACTTCAAAAGACTTGAGAAATAAAAAATTGCAAAAACCACCAAAAAGGGGCAACTGACAGAATGTTTAGAGTATGAGCCAGCTGGGCTCATTACGTATCCCATCTCTCGTTTCTCTGTATTTTATGGATCCAAGATCAATTTGAAAAGCTACCAATTGAATTCAAAGATTAAACAGTTAATGTCCTCATTTTTCTATCTGACTCATTTGGACATCACTGTAATTTCTTTCTTTCTCATGGGGCAGTGCGTGCTTTTATTGTAAATGCAAGCCTCTTTGAAAGAATCCCAAATTAGTAGGGGCATGCCTAGGAGGGTTATTTGTGGCAGTTAGTATCAAACTAGAAGACCAAGCATGACAAGCTGTTGATACATAGTAGCTTCGGTAAGATACAAGGATGATTACTTGTATTGATTGTGTATGTGCATGTGTGCATGTATGTCAGTTCATTATATGAACTGACATACATGCACACACACACAGTTCTTGAGATCAATAAGAACCATTTGTTGAAAACAAAGCAATCATCCTTGCATTTAATCTAAACTCTAAGTATACTGAAATCTGAATGTGCAGATTCATTTTCTCTTGGTAACAGATCAAGTAATGATCTCATATTCATGCATAGAAGCGATCAAGTAAGGATCGAATATAATAATGTTGATACATGAATTGGATTGGGTATATTATCCATTCTTCCTCTATGCAGATCGGCAATTTGAGCATATAATAATATTGGTTAAAGTTAACTAACCCGATCTGGGTTATAGTTATGTTTTGATTAGTTAATAATGAGCCATGCCATGAAGGAACATGGCTCCACATCGTGGAGACATGTCCTTTCATGGCATGTCTCTTTGATGTAATACTTGTACCAATTTCTCAAAGCCAAGAGAGATATTGAAATCAATAAATATTCTCTCCTTGAAAGTTCAACACTTGCAGATTTGAAGACAAAATAAATTCACAAATTCGTATTTGTATCTCATACATTTCTCAATACAAATTCCTTCAAGATTATAGCCCGATAATAGCCTGCAATAAAAGAAGAAATTAGTGCATTCAAATCTGATATTTTCTATATTTCTAGCAGTCTGATTAGAAACTTAATTCACATTTACATGGTATCAGAGCAAAGTTAAGGAAGATCCGAATTAAGTTTGAGATATCAGATTCATACCTTGTTATTGCAGTCAGGAGGATAAAACTAACCAAGTGATATTTTCTATTAGCAGAATGGTAAACCTCGTCGTATCAAAACTAATTTGATGTTCGTCGGCGAGGGCAAAAACAAAACGGTTGTGACTGGAAGAAAGAGCGTAGAAGATGGTGGCACTATATACAAGTGTGTATCTGTGGCTGTTTCTGGGGTCGGATTCAGTGCAAGAGACAAAAGGACCAGAGAAGTACCAAGTCATTGTGTGTGACCACTCGGTGGTGTACCATTGTAGTGTCAAAGGCTATTAAGATCATTCCATCTCTACAATTTCTACCGTGGCTTAGCACAGGAACATTATATTCTGCCGGTTCAGTAGATTCTGGAGACTAAGCGATATGAAAATCTCAGAGATCGAATAGAACAAAGAATATACAAAATGGTTTGCTATTCTTCAGAATATTATCGTATGTCTTATATAAACATCAACCTCCCTTCTTACACATTATCAGATGCTTTGACAAGTTCAAAAGTATGATATTTTATTAATTTGATGTTGATGTTTCCATATGATCTGACGACATGTACCTCAAATTTATAAAGACACGATAGAAGAAAGGGCTGTAATGATGCACGTGGTGTTGAATGAATTGACGAGGATATCCATATGTTGCGATGTCCGTGGACACTACCATTTGTGATGCTTTTGTGAAAGAAGCAAAGGCCAGGAATATTTCTCGCGTGGGTGGTGTGAAGACATTTGATGCATGCTTTGATGCCAAGATTGTGGGTTCCACCAGAGTTGGCTCCGCTGTACCCCCATCGAATTTGTGTTGCAGAACAGTAATAGAATCTGGAAAAATACAGGATCGAATTCAATGGTTCAGTGCAGGCTTGTGAATGATTACACGAGGAATTAATATTGGAGCAGAATATATTATTATTGGTTTATTAAGTCTATCGATTGGTTTTCTGGATGATATTATGTGAAGCATATATCATAGACTATGAGGAAGAGATATTTGTCAAACTATATATTTGTGAACTGTCATATTTTTCAATACATTATTGATCGACTCACATATCGCAGTGACTATAGGTTCCTATTATTTTACAAGGTGATACTAGTGAGTGAGGAGGGCCTCAATAATATGATGGTAACTACTATAAGATAATTATCATCAAACACAAATTAAGAAAGCACTTTGATCAAATAGTATTATGGACATTTGATTATATTATCTCTACTTTGGCATTACAAATTGTTAGGCTGCTTCTATGCAATGAAGAGCAAGAAATTTTAAATGCGGAGAGAGAAACAATGCGTGATATTGAATAGCATAGAAAATGATATTATTGTAAATGTCTCTTCGATATAGCATGTGGCGTATATTCGTTAGAGTTTGCAGATTATAATATTTCCAGCATAGTGAATATTACCATGACCACCGTGAATGATATTTGGGTGTTGAACTTCATTTCTATTCCAGAGCTATGTCTATATCATTGGCATGAGCTTATTTTTGTTGGAGTTGATTCTCTCAAATTCCCGAATGGAAGTCTGGGTATGATAGTTGTGCACTCTTTACGTGAAAATTATAAGGATACAGAGACCCCACTGGATGTAGTTTTCATTGGGGTGGCTTAGAGGCTCAGAGGCATGGTGAGAAACTCGAAGAACTGGTGCAGATCTCTTGTCTTGCTGAGGCGAGTTTCTATTTCAGGCATATGGGCTTTCCTTGAGCTGTAGGCTATCTTTAATGGTATTTAAGCCTAGGCTTTCAAACACAAGCAAAAGCAATGGCACGAGCTACATATGTAGACTGGAAGGCCTTTATGTGGACATTTAGGACATGATGTTGGACATATAGATACGTGTTGGATCTATTACTTTCATGTCACATATGGATCATGCTAGATAATGTGAGTTTTTTTTTTCAAGAAAGATATCTTCTATGATTGGGATCATGTAAGAAGGGTATCCTTCCGTGATAGATGAAGCAACTAGAGGATTTGTTTAAATTGACTATCGAGGATTATATTGGTTCAGAGGGAAAAGATCATGTCAAGATGACTTCTCTAGTGACTAGGGAACTGTAGCAATCTAGGAGCAGATAGTAGATATGCAATACATGGTTGTGACATTCTTGGTGCTTTGCAAGCTACCAAAGAAAGAACCTTACTACAGCCTTGTGACCCAGCTCTAGACTAACTCTATCATGTACCAACATAAGAGATAAGTATTTCATACCCTTGAATAATGTTCATTAGTTCATGCTATAACATTGGGATGACAAATCTTGTATGCTTCTATGATTGGTATTTTCCTTAGAGATAGTTTAGTGTTATCAACTATTTCTAATCTCTCTTTGCAATGCCTTCAGGACGGATCAAGAAGCATAAGAAATTGCATTCAAGGGAAAGAAAACTTGATACCTGCAGTTATGGAACTGAATTGAAGATGGACATGAGATTTAGAGGGAGTTTGACAATCTATCAGAGGCAAACTTGGAAGAAGAGGTCAGAAGGTTGATATCACATTCATAAGGAGTTTGACATTTCATCTAAGGCAACCTTGGACAAGAAGGTCAAGAGGTTGATGCATGTACTTAGAGCTTCAGATGGAAGCCACATTATCATGAATGTTTGGTGTTGCCAAGCCTAGGGATAAATCCACAGTTTATTACATTCACTCATGAAATCAGACAAGTACATTTATGTACGAGAAACTACTCCTATGAATAATGTTGTATCAAACTATCAGTGAATCCAATATTTCATGATAGATCAAAGCATATAGAGATTCTTTACCACTATGTGAGAGATATGGTAGAAAGGAATGTGATCCAGTTGGAGTATATTAATACAAGTGATCAAACAACAAACATTCTCACCAAGCCTCTCCCCAAAGTGAAAATTGAACACTTCAGGAAGAAACTTGGTATGATTGAAATGTAAGTTATTGAGATTGAGTCTCAAAATTATTATTTGTATTAATATAGATAAAGATGTTTTAAAGTGTAAACTCTTTTGTCATATGTGTGACTCTATGACTTATGGGCCTACCCTGTGTACATTATTGAAAGGTGATGATCTTTCTAATAATAAAATCTTGTATCTAACATTGTAAGGTGAGGACTTTACAATGATTAGTTCACTATCGTGATGAATATCATGTGACTTGATATTCGTGGACATGTCATGATAGTTAGTATCTCTTGGACATATTGATAGATATCATGAGACTTGATATTAGTTGAAGATCATTATGCTCCTTATGAGATAATCATGGTGGATATAATGAGATGTAATATCTATGGATATGCCATGATCAGTTATGGTAGACATCACGAGACGTGATGTCAGTGCAAATACCATAACTAGGATGGAAGAAGAATGTCATGTGACTTGATGTTCTATATATCCATTGATATCACGAGTTAGGTGATATCTCCATTGATTTATACTTTGTTATCTTCCCTAGCTAAGAGGGAGTGTTGATACATAGTAGCTTCGGTAAGATACAAGGATGATTACTTGCATTGATTGTGTATGTGCATGCGTGCATGTATGTCAATTCATTATATGAACTGACATACATGCACACACACACGGTTCTTGAGATCAATAAGAACCATTTGTTGAAAACAAAGCAATCATCCTTGCATTTAATTGAAATTCTAAGTATACTGAAATCTGAATGTGCAGATTCATTTTCTCTTGGTAACAGATCGAGTAATGATCTCATATTCATGCATAGAATCGATCAAGTAAGGATCGAATATCACAGTGTTGATACATGAACTGGATCGGGTATATTATCCATTCTTCCTCTATGCAGATCGGTGATTTGAGCATAGACCAATATTGGGTGAAGTTAACTAACCCGATCTGGGTTATAGTTATGTTTTGATTAGATAATAATGAGCCATGCCATGAACGGACATGGCTCCACATCATGGAGACATGTCCTTTCATGGCATGTCTCTTTGATGTAATACCAATTTCTCAAAGCCAAGAGAGATGTCGAAATCAATAAATATTCTCTCCTTGGAAGTTCGACACGTGCAGATTTGAAGACAATAAATTCACAAATTTGTATTTGTGTTTCATACATTTCTCAATACAAATTCCTTCAAGATTATAGTCCGATAATAGCCTGCAATAAACGAAGAAATTAGTGCATTCAAATCTGATATTTTCTATACTTCTAGCAGTCTGATTAGAAACTTAATTCACATTTACACAAGCAACTGTAGTTTCAAAGGCCCTGTCCTACATAGGGTCAATAAGACATCTTGAGATTGTTAGTTTGATTATCCCTTTGTAAAGTGTTTTGTGGTTGCAATCACTACATTATCACTTTGTTACTTGCAAATCTCTTTCTCTAAATACAATATTTATAGCATATCATATGAAATACCACCAGTCTGATTTAGATTTCCAATAAATATGTCATTTTTAAGATGACTTGTGGAACCAAATGATTAATGCTGGAGTGCAGTTCCTCATTTCTTGTTATAATTCTAGATCTTAACTGTGCAAATAATGTATAGTTTTGGGTTTTGTAGCTTGGCAAGGGTATATGAGAACATTTAAGATTGTTATTCACTCTGGAGTCCAGATTGTACCTTGATATCTGGAGACTGCAGAAAGTCTAATTTTTATTTTCTTCTTGACTATGTAGGATCTTATTTTCTCTTGGCCTTTTTTGTATAGATACTATTCATGGGCATATTGGAATCAAACGTGATTCTACTTCTACAAGGGAAGAGTTCTTATCATTGAGACATCAAGGCAAAAGTTTTGGGCACTATGCTCGGTATGTTCTTTGATTTCTTTATGGCCATAAGTTGTTCATTCTAAATGCTTTATTAATAGATATGTTGTAGGTAGGGGCCTGCCAACTGACATATTGTTTAGGGACTAATTATATGTGAGAGCATGGAAGTGAAATTTGAAATGTATTTTTCCCTTACACCAAAAACAATGAGCAAGCACAAATGGTCCAAGAACAGAGCTTGAAATAAATTTCAATACCATAAAAGGTTTAATGTAAGACCTTCATATAGCTGTAAAAATTGTTGATCCTTTTTATCCAAACAATCTTACCCTATGTATCTTTCCTTCATAGTCCATTTGCCCTCTGGGATTAATAAGATCTTCTAATAAGGAAGTCTTGTGATGATGTTGAGTTTTGAATATTTCTATTCTGTCATGCCCTGCTTGTACAACACAATTCTTCTACTGCGAGGTCGGGGGGGGAGAGGCGATGGGGGAGGATCAGTAGATGTATAATTCAGATCCTTGACAAAATAAAAATTTGATGAACTTAGCAAAATTTGGAACTGAAACTGAAAGAAATGCAACCGCACAATGAAGCCAATGCACAAGAAATATGTGGAAAACACAAGATGGTAAAAAATACAGTGAGAAATGCTGGGATCGATTGTCCTAATCCAGCCTCACAAATAAAACTGTGTACAATGCTTTAAGGGCACCAACCCTAAGGAATCGCTACATTCCTTGTCCATCAGATTGAAAAATCTGAAAATGATGTGGCTTCTTCATGTCCTATCATGGATGAGTCCGATGGTGTTGGTGTAATTAAAGAATCAATTGTTGATAAAGGTAGGGAGTGCAGGAGTTTCTTGGTGGGTGACTTAGAAATCATGATTGATAAGCCATGTGAAGAAATGAATCTTGATGCCTCCATGAACGATCCTATGAGTGTTATTGAGTCTCCCAATGATGGCTCTCATGATTCAAGAGTTAGACATGATGTTCTTGATATGGATTCAATGTACAAGAAGTCTGATTTAATTGTCATAGCATGGACAATGTATTGAAGACCTAAAGTTTATGCGAAGGATGGAATAAGAGGGGTAAGGAGGCTAAGTTATTGGCGGCCCAAGCAAGAAAGCACTTGCAAGAGGTAAAAGAAAGTTGCACTAAGCTCGACAATGCAAGGAAGCAAAGAGAATAGTATGTGAGATCATTATTTCTTCCAACGGAAGAATGTATACAAGTTGAGCAGGCAAAGGAAGAAATTCTTTAGGTAAGCAAACAAGAAGATCGTGTTGTTGAGTGTGAACAATAGAAGAGGTATGATTCAAAAAATTTGGTATGTGTATCTAGTTTGCATGACGAGGTTCACGAGTTTCCTTTTTTAGAGAGCCCTTTGAAGACCCAAAACAATGATGAATTTGTTGATGACACTCACGAGTTATCTTTGATTAGCAATGAGGAAATCTACACTACATCTTTGGATTTGTCACCCATTCCTTGACACGATGGCTGTAACATATAAACTCTATGAGCATAATAAAATAATTATTTAACTCTAATTACGAAAAATGAAAAGAAATTGAATTACAACTAACTTTCAATTTCCTAAGAACTTGATAAAAAGTAGTTAAATTCATTGCTTTTGTATTGTGAAAGCATATTGAAATTCCTCTATCAGGGTGAATCCTAATAGGTTCTTTGTAAAAATCTTTTAACTGGGTAACATTTTGAAAGTCCTCTAACAAGGCGGCTCTTAACAGAGTTAAGGTTTTAACCAATCTTTTACCAAATCCCTTAACCGGGTAGCACTCTTGCAAGTGCTTTGTAAGCTCCTAACAGGGCATCTTTATTACTACAGTAGTGAAGTTGTGAGCTCTGTCTCACCGTGGTTTTTTCCTTTTAACCGAGAGTTTCCATGTATACATGATGTGTTGATCTGAGTATTTCTATTTATGCTTGTGGATGATTGTTTACATTCTGCTTATCTTGCAAGAATCTTTATACAAGTTTTAAATTGCAATAGAAATAGTATTTAATGATTCACCCCCCCTCTCAGTAAACGGTTAGGAATAACAATTGGTATCAGAGCTAAGTTCTCTAATATATAAAGCTTAACCGCTTGAGAAAAAGATCATGGAGGGTTACAGGTATCAGAAACAGCTTGAGGAAGCCAACGACATCATTGCCTGTCTGGAGAACTTGCTAAAAGAAAGGAGCTGGCTCTGAAACTTTTGATGAACTCTCTGGGCAGAGTGGATCTGATCAAGCTGAGGAGGCAGTCTCTGAGCTCATGGAGAGGAACTAGATCCTAACTGATCAGATCTCCAACCTAAAGAGGGAACAGGAAGATAATGCCCTAAGGATGACTGAACTGATTGAGAAAAAGAGGAAAGCTGAAGATGAAAGAAACACAATAGTTAAGTCGTTAACAACCTCTGAGAGAGCAAGAAATCTAGCAAAGGAAGTGGTAAGGGAAAATGATCTTGTCGTTCTGCAACTTCAAGAAGACATGCAAATTGTCACTCAAGAAAACGCCAACATGCAAAAGGATTGGCATGATAGAGATGAAGCATGCAAAAGGTTGGCGATAGAGTTGTATCAACTGAAGGAACAGATGAAAGAACTTGAAGAAAGGAATAAAACCCTAAGAAGATACAACGAGAGCTCGGTCAAGCTTGATGAGCAACTCAAAGCTCAAAGAAAGCACAAAGATCTCACTGCTCTTGGGTTTACCGGTAAAGACACCAAAGAGATTGGCGAGTCATCAGGAGCCAACAAAAGCAAGAAGGAAAAGAAGAAATCGGAAGAACAAAAAGGTAAAAAGACCTTTGACAATTCTTGCAAACACAGTGGGAAACCGGGCCATAAAACAAGCAACTGCAAAAATGCACCGGTCAAGCCAACTAACAGTCACTGCAAAAACTGTTGCAAGCATGGCCACAAGACCAATGAATGCTGGCCGAGCCCCACAAGTGTGTCCAGTGGAAGCAGGGGAAACTTCAAGGGTTGTTGCTACACATGCAACAAATTTGGACACAAAGCTGATGAATGCAGATCCAAGACAATGACATTCAGATCCCCATCGAAACTAGTATTCCCCAAAAGAAACAAGAACCAGAGCACAACCCGCTGTGCTAATTATGGCATGCACAGTCACAATGACTTTTGGTGCAGATCACCTAATAACAAAAGAGTGACTGTTAGTTCCTAGGGTTGGGACTACCACTTATATCTCCTTTCTCCAAATCCTAGATGAAAACTACACTTATATCTCCCAACTTCAAGCCCTAGATGAGATGATGAAGTGATGGATGGATGATGCAAGAAGAAAATAGGGAAAATGTACCAAGCAAGAACAAGGAGAAAATTTGCCTTTAGACCAGCCTTCACCCTCAAGTATGAAGATCCTCCTCTACACCAACAAATTCTCCTCCAAAGAAGAAGAAGACAACACCAAAAATGCACTCCTCCTTGCAAAGTTTCGCTCTTTCGTTGCTCCAAGAGCTCCTCCTTGGCTGCCAAGAGACAAGTGAGAAATGAATGAGAAAATGAGGAGACAAGCTCTCCCTTTATACCAAATTTTTTGCCTCTTCAAATAGGGCTGACTTGCATTGGAGGGAAAATAAAATTAATTAAATTGCTAAACATATAACTCAAATTAAATGCATTAAATCACACAGCTTTGGGTATTTAATTTTAATTTAAAATTGGGCTAGCCTAGTGCAAAGATTATGGGTTTAAATTAGCCAAATCCGAAATTATCATAGGCCCTAAAATTGAAATTTTGAAAAAAGGTCATTTAGGCCTCCAATATAGCTTTAAACTTTCCCCATTGTGGACCCAATAACCTACCTTGAATTTCACACCTCTTGGGCCTTAAAATACATTGAATTTAACACACAAAGGGGCCCAAATTAAATTTCTAAATTACAAACACTCAGCCCAAAAATATGATTTTATTTATTTTAAAATTGCCAAATTAATGCATAAAAATCGCAAGTGGGGCTAGAATTGATGGCTGCCTTGGGTGATGAAAAATTTATGTTTGTTGTGCCCAATACCAAGCAAAAATAAAAAAATGGGAAGGGGCTGCCAGCTGTAGTTTTTTTCATTTTATAAATTTAGAATTTTTCCTAAGAAAAATTGATTTTAGCCCATTTAAATCATAACAACACCATCCCAAAATCAAAATCTGCCAGCCAATTAAAATTCAAATAAATTTCAATTCCATTTCCAACTTTCATTTACTCCTTTTCCCATTTAAAATTTCGAAAATCCCACTTGGCAATTTAAATTTTTATTATTTTGCAATCCAAAAATTACTTAGCAATTTAATTTCCATTTGGTAATTAATTTTGAAATATTTTGCAATTAAATCAAATTTGACAATTTTAAATTTTTATTTAATTTTCATTTTCACCACCCAAAAATTTACAAGGTTTCCCCAAAAATATCCAAATTTACATTTAAATTTTGGAAAATGTTTAAGTTATGCAATTATATCAATTTTCCAAAATTTATCCAATTCTAAAAAATATTGCAAATTTATCGTCTCAAAAGCCCAAGGTTAATCCAAAACTCGCTAAGGCATCCAAATACCCGGATCTAGGAAAATTGCCAAGGCTTGCTCAAAAAAAATTGGGGGTCCCCAAATTCTTTGGGGCGATGGTGTGAAAACCTCACAATAGGTACCCAGTACCCAAGGGGAAGAACAAGAGGAAACATAAACTGAAGAAACTGTTCCTCTAGTCAGAAAGAGGACTTCTAGCAAACTAGTAAAAGAAGATCCACCAAGAAGGAGAAAAGCCACAATTGATGAATTTGTGGTAGGATTGAAAGAGTGTGGCGGAATGGGTGTTGTCAACAGAAGATATCAACTGGCCAATGAAGAAGACAGGAGAAAAATAGAGGAAGCAGTAGTTCACTGTATCTATAAATTTAACCTCTCTCCTACTGAACTTCATAAGGCTGAGCCTGATGATCTCCAAGAGATTCTTGAAGCTAGGTGGAAAGCTTCAATGGACAGAGAAAAGGAGCTGAGGATTCGAGCTCTGCTTGAGGTCCAGAACCATCTCACTCTAGAAGAGGCCACTCACCAAGCGGAACTGCATCAACAAAATTTCCTGACAAAGAAGAGGATCGGTCGGATGTTTATAGGAGAAGTTGAGAAGGTTCATGAGGAAGGAGTAGCAATATGGACCAAACTCCTCCAGACCCAGATACAAGCAGAAGGACACCGAAGGGTAATTGAGCCACCGGTCATCGATATCGGAAAAGGAAAAGGAGTACTTGGAGCAAAAGTACCGGTCAAAGAAAAGATTCCTACTGGACCGGTCATCGTCGACATCACCGATGATAAAGGCAGTGATCTAGCTCGCCCAATTGTTCTTATCTCTTCAGATAAAGGTAAGACTCGCACTATGGCTGTCAATGAAATAGTTGATGAGGTGATGGATTTTGGAGTAGTAGATAATGCCGCTAGATGGTATAGTGTGCTAGGAGAAGAGTATAAACAGTCAGTCATAGTAGCAATAGTGGAAACTTTTATGGATTACAATAGAACACCAAGGGATTATAGGCCCAAGTTTCCCCCCGAATTAAATTCGAGGCTAATGACCAAATGGAGAACCGGTCTAGGCACCAACACTAGAATCAATAAGGAGACATTGTCGAAGGTCAGACTTGGTCTCAGTGAAGAGAGAACCAAGCTTCTACTAGAGGAAGCATCAATGAACTTGGATACCAAGTATAGAGTTGCCAAGATACTCAATGGGTATGAAAATGAAGTCTATAAAGAGACTTTAGATTTCTGGCAGCAGTATGAGTTCAATGCTCTTGAGGGAACAGGTCCACAGGATCTAACTCAAACAGCACAAGCACCACCGGTTCAATTCACTTCTCGTGAAGAACCTACAACCAGTGAGAAGAATATTCATACAAAACAGTTCACATCTGGTGAACAGGTTAATCTGGGAGAGTCATCAGTCAAGATGACCACTGACAACACTTCAGGTGTTGAAGAAGAAATTGCCGTGGGAGATCTGCATACAGCTGAAGAGCAACACAAGGAAGAAGTCCTACCAGAAGAGAAAAATCCACAAGAAGAGGATGCTCAACCAGAAGTGGAAGCACAGAATGAGGAAGAAGTACTAGCAGTAGAAGAGCTACCAGAAGAGGAGGCACAACCGAAAGAGTTAGCCCAACAACGAAATGAAGAAAACAAACAAGAAGAACAGAATGAACAAGAACAAGAGTTGCCTGTACACATTGAGCAAGCACTACCGGTACAGGAGCCTACACACAAGGAACAGGTAGATGTTCCAAGCTCATCCTCATCCAAGAGGAAGCTATCTTTTGTAGTAGATATTGAAGAAAAAAGGAGCAAGGCTACCGAGACTGTGGTTGACATTAGCAAAATGTCAACAAGGTAGCTAAAGGAGCTAACAAAAAGGAAACAGGACATGGTTCTAACAAGTGTCAAAAATATCCCGAGCAACTTTGTACTTGATGCTGACATCAATGAAGATGAACTGGTAATAGATAAATTGGAAATATTTGCACAAGCAATCGGAGAAGATCTAACCGATCCAGAGACAGTGGCAATTGATCATTATGAGAAATAGAGAATAGAAATTCTCCACAAACAAGTTGAGGAAATAAAGGTCACACTATCTACCAATCTAAGGGTACTTCAACAACAGATTCAAGTTGCAGGAAGTTTGATGTCCAAAACTTCAAATTTTGATATTTTTATTCAAGATCTCACTGAGAAGTCAACAAAGACTTCAAAAGACATAAGAGCATTGTCTTCCCAGTTTGACATTAAGCACAATTTTGCAACATCTTTCAGCAGGGAAATGACAAGCCTAGGTCTTATTCTGAGAAAGACATCTGAAGAGAAGACCAAAAGAATCCAAGACATAATTGGATTCCAATTATTTCTGGCGCCCACATTTGATTCAATGCAAAAGACTGCCACAAATGCTGAGAATCTGATCGGTGAATCGGACTACAAGATTGTGGAGGACATGGAGAACATTATTGTTTCTCTAAAAGCAACACAGAAAAACATTGAATATGTTACCGGTCAATGGAACCCATTTCTTCATTCAGCAAAGAACATATACAAGGATATCTTGAAAAGCTACAAATGTAAAATCTTAAGTGAAGCATAACCCTTTCTCTTATGGAGGCAAAAAGGGGAAGAAGAAGAAGACTTCAAAGAAGAAGGGTCAGGAGGTCAGAACAAAAGAGCTAATGCACCAGAAGCACCAGAACAAGGGAAGTATGCAACCAGAGGAAAGAGAAATCTACAGGACAAGGTATTAATGAGTAATGGTTAGTGAGCAATGGTTTTGCCACCAATGACAAAGGGAAAGATTGTTAGCAATTTAAGTTGTCATTAGTGAAGTTAGATGTAAACACCATTCCCACTGATATAGGTACACTGGAAGATCACTCATTACTTTATAGGCAACGGTAGACTATAACAAAGTGTATGCATCAGTAGACGAAATAGAAGAGATGACCGAACAGAGTGCATTGTACCGGTCTTATATTGCATACAGGGATGGATCGGGTACAAGATTGACATCGGTCAAACAACATGTCTATCTGCACTAGTGAATGCAGAGCTGTTTAAGTTAAAATCGGAATATGCAGAGCATCCACCATTTAGAACTGAAGTTAGCTTTTTAACATGAGTTAGTTTTATTTCTACGCGGATATTTCAATGTAAACTCAAGATCAGAACACAAAGCTTTTTGTTTTGTTGCATGATTTAAGGACGAGTTTACAGCCTTACGGTTCTATGAGTTAAGGGTTTCATTGAGATGAACTTTTGTATAAATACAGGGCATAGGACGCAAGAAGAGTAGTTGTTGATAGTTGTTGAATATACAGAGTAGAAGAGAGATACCTTCTGAGAGAAGTGCTACAGCCACAGAGGTGAAAGGCAGAAAGATCAACAACTAGGTAGAACTGGGAAAGACCAATAGGTATGATCTAATCAGATAGAGAGTGTCAAGTTAAGATCATTGCTTTTGTATTGTGAAAGCATATTGAAATCCCTCTATCAGGGTGAACCCTAATAGGTTCTTTGTAAAAATCTTTTAACCGGGTAATATCTTTGTTGATGTTGAAAGTCCTCTAACAAGGCGGCTCTTAACAGAGTTAAGGTCTTAACCGATCTTTTACCAAATCCCTTAACCGGGTTGCACTCTTGCAAGTGCTTTGTAAGCTCCTAACAGGGCGTCTTTATTACTGCAGTAGTGAAGTTGTGAGCTCTGTCTCACCGTGGTTTTTTCTTTCTAATCGAGGGTTTCCACGTATACAAGATGTGTTGATCTGACTATTTCTATTTATGCTTGTGGATGATTGTTTACATTCTACTTATCTTGCAAGAATATTTATACAAGTTTTAAATTGCAATAGAAATAGTATTTACTGATTCACCCCCCCCTCAGTAACCGGTTAGGAATAACAATCTTTGCAAACAACAAATTAATAACAACGAATAAACGTTCACATGCGTGCTTGATGGTTAGATGCAGTGGAAGATCGAGCTCCAAGAGTTCATAGTTCTCAACCATATTCACAACAACGACTTCCAAAGAAAACTTAATCAAAAAATAATGCTCAACGTAGAAGCTCTCCACAAAAAAAAAGAAAAGAAAAATGAATGACTCCTCATCGCCACCCACCAAGCCTTTAGCTTGGTGGTTGCAAACATAACCTACTCTTGCCAAGGTGGAAAGAGGGGGTTACTCTTGCCACCTGCGACAGAGTCCCCTCCAAAAAAATAAATCAAAACCAAAGCTTACGTCCGATGTCATGAAATCGGCTTACATACAAGGAACAAATAGTGCAACATTAATTTTAAAAACACACACACACACACACACACACATATATATATATATATGAACACAGTCTATAATATAAAACATAGTTCAAAGACGTGGACTTGCCACGGACTCGGCAAACCAAAAAATTGGACTTGGACTCGGACTCGTGAAAGACTCGCAAAAGGACTTGGCAAAATGAAAAAACCGTAGTTTTACATAAAACACAAAGAAATTAATGCATTTAAAGAACATAAGAGCCATAATTGATGTATTTTGCTGATATGACCAAGAGCAAAGACCAAATAAGAGAAAAAGTGAAAAAAAACCTTTTTTATCACTTGGTTGGGCGTTTGGCTAGGCTACAAGAGTCAATCAGAAAGACTCTTGCATCCATCTCATGGACTCGCACGAAACTTGCGAGTCATTGGGCCAAGACTCGGCTGGCCATTGGACTTGCGAGTCCTTGCAATTCCACGTGAGTTTTTGAAGTATGATGTAAAATGCTTATATCTATATATCTATATACATACATATGTATACATATTTTACACATATGTATACATGTACATATACATATACATATACATATACATATATATATATATAATATACAAGCAAGAACGTATTAATTATGAAATGCAAGGATAGTTAATTAATACTTTACTAAGGTTGTTATTTAAATCGATAAAGCAACCAAACACTAGGGACCACTTAACCTCCTAGATACCTAGCTATCACTAGCCTCTCCTAAGAAATTGGCAACGGTTAGGATAGTTTAGTGAACTATTTGTAATCCGCTTAGATGGCATGTTTGACTTTTACCTTTACTTGTATGCTCCCACGCTGATGATACTCTTTCCCCACTTGTAGGACAAATTTCGTCTTGCATCTATTGACACAAATGGATTAGATATCCATGTCATGGAAATAAACTCAACTACTAAATAATCGTAAATTTAAACAACGATTCATTTCCTATCTTCCCTACAAGAAAAATGTAATTTCTTTCATAACAAAATATACATGAAAAATCCATACAACCAAAATCAATAAATTTTAACATTTGCATACTCATTTAAAATTCACATAACTGTGTTTAATATAAATCCTTTTAACTGCCATAGTCACATTTCACAGGAATTAGTTGTTGTATTTATAAAATAATGTCACTAGGAAGGGATGTAACAAAAGCCTTGGTACATGGTGATAGCAGCGATATAATACCTTCATGTGATGATTACTTCATGTTTGGCAATGGGAATTAATAAAGGTATACATTCTTTAAATTCATTGGTAGCAAAAGAATTGCGTCATCACTTGATAACTTTAGTAGATACATCTCTTGAACCGGCCCTTGATGTAGCCAATATGCTTGATGACATTTATGTTCTAGATTTTTTGACGATATGGATACTCATGTGGGGTCATATATGATCATTGTTCTTCGTGGGGAATGGTCTATACATGTTGGTATTGGTTTTCAGCCAAGTAGTGATGCATGGGATGATGGTTTATTTTTACGGACGACAACTATTTGGTCAAATTTGGGTGACTTATTGTGATATCCCCTTCCAAAAATAGAAATTAATATTAAATTATAATAATCATTATCGTTATGCGCAGTAGCAAAGGAATGATATGTTAATTTCTGAGTCAAAGAAAAGATTGGCAATCAAATATTTCTAACTAATAAAGATGTTACAACCAAGCAAATAAACATGGATTAGCAGATAATAATATTAAAATATTAAAGAGGATCATTGATAGCAACAAAGTCTTAAGACGGAATAACATTACCAAGAAAATGTTGACTTGGTGGTCAGCACCTCCTTGGGGACTTGTGACATGGCTTAACCGCCTCCCATGGGTCGGGTTAAATCTGGCATTTGTATCGGGCATTGACAGTTCGAGCTTTTGGTGCAACGGCAAATGATTCCAACAATTGGTATCAGAGCCTTGGGTCACGGGTTCGAGTCCCCCTTCAGTGGGTGCTGAAGGCTCAGTCGGTGCTGAGGGGGAGATTGTTGAGTTGGTGGTCAGCACCTCCTTGGGGACTTGTGACATGGCTTAACCGCCTCCCATGGGTCGGGTTAAATCTGGTATTTGTATCGGGCATTGACAGTTCGAGCTTTTGGTGCAATGGCAAATGATTCCAACAGAAAAGACTATCGGATAACTAAGTAATAGCAATTATGGAGGAGCCAAACTATCGTAACTCACTCTCATCCTCAGCACTCTAGAACACGACCCTATCTGTGGATTTATTACTGTATGTATGTGGAGACCAGTCAAATGGTTAAAGACTCAGTTTAGCTGTTGTATTAGAGGAAACAAACATCCTATATTGCTGCAGCTTGCATAATAAACCAATCAGTATAATTCTAGAATAGATACGATTGAGTTAGTAATTACAAACCTTAACAATGATTAATAATAATAAACAATATTTAGAGAAGGATATCGTTTATGAATGCAAACAGTAGTTAGTTTGTCAGCAACTTATTTAATATTGGTTAAGGCAAGAATAATATCTATTAACAAATCAATGAAAAGATGCGATTAGCATAAGACCAGATCGATTATGAATGCAAGTCTAATCAATAACTATAATTGTCATGAAGTGGTGCGATTAGTAAAGGAGGTCATAATGAATGGACATGAGACATGTCTTTTGGGAAGCAACTCATCATTCCACTTGGGAGATATAAGGAAAATTATTATTTATAGTTGGTATTCAGAAAGGAATAGGGATCAATAGTGCTCACTAAAAGAGAATTCATATTATATTAATGGCTAGCAAGTATCGTATGACAGCATAGTGATATGCTGTAACTTATCTATAAATCAATGCTGAATTGCCAAATATTATATCTGCATTCTATTAGGATGAGAGATCCTTATTTATTCTAATATATTGGTGTGAATATATGTTATACATATATTTAATAATCATAATACCAGAATTATATATATATATATAAATTTTAGAATTTGACTTATAGAAGAGAAGCTGTAATGTTACCAAGGAGGGGCTTGTATAAATCCAAGCAATGGATATCTGTCCCAAGATAGGGTAGGGGTCAGCATTCTGGAAGCCGAGGGCAAGACCCAAGATGGGATACAGACTTGGACCTATAAACTTTGAGGGTATCCATTGTAGTTGGTATCTAGGCACCTTGGTTAACACCTACTCCTTCTGTCTTTGAGCAGGAATAGTAATAAGGTTGAATATGAGTGTTAACGACTATACAAATAACTTAATCCGATTAAATAAATAAATAGTTCTTTTAACTTCAAATGTCTTATATCCCTTAGCTTGGGACATAAATATAAAATGTGTTAATTTGGTAATAACTGAGACTAAACCCAATTAGGGGACATGAAAAGTGGTATCAGAGCATGATCCTGCCATCCTGCAGGGTAGAAGATGAAACAAGGAAACATTCTAGTCAATAAGGAGGAAACTAACAATGTGTCAATTATATGTATGCTTCGTGTATGCTCCGTGTCTTCATGCATTTATGTGTATACTTTGTGTTTGCTCTGTGTCTTCATGCATTAATATTTTGCGTACTCTTATATTCATGCATATATATTCCATACTTTCAAGTGCATGGTTCAACTTTGGTTTGTCTAATATAATAGAATAACTAGACATAAAAATTTGAGAACTTAGTTTTAAAAAAAAATTCAATTGGCATAATTATAATATGGTCTAATATCATCTCCCTAGAAGATGAGAGAAAAGTTGCCTGAAGTTACCAAATGTCATGAGAAAACAAGTAATTGCTTGAGGACAAGCAATTTTGGGGTGGGTAGGACTGTGATATCCCCTTCCAAAAATAAAAATTAATATTAAATTATAATAATCATTATCGTTATGTGCAGTACCGAAGGAATGATATGTTAATTACTGAGTCAAAGAAAAGATTGGCAATCAAATATTTCTAACTAATAAAGATGTTACAACTGAGCAAATAAACATTGATTAGCAGATAATAATATTAAAATATTAAAGAGGATCATTGACAGCAACAAAGTCTTAAGACGGAATCATGTTACCAAGAAAAGACTATCGGATAACTAAGTAATAGCAATTATGGAGGAGCCAAACTATCGTAACTCACTCTCATCCTCAGCACTCTAGAACACGACCCTATCTGTGGATTTATTAGCGTATGTATGTGGAGACTAGTCAAATGGTTAAAGACTCAGTTTAGCTGTTGTATTAGAGGAAACAAACATCCTATATTGCTGCAGCTTGCATAATAAAGCAATCAGTATAATTATGGAATAGATACGATTGAGTTAGTAATTACAAACCTTAACAATGATAATAAACAATATTTAGAGAAGGATATCATTTACGAATGCAAACAGTAGTTAGTTTGTCAGCAACTTATTTAATATTGGTTAAGGCAAGAATAATATCTATTAACAAATCAATGAAAGGATGCGATTAGCAAAAGACCAGATCAATTATGAATGCAAGTCTAATCAATAACTATAATTGTCATGAAGTGGTGTGATTAGTAAAGGAGGTCATAATGAATGGACATGAGACATGTCTTTTGGGAAGCAACTCATCGTTCCACTTGGGAGATATAAGGAAAATTATTATTTATAGTTGGTATTCAGAAAGGAATAGGGATCAATAGTGCTCACTAAAAGAGAATTCATATTATATTAATGGCTAGCAAGTATCGTATGACAGCATAGTGATATGTTGTAACTTATCTATAAATCAATGCTGAATTACCAAATATTATATCTGCATTCTATTAGGATGAGAGATCCTTATTTATTCTAATATATTGGTGTGAATATATGTTATACATATATTTAATAATCATAATACCAGAAAGTTATATATATATATATATATATATATATATATAAATTTTACTATTTGACTTATAGAAGAGAAGCTGTAATGTTACCAAGGAGGGGCTTGTATGTAGTAAGAATAAAGTAATATAGTATTACTTCTAGTTCTGACTTGTCGGGAGGGTAGTTAGGAGCGAGAAGGTGTGTCCGTTGGTTTTCCCAACCAACCGACTATCTTATAAGCGCTTTGGTCTTTGATGTAAAAGGGTTGGTTTTTTGGTATCAATAAAGAAGATAGCATTTCCTCGCCATTCTGGTATTTTGGTATATTGGTATGGTGTTTTGGTATTATGTTGTTTGACATTGATGTTTAATGTACTATTCGTACCATTGGTACTAAGTTCTATTCTGTACCTTTTGCTTATATAACCATTCTACATTTTGGCGCCACTGCCTAAGTTTGAACTTGGAGGTCTCGGCTTGGGCAGGATGGAGTAATGGGAAGACCATTCCTACCATGGGTACTAATAACAAATAGTGACGGGGAAGAGGAGGAAATCACAAGGGAAGATCAAGTGACACGGGACCTGGTGTCGGCCTGGGAAGTCTCTGTTGACTAGTACGTGCAAAGGGAAGCCCGAGAGAGAGCGGTTCCCGAGAGTGCGGTACGGGATGAGCTTTTAGTGCCACCAGCAGTGTACGATCTACTTGGACAAATCCCTCAACTATTGGCACGAAATCTGATACACGTGGAGGAGGAAAGAGAGGAGACTGGAAGGGAGAGGAGGAGACAACAAGTACTCCACTAGTTGGGTGAAAGGACATGGGAAGTGGGGGAGTGTGATATACCAAGGAAGACAAGGAGGGACTAAAATAATTCATGCCCCTGCTTCCAAATAACTACCCCAAACGACGATCGGAAGAAGAAACTGAAGGGGAAGCCACGAGGCGGATCCTAGGGTTACGCCAAGAGGAAGAGATGCGTCGCTATTTGAGAGGCTTGGCCGATCAATCTCGGAGTGCAAACCAAATTGAGGAAAAGCTTATTGAACATACAATAGAGGGTCTAGCCAAACTAGCCATTTCAGAAACCTCGGGAAGGAAGGAAGGTGGGAAACATCCTGAAACTCCGGCATGCTGGGAACAACCATGTAGTGGGCTAGAAGAAGTGCAAGGGGAAGTAGAGAGTACTAGCACAAAAGGAGGGGGCATTTCGGCAGTCCCGATAGGAAGCGCCCTAGCAGGAGGAAGTGTCCCGACAGGAAGTGCCCCAACAGGAGGGAGTGTCCTGGCAGGAAGTGTTTCGGCAGGTAGTGCCTCGGCAGGAGGAAGTGTCCCAGTAGGAGGGAGCGTCCCGGCAGGAAGCGTTCCGGCAGGAGGGAGCGTCTTGACAGGAAGTGCTCCGGCAGGAGGGAGCGTCCCGGCAGGAGGGAAGAAAATGGCAGGAGTTAAGCAAAAACTTCCCAGATTCACTAGAGATGGGTCAGAGGACCCTGCACAGCATTGTAAAACGTGCATCACCATATGGTAGGCCAATGGAGAAAATGATGCAGATCAATGGTTACAAGCCTTTCCGGCCACCCTAAGAGGAATCGCTATTGATTGGTATACAGACTTGGAAAGAGCCACCTGGAAAGACCTCCGTATTGCATTCGAGGAGGAATTCAAACTCCTACGGGATGATGATGAGATAGTTACAGAAATCTACAACACCAGAAAAGGGAAAAATGAATCAGTTAGAAGTTACACAAGGAAACTCAAAGAATTGGTAGGGAAGCTAGATAACAAACCTGCCGATGGGTTGAAAAAAAGATGGTTTATTGAAGGGCTAGCCATATCCCTGAAGCGGACTATGGACATAGAAAGCGAGAACAAAACTTCCAAGGTTAAACAACAAGGAAGCAGAAGTGAAAGCTCAGAAGAAGGTGGGGATGAATCTAAAACCGTCCAAGCTCTGAGGAAAGACATGATGCGACTAATGAAGGAAGTGACAAGAAGCAAGGAGGAAAGGAGGAGGGTAGGGAACTCTGGTGCACAGATTGTGAGAAGGAGGGACACACAAAAGGGAATTGTCCGCGCAAAGCCTTCTGTGACATTTGTCAGGTGTTAGGACACACAATCAAAGAATGCCCTTACAACTTGAAGGCAAGGAGTGCTCAAGTATTTTTCACACAAGGAGAACAATCCACACCACCTGTCACGCCGCCATGTAACACCAATATGGAAGCATCACCAAGAGGGTACTGGAACAATAGACGGGGGAGCAATAACAACAGTAATAACAACACACCTCGGAGAGTAATCCAGTACGATTCTAAAGGAAGACCCATGATCCAATGTAGGCATTGTAACCAATGGGGACACTTCGCACGAGATTGCCAGAACGGGGGAGGGGATGAAGGAATGTTGTGTAAATGGTGTGGCTCGGGTAACCATGAGGATGCAAATTGCCCTAAACAAAAGGGGGTAAACAGGCTGGATATTGTAGACTCTGAGTGGGAAGTATTGGCTCTCACTAGAATGCAGGCAAGGAAACTTGATTACCCTGACATGGCTACAGAAAAAGAAAGATTTCAAGAAGCCACAAAAGACATTAGGCAGAGTACAGAAAGAAAGGAGGGAAAGTATGGCTAAAACTCCAAACAAGGTGCCAATACCGAACATCATGAAACAGGTGTTGGAAACTACCATCCCGGTAAAAATCATGGATCTGCTGGAGATAGTACCCCAGCTTCGGGTGGCCATATCACAAGGAATGAGGAATCAAGAAGGAAGTTTCAGGAGGGAGGAGAAAACAGAGAAACCAGAAGAGGAAATAGGGGAGAAAAAGGATACCCTATTCACCCTCGGGACAGGCAGGACACCGGCAATGGTGGAAATGGAGATAATGGGATGTAAACTATTGAACACTATTGTGGATGGAGGGTTTGGTGTAAATGTCTTACTTGAAGAGACTTGGAAGGCGCTAGGGAAACCCACACTCTGGCCACCCACATTCCAATTAGTGGGAGCAGACCAACATGGAATCAAGCCGATAGGAACCTTGGTGGGACAAAAGGTAATAATTGGTACACGAGTTCTTCCTTGACTTTGTGGTGATTACCTTGGAAAAGAAAGGGTACGACGCCTTGCTCGGGAGGGGTTGGCTGATTGCAACCAAGGCCACCCACAACTGGAAAAGAAACACCCTATCTATAGAGGTAGATGGGAGAAAATATGTAATAGATTTGAGAAACTAGTGTGTGAGCTAGGATTTGGTATTTGACTCAGAGGAAGAATCAGATGATGGAGTACTTCGATTGGGAGAATGCTCTGAAGATGAAACTAGCTCCCTCAATGGGCTGTTTCATTGGCAGATGGGAGACTATGAGGTCTTCCAGCTAGAATACAATATGCTGCAAATTCAAGAAACAGAGGAAAGTTACACGGAGGGGTATAAGGAATATAAGGAGGGTACGACAACCATCAATAAGAAGCCTGCACACATATTTTAAGAAAGGGTGGAATACAAGGAAACCAAATTGCAAACTGTTGACCTTGGAGGAGAGGACGAACACAAGGAAATCCTAATAGGAGACGATTGGGACCCCGTACTGAAGACAACAGCCTTCAAAATTTTCTTGGAGTACAAGGATGTATTTGCATGGACATACAAAGACTTAAAAGGAGTTCCACCTGAATTGTGCGTCCATCGAATACCATTAATACCAGGTGCACGGCCTATGCGTAGACGATCATATCAGATGAACAAGAACTATGCTGCCAAGGTGCAGGAGGAAATCACAAAGATGTTGCAAGCCGGGATCATATTTAAGGTACAAACCAGTGATTGGGTGTCCCCCATAGTCATATCTTTGAAGAAGGATGGCGTGGAGATTCGGATATGCGTGGACTTCTGGTGCTTGAATGCGGTTACTATAAAAGACCCCTTTCCTATCCCCTTTACAGATAGTATCCTTGAAGAGGTAGCTGGCCATGAAATATACTCCTTTATGGACAGGTTTTTAGGCTATAACCAAATTAGCATTGCTGAGGAGGACAAGCTGAAGACCACTTTTGTGGTGGAAGATGGGGTGTATGCCTATAATAGAATGCCATTTGGGCTGTGCAATGCACCAACCACCTTCCAAAGAATCATATTACGTATATTTCAGGGTATGTCTGTGGTCAATTTTAGAGCTTTCCTCGACGACTGGTTGGTTTATAGCGGAAAGGAACACCACCTTAAGATCTTGGGTGAATGTATGGATCGATGCAGAAGAGCCAGATTAGCCTTGAATCCAAAGAAATGCAGATTCATGGTACCCCAAGGAAGACTCTTGGGCCATATAGTATGCAAGGAGGGCCTGAAAACAGACCCCAACAAGATCACGGTGATATTAGAAATGGAAGCTCCATCAGACGTCACAGGGGTGAAGTCCTTCCTCGGACATGTGGGGTACTATAGAAGGTTCATAAAAGGATTTGCCGGAGTGTCTCTGCCATTAGAAAAGCTCACTAGGAAAGGGGAAAAGTTCTGCTGGGAGAAGGATCAGGAGGAGGCATTCCAGGAACTAAAGGAGAGACTTGTACATGCTCCGATACTCATATATCCAGATTGGGACAAAGAATTCCATGTCCATGTGGATGCTTCCAACTACGCAATAGGAGCCACCCTGACACAAATGGGAAGGAAGGACTGGACCATCTAGTGTACTTCACCAGCCGACTTCTCTCCAAAGCAGAATGGAACTACAGTACCACTGAGCGGGAGGCTCTACGTATGGTTTATGCAGTACAAAAATTCAGACATTACTTACTCGCCACCCCCTTTAAATTTTTTGTGGATCATCAAGCACTCATGTATCTTGTGAATAAACCTGTAATCCAAGGAAGAGTAAGTAGATGGTTAATCCTCTTACAAGAATTTACTTTCAAGATCATAGTCCGGCCTGGGAAAAATCACATAATTGTAGACCAATTATCCAGCATCAAGTTCGGAGAAGCTGCAGGAAGCAGAATAAATGAGGATTTTCTTGATGCCCATCTATTTCGAATTGCCGTATTACCCAAATGGTACGAAGGGGTAGGCCAGTACCTGTTAACGGCTACCTTTCCTGAAGAAATGAGTATACAAGAAAGGAGGAAGATTGCACTCAAGAGTGGGACATTCTAGTTGATTGAGGGATTGCTATATAAAAAGGGATCAGATGGGATCCTAAGAAGATGTGTGATGGAAGAGATCTCAGGAGTCCTGAGGGAATCTCATGAAGGACTAGCAGGGGGCCATATGGGGCCTGATGCAACAGCATGAAATGTATTATTGGCAGGCCTATGGTGGCCTACGCTGTACACAGATGCTAGAGAATGGGTCTTGAGTTGTGATACATGTCAAACGGTAGGGAAACCCTTGAAAAGAGACTTTATGCCACTATTTCCATCGCAACTGTAGGAGTTGTTCGAGCGGTGGGGCCTAGATTTTGTGGGACCTCTTCCGGTGAGCAATAACCACAGATGTAGGTACATAGTGGTAGCAACGGAGTACCTCACAAAATGGGCAGAGGCAAGAGCGCTTCCAGACAACACAGCTCGAAGTACTGCCAAATTCCTCTATGAACACATAGTAACAAGGTTTGGGATACCGTTGCAACTCATAAGCGACAGGGGGGTGCACTTTGTGAATGAGACTATTAGGACAATGACAAGTGAGTATAAAATTTTTCACTCCTTCTCCAGTCCATACTACCCAAGAGCTAACGGTCAAGCGGAGTCGACAAATAAAATATTAGTAATAATCCTATACAAGACCTGTGTAGTAGAAAAGGGAGATTGGGCAGAGAGATTGCCCGCAGTACTGTGGGCCTATAGAACGACTTACAAAGCCACCACTGGGCAAACACCATTTCACTTAATGTATGGGCAGGAGGTAGTGATGCCTATGGAATTTGGAGTACCCAGCTTGAGGATAGCAGTGGAACACAGATTGGGAGAGATAGAAAGCTTAAAGGAAAGGCTTAATGCCTTGATAAAGCTCGATGAAAAAACAACACTGGCCCAATGGGCCACCTAGGTGGCACAGGAGCAACGAAAATTTTGGCATGATAAGCACCTCAATAGGATGAATTTTAGGCCTGGCCAGTTGGTACTCAGGTATAATGGAAAGAATGCAATCAAACCAGGGAAGTTCAAAATATGTTGGCTCAGACCTTATAAAGTTATGGAAGTTAGAGATAATGGAGCCATAAAGTTAACCACATTAGATAATAATCCTATAAAGGACTTAGTAAATGGATCAAAATTAAGACCCTATACTCGGAAAAAGGAAAGCGTCCCTCTGTATCACTTGGAAATAGGAGAAGGAATTAAAAAAAAAGCTGAAAAGGATGTTAAGTGGGAAATAACGGAACCAAACCCTAATAGCCAGGAAGGTTATAAAAGACTCCAGCCGGGAAGCATAATTCATTCCATGTTGCACGAAGAGGAGAGGAGCATTCAAACATAGCAGAGCACCCATGCCGAGGAAGTCATTTTTTGTACACCGTACGGACGGAAGGAGGGAAGACCATTATGCCATGGTGTCATACGAGGGAAGCAAAAGGAGCTGTACGGACTAGAGAACCATAGTACAGACATGAGTACGGAGCCGTACAAAACAGTGCAGTGTCGTACTCCATACGGACAGGAAGATGACAACCACGGATTGGGGTGCCATACGGGGAGGGTGAATACCATATGCAGGAAGAGTGCCGTACTTGAGCAGGGCCGTACGGTGAGATTGAGTGTTGTACGCAGGAAGGCCGTACACGAGCAGGGCCGTATGGTTAGATTGGGTGCTGTACACAGGAGTGCCGTACATGGGCAGGGCCGTACGGGGGAGAAGTGGACGTACGGAATACAGGAAGAAAGCCGTACGAGTGGGAATCAGCAGTGCTGTATGGACGCAGAACAGGACATCCGTACCAGTAGGCGTGAACTGGGCCATACGAAAGGAGGGAATCACATAGGCCGTACGGAGGAAGGGAAGCACACCAGTACGGCCAAGGGAGAAATAGCGGAAGAAAAAAAGAAAAACAGTTGGTGCAAATGAAAATTCTAAAATACACAACTGTTGATCAGAAGCTATAAGATGGTGAAAATCAGTGTGGGAAACCCGAGCAAAGGGAAGATCATTGACTACAAACAGAAAAATCAGGTTCTGCAGGTGAAAAAGGGGAAGAAGATGACTAGCCAGAAGAGCAAAAGGAATGTCCTTGAGAAAACTACGGCTGGGAATATCAGTTTTGAAAGCATAATAGGAAGTGAATGTCGTGCCTGGTGGGAGAATGCGGAGGAGAAGCACATCCTTAAGGAGGCACTGCGCAAGGCAAAGGTAGAAAAAAATATTTTTATGCCCATCTTTGATCTAAAAGAATTTGAATCTATATTACGGACTATGGTGGAAGGCTATGACAGGCAGGCCCACAAATCTGTTATGAAGCACGCTCAGCAAGATGTAACTATTTCCTACTCTGCCAAGGAAATAAGCAAGGTATTTGGAATACTTGACAGGGGACAAAAGTCACGAAAGCCCTAAAAACACAAATGGCCATGGAGGAGAAGAAGTGGTTGGAGTTAGTTTGTAAGAAGAACCTCACCAATCAGGTATGGAGCGATATTCTAAGCAAAAAGAACAACAAGGGTCTGAAAAAGATTTTTATAGCTAACGCAGAGTGGACATGCATTGTAGACTTGGTGAAGAGCAAACTTACTGCTGGAAGCTGCACATCGAATATTGCCATCTGTATGTTGCTAGTAGTTGATGGGCTAAATAGAGGATAGATATACAACTGGGCACAATTCCTGTCAGACAAGTTACGGTAATTTATGGAATTGAAACATAAAGCATTCTATATGCCTCACCATGCAATAGCCTTATTTCTGGAAGCAGTACACCTGCAAGTAGCAGCAGAGTACAGAGGACCGCTAATTCCAGCGAGTAGTGTGGAACCCTACAAACCAGCTATGTCATACTGGTTTCACTTGGACACCATGGGAACAGGATTAGGTGGGGGTGAACCACGAACAAAGAAACTAAGACAAGAAGCAGCGAAGAGTCTCTCTACGGAAGAATCTTCCAACCAGGAGGAAGTGGGAGAGGACAGTGCGGAAGATGACACATCTTCAGACTCCTAGGAGGAGGAAATCTGCCTTGGCCATCTGAAGGGCACACCGCGAGATGTTATTTTTTTACCACCAGGGGAAGGGCCATTGCCAGGAGGGGTACCTGAGCACGCAGAGATTCACAAAACCACTAGCACCATGGTAGAAGGAGGAAGTACCATGATGAGTATGGAGGAAGAAGGGAATAGGCAGGAGAAGCTTCTAAGATGGGGAGCCACAAGACTTTCCTTGCCTGGCATGGCTAATCTGATCTCGGCAGACCAATAGACACAGACCAAGGTCATAGACCTCAGGGGAGGGCAAGTGGGTAACCACAAGATAAGACTCCACACCTCTCAAGGTATTGAAGTAACCCAACCAGTGGCCTTGGTGGTACAGGCCGATGAGAAAAGGGGCTCAGAAGGTACGGTGGAATAGAAAGATACACAAGGGGAGGAGGCAGGAGAAGAGGGAATTTTGGAAGAAGCTGATAGACTGTTGGAAGAAGTGGGAATGGTACTTCCACCTTCACCACCACCCAGCGAGGCCAGAGAGGACACACCAGGAACCCAAAATCAACCCCGTGGTGAGACCGGGATGATCACATTGGAAGATAGGGTAGCAAGGTTTCTTAAGGAGTTGGTAGCTATGGAGCAGGCCATGAGGGAAATCATGGAGCAGGCTAAGAGCTAGAATGGGGAAGCCATAGTCGAAGCAGCAAAGTCCTTGGAAGCCTTCGTGAAGGGAGCTTGTGAAACAGATTGGAGCTTACTTCAGTAGGGGGATACACAGGAAAAGAAATTGCAGAAGTATGGATAATGGCAAGCATCATACCACATGAACAAGGGCAGGCACCACTCATGCACACTTTGGCAGAGATAGAGGGGGCCTTTAGGAAGACCTACTTGGAGCTCCAACAGGAAAGGGGGCTGACTAGTGGCATGAAGGAGTGGGCAGAAGAAAAAGCTACTTGGCAGAAGGAATGAGTGGAGCTGGAAGAGAAGATGGCACAAGCAGAAGCAAAGAAGATGGATGCTTTGTGGGTTCTCCAGGGAGTTCGGGCTAAGTAGAAGCTAGCAGAAACAGATTTGTCATGCATCCGGGAACAAGCTTCGAATCCAGGGACGTCTTCACAACCCAGTTCCAAAGCTTAATTTTGTTTTTAGCACTGTTTGTCATCTGGAAGACGACTATTTTTTTTGGGGGGGTAAATGTAGTAAGAATAAAATAATATAGTATTACTTCTAGTTATGACTTGTCGGGAGGGTAGTTAGGAGCGAGGAGGTGCGTCCGTTGGTTTTCCCAACAAACCAACTATCTTATAAGCGCTTTGGTCTTTGATGTAAAAGGGTTGGTTTTTTGGTATCAATAAAGAAGATAGCATTTCCTCGCCATTCTGGTATTCTGGTATTTTGGTATATTGGTATGGTGTTTTGGTATTATGTTGTTTGACATTGATGTTTAATGTACTGTTCGTACCATTGGTACTAAGTTCTATTATGTACCTTTTGCTTATATAACCATTCTACATTGTATAAATCCAAGCAATGGATATCTGTCCCAAGATAGGGTAGGGGTCAGCGTTCCGGAAGCCGAGGGCAAGACCCAAGATGGGATACAGACTTGGACCTGTAAACTTTGAGGGTATCCATTGCACTTGGTATCTAGGCACCTTGGTTAACACCTACTCCTTCTATCTTTGAGCAAGAATAGTAATAAGGTTGAATATGAGTGTTAACAAATATACAAATAACTTAATCTGATTAAATAAATAAATAGTTCTTTTAACTTCAAATGTCTTATATCCCTTAGCTTGGGACATAAATATAAAATGTGTTAATTTGGTAATAACTGAGACTAAACCCAATTAGGGGACATTACAAGTGGTATCAGAGCATGATGCTGCCATCCTGCAGGGTAAAAGATGAAACAAGGAAACATTCTAGTCAATAAGGAGGAAACTAACAATGTGTCAATTATATGTATGCTTCGTGTATGCTCCGTGTCTTCATGCATTTATGTGTATACTTTGTGTTTGCTTTGTGTCTTCATGCATTAATATTTTGCGTACTCTTATATTCATGCATATATGTTCCATACTTTCAAGTGCATGGTTCAACTTTGGTTTGTCTAATATAATAGAATAACTAGACATAAAAATTTGAGAACTTAGTTTTAAAAAAAAATCAATTGGCATAATTATAATATGGTCTAATATCATCTCTCTAGAAAATGAGAGAAAAGTTGCCTGAAGTTACCAAATGTCATGAGAAAACAAGTAATTGCTTGAGGACAAGCAATTTTGGGGTGGGTAGGACTGTGATATCCCCTTCTTTTGGTATATTGGTATGGTGTTTTGGTATTATGTTGTTTGGCATTGATGTTTAATGTACTGTTCGTACCATTGGTACTAAGCTCTATTCTGTACCTTTTGCTTATATAACCATTCTACATTGTATAAATCCAAGCAATGGATATCTGTCCCAAGATAGGGTAGGGGTCAGCGTTCCGGAAGCCGAGGGCAAGACCCAAGATGTGATACAGACTTGGACCTGTAAACTTTGAGGGTATCCATTGCACTTGGTATCTAGGCACCTTGGTTAACACCTACTCCTTCTGTCTTTGAGCAAGAATAGTAATAAGGTTGAATATGAGTGTTAACAAATATACAAATAACTTAATCTGATTAAATAAATAAATAGTTCTTTTAACTTCAAATGTCTTATATCCCTTAGCTTAGGACATAAATATAAAATGTGTTAATTTGGTAATAACTGAGACTAAACCCAATTAGGGGACATTACAAGTGGTATCAGAGCATGATCCTGCCATCCTGCAGGGTAAAAGATGAAACAAGGAAACATTCTAGTCAATAAGGAGGAAACTAACAATGTGTCAATTATGTGTATGCTCCGTGTCTTCACGCATTTATGTGTATACTTTGTGTTTGCTCTGTG
The DNA here is from genome assembly GCA_027943335.1 of Chamaecyparis obtusa. Classification (NCBI taxonomy): domain Eukaryota; kingdom Viridiplantae; phylum Streptophyta; class Pinopsida; order Cupressales; family Cupressaceae; genus Chamaecyparis; species Chamaecyparis obtusa. Next base: position 200,649 of record BSBK01006226.1, on the reverse strand, counting down.
TCTTCATGCATTAATATTTTGCGTACTCTTATATTCATGCATATATATTCCATACTTTCAAGTGCATGGTTCAACTTTGGTTTGTCTAATATAATAGAATAACTAGACATAAAAATTTGAGAACTTAGTTTTAAAAAATAAATTCAATTGGCATAATTATAATATGGTCTAATATCACCTCTCTAGAAAATGAGAGAAAAGTTGCCTGAAGTTCCCCTTCCGAAAATAAAAATTAATATTAAATTATAATAATCATTATTGTTATGTGCAGTACTGAAGGAACGATATGTTAATTACTGAGACAAGGAAAAGATTGGCAATCAAATATTACTAACTAATAAAGATGTTACAACTGAGCAAATAAATATGGATTAGCAGATGATAATATTAAAATATTAAAGAGGATCATTGACAGCAACAAAGTCTTAAGACGGAATCACATTACCAAGAAAAGACTATTGGATAACTAAGTAATAGTGATTATGGAGGAGCCAAACTATCGTAATTCACTCTCATCCTCAGTGCTATAGAACACGACCCTATCTGTGGATTTATTAGCGTATGTATGTGGACACTAGTCAAATGATTAAAGACTCAGTTTAGCTGTCGTCTTAGAGGAAACAAACATCCTATATTGCTGCAGCTTGCATAATAAACCAATCAGTATAATTCTGGAATAGATATGATTGAGTTAGTAATTACAAACCAAAACAATGATTAATAATAATAAACAATATTTAGAGAAGGATATCGTTTATGAATGGAAACAGTAGTTAGTTTGTCAGCAACTTATTTAATATTGGTTAATGCAAGAATAATATCTATTAACAAATCAATGAAAGGATACGATTAGCATAAGACTAGATCGATTATGAATGCAAGTCTAATCAATAACTATAATTGTCATGAAGTGGTGCGATTAGTAAAGGAGGTCATAATGAATGGACATGAGACATGCCTTTTGGGAAGCAACTCATTGATCCACTTGGGAGATATAAGGAAAATTATTATTTATATTTGGTATTCAGAAAAGAATAGGGATATGCTGTAACTTATCTATAAATCAATGCTGAATTGCAGAATATTATATCTGCATTCTATTAGGATCAGAGATCCTTATTTATTCTAATATATTGGTGTGAATATATGTTATACATATATTTAATAATCAAAATACCATAATAATATATCAGTTATATATATATATAGTAAGATCATAAATGTGTAAACATCTATATTATTAATAATAATAAAAATGAGTATATATATATATATATATATATATATATATATAATTATTACTATTTGACTTATCAAAGAGAAGCTGTAATGTTGCTAAGGAGGGGCCTGTATAAATCCAAGCAATGGATATTTGTCCCAAGATAGGGTAGGGGTGAGCGTTCCGGAAGCCTTGAGGGCAAGACCCAAGATGGGATACGGACTCGGACCTGTAAACTTTGAGGGAATCCATTGCAGTTGGTATCTAGGCAACTTGTTCAACACCTACTCCTTCCATCTTTGAGCGGGAATAGTAATAAGGTTGAATATGAGTGTTAACGAATATATAGATAACTTAATTTGACTAAATAAGTAAATAGTTCTTTTAACTTCAAATGTCCTTTATCCCTTAGCTTGGGGCATAAATATGAAATCTGTGTTAATTTGGTATACTAAACCCAATTATGGGACATTACACTTATATCATCCTTTCTTCTTTGGAAAGTGGTATAGTGTTGGAGCTACATCGCTTCTTGACACAGAGCGTTTGCTTCATCATATGGAGTAATGTAGTTCACTGGTTATATGCTGTTCTGATTTATAATAGCAATGCATGGTCGGTATTTTGACTGATTTTACACTCTTGTTGACTGAATTCTACATACATAGGAGTTCTTATAGGTTGTGATGGTGTGTGGATTGGTTCGGTGCACTTCTACATTCGGGTGTTGACAATGTGCCTCATAGCTTTGGACATTATCATGTTTACATCAGTTTAGAGCAGTGGAGATTTGAGGTAGATGCACCAAGACTTCTTTGGGTTCTAGGTATTGATTTGTGTATTTGATCTTAATCAAATTTGTTTATTGTGATTGCTTGGGGCAAGCAATCTCGGGGTAGGAAGACTTGTAATGTCCCTGATTTGGAGTCCTGGATGTTAGCAACTTGGGAATAGAGGAAAAATAAGTTGCTAAAAAATAAGTTGCAGAATATTGCTAAATTGAGAAATAATATTATAATATTTTCTGTAATATATAATATTAATATTTTATTTTTATAGTAATCTGAAAAAGGGATGATCCCCCTTGGGCATGGGAGACATAAGGAAAACTGTAAAATGGAGAAATAAGGTGAAAGAATTAAATATTAATAAAAAATTATTTTATTATTATTATTTCTCCTCAAAATGGGACGCCCCATTTGGAGGGAAATGAAATTAGAATAAAATATAATATCAAGTGAGGACGTGGACTTGAAATTGGATTAAAATATATTGGGTTTTGGCTACCATTTGGAAAATAATAAAGAAGGCATTATGAAGAGGTTTTTTCATGACTTGATTATGCATTTTCTTTTTTTTTGAAAATACTCTACAGCTGCAACTTGTTTCCAGCTTAATCTAAGGATGAAACTGTTAAGGTTTTTAGGATCATTGCAAATGTAATAACACTGTCTTATTGTGTGTGTTTTCCAAATACAACAATCTCTTGCATTTATATTGAGAATGAGCCAAGAAGAGACATGTCCCTTCATGGGACATATCTATTCATTGTTATGTAATTAATATAATGACAATTATGATTATATACACACACACGCACACACACACATATACACATATATATACATGTATATACATATATACATATATATATAATATCTCTTGAGTATTATATTAATTTCTCTAATATTTTCATAATATATATATATATATATTTTAGTATATATATACGTCTCATATATACTAAATATATATATATATATATACATATCTTCACTAGTATTGATTCATAGTGTTTATCCGACTGAAGCTACAAAACATCAACACTCCGTCTTAGCCAGGGAAGATTAAACACGTGATTAGGATTAGAAGATATCATTTACCGTAATATCAGAGATATGGTCTGACTAGGAATATCAAGTTTGCATGGTATTCACCATAACTCATAGATTCATAAGAATATCATCTCATGATATTGAGAGTATTGGCCACAAAATATCAAGTCGCATGATATTCACCAAGTACTCAAAATTTTATAAGATAATTGTCTCATGATATCTAGAGCATTGGCCACAGAATATCAAGTCGCATGATACTCACCAAGTACTCAAAATAATGTGAAAAAATATATTACCTTAATGTAATATCATAGTTTATAGAGATGTCATCTTATGATGTCAGGAGTAATGGCCACAGAATATCAAGTCACATGATATTCACCATGTACTCAGAGTACTGGCCTACCAACATCAAGTCTCATGATGTCCACCAGGTACTCAACAAATATTTTAGATATCACCTCAATATGATATCAGAGATATGGTCTGACCAAGAATATCAAGTCTCATGATATTCACCATAACTCAAAAGATATTTTACATATCACCTCAATATGATATCAGAGATATGGTTTGACCAAGAATATCAAGTCTCATGATATTCACCATAACTCAAAAAATATTTTAGATATCACCTCAATATGATATCAGAGATATGTTCTGACCAAGAATATCAAGTCTCATGATATTCACCATAAATAAAAAAATGTCCTATAGGTAATGTGCACATGTACCCTTAATAATACTTACCATAAGAACATTCCTATCATCTATCATGATCTATTTCAGCCATCATAAGATGTCTATCATGATAGAAGATCAAGTTATTGTAAGATCGTCACCTTCCAATAACTTTATCAAATACAAGTGATAATCATCTGGAAGTCGTCACTTCCTCATGATTTATACAGGGCCCAAAAGACATTCATGATTCCTAGTCCTCTGACTATTATAGTTTCTTGCTCACTGGAGAATCCATCTCTATATGGACTACTCCCTCTAAATCAATACGACCAAGATTATCAAAAGTTGATTTAACCATATCCTCTATCTGCTCCCTCTGAAGCTCAAGTTCTTGTATCAACCTCTTGTCTTCTTTTGAAATGTCAAACTCCCTTTGCATCTGGTCTCAATCATCAATTGGTTTGCAAGCATTAAGTCCTTTCTCCTTTGAATGAAATTTTTTTTTGCTTCTGTCTTGAAGGTATGTCAGAGAGAGATTACAAATAGCTCACTAAACTACCTTGACCGAAAATACCAATGATAGAAGCATACAAGATTTTACTAACCAATAGTATAGTATGAATTACAAACTTAAAAAAATATGTGCATTAATAAAACATGGAATACTTATCTTTTATAAATTTTAAGTATTTCATTCTATAAGGTGAGCCCATATAGAAAATATCATGCAAACTCATAGAATGATGTCACCATTCTCAAACATTACCAGAATTTTTCACATGACCTGTCTTGAATATCCAAAGGTTCTATATACTATGACAACCTTCAATATGATCAGATTTCCCTTCAAGCGGTTACGCTTTTAAAGAAGGAACCTCACTTTTTTCACTATCCATATAAATCAAATCAGAAAATACCTTCTCAGATTATTTGAAAGACATCTCCCCTTTGAATCATCTCCCCACTAAAGATGGTTCAAGTGGGAATGTAACATTGGTTATCATTCCCCCCACATGTAAAATTCCCAGTCTTATATCATTGAACAGTGCTTATGTCTTCTTGTGAAATGACTTGATTGCTCCAAGAGAGGTGGCACTCTATAATTAATTCTTGCTTTCTAGAAAGAGACACCCTTCTTAACAAATCTGGTACAATTCACTTGACCTTATTCTTTGCTCTTGGCATGGACAAAAATCTGCAACACAACTTCACTCACCAGATTTTGTATAGACCCTTACACAGTCGGTCATAACTTTTGAACCTGACACTTTCTCACCAATCACTCCTGTGAGATTCTTCTAAATTTGTTATCATCAACATATGCAAAATTCAGCAAAATCCAACAGTGTATTTGTGAGATATGGTCCCTGTACTAAGACTATATTTTCTGACACAGTCACACATTCACCATCAACAAACTACTCTCTTACATTTGCAACTTGGCTTTGATACCATGTTAAGGTTTTTAGGATCATTGCAAATATAATAGCATTGTCTTATTGTATGTGTTCTCCAAATACAACAATCTCTTGCATTTATATTGAGAATGAGCCAAGAAGAGACATGTCCCTTCATGGGACATGTCTATTCATTATTATGTAATTAATATAATGACAATTATGATTATATATATATATATATATAATATCTCTTGAGTATTATATTAATTTCTCTAATATTTACATAATAGATATATATATATATATATATATATATATATATATATATATCTTCACTAGTATTGACTCATAGTGTTTACCCGACTGAAGCTACAAAACATTAACAGAAACCCCATGGATTTCTTGGTGTTGGACGAAAACCCAATTACCATTGTGATATGGTTTCACTCAAGAATCACTACGGAGTTTATTGTAGGTTCTTTATTCAGGTTTTTGGCATAATGGCAGCAAGGGTCTGAAGACGAATTCGTATTATCGGCTGTATATTCGTTCCAGAATGGTATGATAGTGTTTTAGGATAATGGTGCTAGCCTATGTTGCCAAATTCCTCCCCGACGGCCCAAAAATTTGGTCCAGTCGGACCAAAAGTCTGGTTAGGATGCAGGCAAAGTCTGTCCAAGTTTTGTCAGAAGAACCCGGGCAGACTTTTGCCATTTTTCGAGCGAATTTGGAATTCCACAGTAGGACCCGGGCTGAATTTGGTCAAAAAATGTTTTTTTTAACTTTTTCAAAGTTTTTTTTTGTCTATTTTCATCACTCAACCCTCCAACCAAAAAATAGACCACTAAAAAGGCCAAAAAGATAAAACACATGTCATTTGTGCATTTGTGAATGAAAAAGAAAACTTCTTGCCTCCATTGCTAAACTTTCTTGTTTGGTTGCCATTGCTCAAGGAGTGTTGAAAGGTGATTGTTGCATGCTCTAATAAGCTAGTTTGTGAGCTATTCCTACATGGTTGCAATTGTATTTTGACATTTTGTTATGTCATTTGGACTAAAACATTAATATATATGGTGGTGTAATTTGCTATGTTGCTTTACTATTAGTATAGTGGTGTATGAATTTATTTGCTGTTGCATATATCTACATATATATTTTTATAAAAAAATATGTTTTTGTATGGACGAACCCAAAACAAACCCGAACCCACCCCAAATTTTTTTTTAACAAAATTTTGAACCCGAATCTCGAACCTGAACCAGGACTAGCAACTTAGGCACTAGTCTTTGGGTGCATATCCATGGCCGTTTGACATATTTTTGGTTTTCAGATTTATTGGACAGAATTTATATCAATGTCTAGGGTTGAAACAAGGGTTTGAAGGCCAGTTTACATTGACGTTTTATTCAGTTCCTTTCACAAATGGAATTGCTTATGAGTAGTTTGTGAAGAGTTTATGCTACCTCATGCTCAGATGTTTGTTGCAAGTCCAAATTGGCTTTACAGGGCAGAAATAAGTGTTATAAAGTTGGAGAAACATTGTAGAATTCTTTGGGCATATATGCAGAGATTTCATCTTTATATCAGTCATTTCTTGTTGCTGCTGCAATCTGAGTTTTATGCAATAAAGGATCACCTTTATATTTATATTCTTGTCCTCTTGGAATGCTTTATATCTGGGTGTGAACTCAACTATTAGACTTCGCAAATCTTTTAATTGGAAAGTGTTTAATTGCTGGGCTGTATCGAATTTAAGGTTTGAGTCATTTTCAGTTTGCTAAAATTTGTGGTTTGTATGCATTTGAATGTTCTATTTTACATCATTGGCAAATATCAATCTTTCATTGCAAACAACCAAACAACACTCAAACAAACAAAGGACAAAATCAGAAATTTGAGAGAGCAGGGGTGAAAATTCAGTCATTATCTAGCAGAGATATTACAAAAAGATGGGGATAAGTAGTTATTTTATTTCATGCAGAACCTGCTAGAGAATATTGGAGAATGTGAATGACTCTATATTTTGTCTGTAGCATTATGTATAGGTTAGTTTTATATCTCAGGGAGCTTCTCTTTATAATTTTAAAAGAGGTTTTTATCCCACATACTGTTCCAGATTGAGTTTTCTCAAATGAAAGAAATTATAATGTGAACACAATAAGGGATTCCCCTTATTTGATCAGCTACAAATAATTTTTTTTTCTGTTGCAAATGTTTAATACATTTAAGATGTCTAATGAAGTTTATGAGTTGATTCAGCCTTCTAGAGTGATATCTATGGCAGCCACAAATAACTTGCATGGTGAAAGGCAGCTAACATAATAATCTATTATAATACCATTGTGGAGTTTGGTTGTTTTCTATCATGTATTCTGATCTCTCTCTCTCTCTCTCTCTCTCAATCGGGCACACAAGTATTAAGTATACAAGAGAGGAAGCAGTAAAAATACTGTTTTAAACAGACATCTCATTAGCAAATGGAAGTTTCTTGTGCAGAAACATCCCCTCTCAGCATGCCCCTTCAATCCTATTTACATCCTATCAATCTATTAATTTTATAAATTCTATTGAATATTTATGTACTTGAATCATTTCTTAAATAGTCCCTTGAGGTAGATAAGAAGTGTTAATGGATCTTGCAAAGGTTCTTTGCCTTGGAAGCCCCGAACTACTTTTTCCCTATGGCCCACGGTTGAACCCTAAGTGCATGATAGGTTTGTGGTAATGAAATCCATTTAAGTTTGTAAGTATAGATCTCCACAATCTTTTCATAGTCTCCATTCGCAAAATCATATTATTTTGGTGTTGTAATATGATTGTCCTTAAGGAAAATAATATGATTTTATAGAAAATCATATATGTGCATTTTCATTTATGTACACAATAATTACATGAGAACTTTTTCTTCTTTGCAGGCATCTACGACTACGGAACGTGTTATGTGTTGAAGAATTGTCTGTAAGTCGTTCTTATTCTTTTTGTCTCTCTTGCAATTTAGAAGGATAGCACAAGCATGCTTAAGCCATTTCAAAATTCTTGTGCTCTTATCGAAACTATTTTTATTTTAACTGTGTAACTAGTCACACTTGCCACTGCAAGGTTTTGTAAGCTGGTCTGCACAATGAGTCACATCAAAATACTTAGTAAATTATTGAGTTCCAGTTTTTATCCTTTGTATTGGCAAGACACTCGAGGGTGCAATTCCATATTACCATGCTCCTTCAACTATATACTGTGTAATAATTTTCAGGTTTAGTTCTTCTTTGTTATTTAGCTTACTACATTTTCCTTTGGTTATCCTTAAGTATCCTTCAAATCTTCAAAACTTATTTTGATTAGTGAGGATATGGTATAGTCATGAAAAAGGCTTGAAAAGTTCTTTTTTCCATTAATGGAGAACTAATCCACTCTTTATGTGTATTAAATGCATCTCGCCATGTTATTATCTTATTTCAATAAAGCATCCATATATTGTCTTTGATGAATTCTTTCAACATGTGTACATTTAAATTCTTCCTACTGAATTCTTTTTGTCATTTTGTCAGCGGAAAGTCCATGTGACCAGCACGTGTCTTGATTAATTTCCATGCTCTTGGGCATTTCAATTTATTTCATCCCTCAGTCAGTTTTCTTTGCGCCTCATCAATAAAATGTATCCATTTTTGACAATTGAGTGGAGGAAAGAAGATAACAGCATATGAGTACCTATTTAATGAAATACACTCCACGTAGAACATTTGCATCACATATAGGAGCTTAGTATAGCAATAGAGTCTCTCATTATCAATATACGATGTATGTATCTCTGTAAACGGATCAGTCATGATATGTTCATTATGATCTAGCAATAAAGCACTGGGTGGAGATCCAGAACAAGGGCTGTTGCAAACAATCAACAATTATTTTTCTGTCATGCGGGGGCTGTAGCTGGAATCAATCACTGTTAGGAACTCATAACACCCTAACAGTATACCAAAAACCACACTAATTTTTGCTTGTTTTAATTATCAATATAAAGGTCAGGTTGGCATCTTAATACCATTTGGCATAAAGATTGATTCACCAGTTTAATCTTGAAATATTTTAGGCTTCAATTAATTTCCAGTCAGAATATTACTTGGATTTCCACGTAACCATATTCTGAGAAAAAACATGATTTTGACTGCCTGGCTGAATCATTGCTACTTGGTATTTGAGTAATTCCCTATAGTTCATGCATTAACATTTAGGGCAGCTCTAAATAATTATGTAGCACAGTCAGAATTATGATAATAATTAAAAATCTCATGTAATTGTATGGCGCGCAAGGAAATTGGAATCTTTATCAAATGGGGAGGTGGTTGGCCGGCCTATGGCAAGATGAGAGCCTAGTATGATAAAAATTGGGGGCGGTATGTTCTATTGCAAGCCTTACCAAATGGATTCTTCTTGGTCGAGTTCCCCAGCTGAAGGAATAGATGGAAGATAATGAAACATGGACCTTATGTAATGGATGGGATTGACATGTACATGAAGGAATGAAAACCTAATTTTGACCATAGGAAGCAGGAAATAGATGCTGGCCCAATATGGATTTGTCTATACAACCTCCTACTAGAATACTGGGATGAGGAGATCTTGGCGGAGATTGGAAAGAATCTGGGTCCTTTCATTCAGGTGGACAAAAATTTAGAGGACAGACACTTTGGACATATTCAAGGATCTGCCTCAATCTTATGCCATACGCCACTCTTCCTCAAGAAATAGAGATCCATACAGATTGGGGAATTTGGATGCAAAAAATTGAAAGAGAAGATTAGCTCATCCTATGCCTGAGATGTAAATACAAGGGACAAGGACAACAAGAATGTTGGGCATCATCCAATACTATTGAGAGTAAATTGGACAACTCAATTCCTGGGCAGACCACAAATAAGAAGCATAGATTATTGATTGGAGAACCTTCAAACAAGGCTGAATAGATGCAAGCAATGATAGACACTCTAAAGATGCCCTCTGAACCAATGGTTAATCTACATAACCAAGAGGAGGAAATATCAAACAAAACTCAAGATACTGATGCATTAATCATACCAAGCAAGGACAAAGAACAAACTTTGCATGTGGGGCAAAAGATTATTGAAGAACAAGGGATACTTATAGAACCAATTGACCCTCTTGGCTAATGAATCAAATGAACAAGGGGTAGATAATCATAAAGATACTGCAAGGAGCCTAGAGGAGGAAAACCATTCCCAGATCCCTTCCCTGGAGCAGGAACATACAAGCACCTCCCGAAATGGCGAAAGATAATGGAGAAGGCTGACATATCTATAAAGAATCAAACAGGGGACTCTTGTAGATTGGAAGGTCTAGTTGTTAAAGGTAGTGAACACTGAGTACAACTTCAAATTGAGGAAAGTGATGATTTGCTACCAAATGTAGAAGAAAATGGTCAAGAAACCCCAAAAATAGAGGAGGAAAAAGATGATGAATAAGGTTTAGATAGTGAGGAGAGCTTTGAAGAAGGGCAAACTCTAGCAGAAAGGGGCAGTGAGAAAACCCAATCCAAGATTAAAAAAATCAACATCAAGCCCAAAGGCAAGTGAGGACCGAAACCTAACAAAGTCAAGTTTTAGATGGCAGCAAATGTCAAATGACAAAGAAAATTAAGGTCAAGGAAGGAGATCCTCCTTCCTGAGAGCCTATGAGGCTCTTAACATGGAAGCATTAGATAGATCAAAACAAAGCTGATATTGATCAGAACAATACCCCTAACAAATGGATCTTGATCAAGCGTCAGATAGATCAGAACAAAGTTGATATTGTTTTATTGCATGAGGCAAAATGAAGCAAAGAAGAGGGATTGAATTGAATCAAAGTATGGAGACAATGGTGTGGTAATTTAGTGGTGTTGGTGCTTGAGGAGGATCAGGAGTGCTGTGGAACCCGTAACCACTACTTACTCCTTAGTGGAAGAAAATCAGAATTGGATCTTAATGAGATGCAAATGGAATTTTTTTTATAATCAATTTATATGGGCCAACACCCACTATTGGCAAAAGAGAATTATGGAATCAACTCACGAGACTCTTGAGGAATATCTCCCAACAAGGGGGGAGGCTTGCAAAATATCTCCCAACAAATAGACTTTCAGGCAGCGTTACTTGGGGACGCGTCCCTAGTTTTGAAACTCCCGTCCTTGAATCGGAAATGATTTTGGGACTTAGGGATGGTTAGGGGTCCATCTGTCCCCCCCAACCCAAATTCTGAAAATTTCCAAGAAATGTCCCAAAAATGTGGAGATGGCGCTTCCTAGTGCCAGGGATGTACGACCATCCTCAGAATGGTTTGGGACGTCTGGGATGCCCCCCGCTGTCCCTCAAATGGCCGAATGTCCCCGACTAAGCAAATATTTAAAATAATCACTTAAATTAAGAAAAAAAACATTTTCTTTCACTATTGACAATGAATTCTTTTGAACTGTATATAATAGTAGAATGAGCAAGGCAGTTGTAAAATGAGCTAGAGTGTCACTACTATCCATAGAAAGAAAGCACACAACTATAGAATAAAGGTATACAAACATAATTCTTTTCCAACAATCTGCAACCATACAATTGCATACAACTATAGAATGAGCAAAAGTATGACTGCATACAACTGTAGAATGAAAGCATACAGTTGTAAGACAAAGCGGAAAGCTATGGAATGAAAAGTGTACAACTATGGAATAAGACAATATAGCTGTAATAATTTTTTGCCAAACGAAAGGCATATGACTGCACATAGTTGTTCAATGTTCACTATTGATGTGCATAGTTTAGTGGGATCACCTATTAATTGTTATGTATTAATAATGTTTTGACAATGAATTTTGAATTTTAAATGCATATTGAGCATTGACAATGAATATTGATTCCTAAAAACAAATATTATATGTTAAGGTTCTATAATGTATATGTGAATGTTCTATCCATGTTTTCATATGAACATTTCAGATTTCACTTTTCCCTATATTTATATAGACGTCCCCTAGCTGTCCCCAAAATTGGAAAAAACAATTGGCATCCTGCAATCTCGTTCCCCTATCCCCTGCTGTCTCTGTTTTGGAAACTTGGGATAATCTTGCTTTCAGGCATTTTTGGACCTAAACATGCTCCATGACATCCATACCAAAAATGGCACTATGGACTAACAGAAGAGTAGGCTTCGCAGTCTTGCAAAAAGGTTGGATTGATTTTTGTTGTTTGGAGTTTGGGAGCAGCAACCAGACACTCATGAAACCGCCATTCAACCTCTCACTAGGTCTGACCATTTCCTTCATCCAATTAGTCATAAGACACAAGGATGCCCTTGCGTGGAGCCCCTTCAAATTCAAGAACATGTAGCTAAGAGATCCAACCTTGCATAATTTGATTTAGGTATTAGGATGAGATTAGGATTGGCAATCATTCTTGTCTATTTCGAATTAACAAGAACCTAAGCTATGTTAAAAATAATCTCACGATCTAGGAACATTTCATAAACATCTTCCAGGAGAAAGAAAGAGTGGAGGAAGATTTGGCTGGGTTGAATGAAATAGTGATTGCAAGAGGAATGATTGTAGATGACTATGAAATGGAAAAAGTACTCAAACAAGAGTTATTAGAACTAATGGCCAGAAAATAATATTATTGGAGACATAAATCAAGAAAATTATGGCTAGAAGAGGGAGACAAAAACACTGAATTCTTCCACAGAACTGCGATCACAAATAGATGCAGGAAAATGATAGTGGAAATAAGGAAAGATGATGGATCTATGACACAATCCGTGGAGGATGTAAATCAAGAGGCCATCCACTGCTTTGAAGCAATTCTCAATAGGGCAAATAAGGCAAATTGAGAAGAACAATCTAATATTTTGGGAAACATTCCTCCAATTGTTACAAAAGAAGATAATGATAAACTATACAAGGAATTCACTAAAGATGAGATTAGAAAGGTAACTTTCCAACTCAATCTGAATAAAATTCCTGGTCTGGATAGGTTCTCGACTAGTTTTGTCCAATATTTCTGGGACAATTGCCAATGACCTTCATAAGGCCACTGAGGAATCAAGGAAGAAAACTACAATGCTTAGGGCATTGACTCACAAATTCCTAGCTCTAATCCCAAAGAGGAAAGAGGCGCAAAGCATGGCAGAGTTTTGACCTATTGTTTGTTAAGTTTTTGTCATTGATGTTTTGTGTCTGTGCTTTGTCGTTGCTTCTCTCAGTGTCTTTTTATATCTACTATCACTCTTTTTGCAACTGCTAATGTCTTCGATTTATGATGAGCACAATGATGAGGATGGATTCCATTATGTTACATTCAGTAAACAATACAATCTTACGTGTGTCGTGCAAGGGTGGCAGTCCTTCATATCCCAAGGATGCAAAGACACTAGTCTCGTATCAGTCCCAGCTGGCACAAATCTATTTGGTGAATGATCAAGCTTGTCCTCTGTACCCGATTTTATAAGACTGCTTCTGCAGTCATGGTTGTAATGTCTTTAGAGTCATATGTGGCGGCTGCTGCCTGGACTCTCTTGGTGTATCCTGTAGAAGTGTTAACTTCTTAAAAACGTATTCAAAGTATGCGTTTTCCTGCTGCTGCAAATTCAAATGGGTGGCATGTGTGTGTAACATGCGTTTTGAAACGCATATGGCTGCGACACAGCTAGGAATAGTATTGTTTAAAAAGACGGCTTTTGGAAGTAGCTGCGTTGGTTGAGTCTGTTTCTGTATGAATTCATGTTATTCCAAAAGCGTAGCCGTATATACATATTAAAATGCGATGACAAAAAACACAATGAAGAGTTGGTGCAAAACAGAATATAAATTAGAAGTGGCTGCGTAAGGTTGGGTTGGTGTCCTCTGAGGTAAAAGGTGTCACAAAAAATGAAAAGAATGAGATAAAACCGTGACATCTGGTCTCATTTTTTTAATGTGAGTTACTGTTTTTAGTGCAAAACAAGACACGTGCGCGATATCTTTGATGAGATAAAAAAGTGGTGGCTGTGTGTTACGGGGGTTTGTCTTTTTCGAGAACACATGGTTTAAAGAAAGTCGGGTCAGTTAACAAAAAACGCTCTTTGAGCTGCTGGCACGTGTAGCTTATTTTGAGTGATGAACGCTTCTTTCATAGCAGAGCAGCAGTAGCGCATAATTCTTTGATAATGATAAAAGATCCAAAAATTATTGTGAAAAGAAGTTTTCGGAGGTTGTACAAGCGGTGCTCAGCGAAAATGAAAAAGAGGTGAAGCATTCGCATAAAGCTCAGAAGTTCTCAACAAAAATTGTGATGTAAAATTTTGAAAAGTTGTGATAAGTCAGGGGGAGATGGAAACTTTATGAGCACTAGAAATATATCAGATTATCAACAGAATTCTACATCCTTCCACAAGTTTTACAGAACTCACGTATGAAAGTTCTTGAGGTCTTTTCAACTCTATTGGACTGTGGAAAATGAAGTTTAGTTTTCAGTGGGTCTTTGCAACTTCAGTAGAGACATAAAGCTTTATTCTGGTTCACTAATGTTATTCTAAATCTACTTTCAACAGAAAGGTTGTTGCCTTTTAGGACAAGTTGAAGTCTGTATTGTTGACAGACTAAGTAAGAGTTGTAGCTCTTGGATGTAAAGGATTGTAGCCCATTTTATGAGATCATTGGTACCGTTTTTTACCCATCCTGGGTTTTCCATGAGAGAAATTTCTGTGTCTTGCTCCCTTGTTGTTTGTTTGCATTCTCTGGCTTTGTTTTCATTAAAAGTTGTTTTAAATACTGATTCACCCCCTCCCCCTCTCAGTATTTTTCATTCTTTCATTGCTCTTTGCAATAGAGTTTAGAAAATCATCATCAATATAGTGGCCAACAAATTGAAAGGCGTCCTCAAAAAGATCATATCAGAAGAATAGAGTGGCTTTTCCTTGGGAATGTCAAGAGTAAAAGGCATCATTGTTGTGCACAATGCAATTCATTTTGCAAGGAAAACTAGAGCAGCAAGCATGATTGTGAAGCTTGACATCCTCAAAGCCTATGATCTGGAGGATAGGGTTTTCCTAGTAAGCATATTGGAAAAGTTTGTATTCAACAATATATGGATAGCATGGATTAAAGGCTGCATAACCACCCCAAGTTTTCAATATTGGTCAATGGAGCATCACAAGGCTTGTTCTCATAGACAAGGGAATAAGGCAGGGAGATCCTTTATCTTCTTTCCTCTTCATCATTATGGCAGAGGCCCTTGGGAGAAGCAGTTGTCACTTTAGGGAGTAATGAAGATGGGATGTTGATCACCCTGCAAACCACCTTGGTCACACATTAGTAGTTTGTTGATGGTACAATGCTCTTTGGAGAAGCTAGCTGGATGGAAGTCAGAGTCATCCAATCCCTTTTGGAAAACTACTACAAAGAATTAGGGCAAAGTATCAACTGGAGGAAATAAGAGGCCTTTTTCTTGAACACTTAGCCCAATTGGCAAACAAATATAGCAAGATTTTTGGACCCTAAGATAGCAAACTTCCTAGGAAGATTCTGGGAATGCCTTGAAACTTTAAAAAATTGAATGATTGTACTATCCAAATACACAAATATATAGAGTTTACAATAGCTTTCAACAAAAAAGCAAAGTCATCTAAATATAGACGACTAAAAATAAACTAATTAAGACAACTAAAAAATAGAACCTAAATAACGAGCTAAAAATAGTAAGAACCTAGGATATTAAAAATAGTCTAATACTCTACCTCAATGGTCATTCTATCAACTACACCAAGTTGCCCCCTAAACTTGACAAACTTTTCTAGACTAAGAGACTTGGTGATAATAGTTGTAGTTTTGTCCTTAGTGGGGACATACTACAACATCATGGATCCATCTTCGACAAGGTGGTGGATGTAGTGACAATGAAGGTCAACATGCTTTGTCCGTTTATGGAAGACTGGATTTTTGTGTAACTTCAGAACTCCTTGATTAGCATAGAACAAGGGAGGAAGTCCTGCTTGAGGCCTGTGCATGTTAACACGCATCCCTCTAAGCCAAAGTGACTCACAAGTTGCCTTAATAGTACCCCAATATTTAGCTTCAGTAAAGGAGAGTGATATTGCCTGCTGCTTCTTGCTGGTCCATGTGACAACACCTATGAGCAAATTGAAAGCATACCTAGTAGTAGACTTTTTGTCATCAACATAACTCGCCCAATCTGAGTTTGTAAAACAAATGACCTGTGGATCTGTGTCTCTACCGTAGACAATAGCAAAATTAGGAGTGTCCTTCACATATCTCAGAATATGCTTCATTGCAACCCAATGTTCAGCTTTTGGGATTGTCATCAAGCGAGAGATGGAGCTCACAACATAGCTAATGTTAGATCTAGTGGCAATGAGATAGACGAGGCTGCCCACTAGTTGCCTGAATGTTGACTCATCCACCACCGGTGAATCTGATTTTGTTGAAAGTTTCAACCCTTTCTCCATAGGTGTGTTAATCCTAACCGGTTACTGAGAGGGGGGGGGGGGTGAATCAGTAAATACAATTTCCATTCCAATTAAACCTTATTTATATATATTCTTTCAGAATTAACAGAATATAATCAATCACTCATAAACAGAAATAGAAATACACAGGTCAACACAACATATATACATGGAAACCCTCGGTTAGAAGGAGAAAACCACGGTGGGACAGAACCCACAACTTTACTACTGCAGTAATAAAGATGCCTTGTTAAAGGCTTACAAAGCACTGGTAAGAGTGCTACCCGGTAAAGGGATTTGGTAGAAGACCTGTTAAGATCTTGACCCTGTTAGGAGTCGCCTTGTGAAAGGAATTTCAACACCAATTAAGATGTTACTCGGTGAAGGGATTTATACAAGAACCTGTTAGGGTTCACCCTAATTGAGGGATTTGAATTTGCTCTCACAATTCAAAGCAATGATCTATAATGACACCTTTTGTCTGATCAGATCATATCTGTTATCCTTTTGCTCTGCTTGGTTGTTGAACCCTTCTCTGTCTTTCACTTCTCAGAAGATTCTCCTTCCTCTGCTCTGTTCGCTCTCAACATTCAACAACACTTCTTATGTATACCATGACTTGTATTTATAAGACATTATTCTTATTAAAAATACTTTCTCATAGTTCCCGCAAGTTGTAAACTCACCCATAAATCATGCATGCAAAAAGCTTGCAAAATGATCTTGAGTTTACCTTGAAACATTTGTGTAGAAATAAAGCTAACTCCAGTTAAAAAGATAACTTTGGTTTCAATTGTGAATGCTCTGTATAATCTGGTTTTAATTGAGACAACTCAGCATAATCTGGTTCGGATTATCATGCAGTTGACCGGTATTTAAACTCTGTTTGGTCTATCGGTGCATATTACAGAGTATGATTAGTCTATCGGTGCTCCGGTGGGATTGATATTTGCATTTTACTTAACCAATGACAACTTAAATATGTCAACAATCTTCCCCTTTGGCATTGGTGGCAAAACATCACCTTACATTCCCTGTCGTGTAGACTTCCCCTGTGCTGTCTATTAATTTCTTCTTCTTTCTTCTGTATCTGAATCTTCTTACCAGTATCCTGATCTCTTCCCATCTTGTATCTTGATCTTCTTTAAGTCCTGATCTTCTTCCCCTTTTTGCCTCCATAAGACAAAGGGTAGTCATAGAATGGCCTTGTTTAAATCTGTAACTTTGTGAAGATATCTTTATATATTTTCTTTGCTGAGTGAAGAAATAGATTCCATAGATCGGTGACATGCTCCAGATTTTTCTGTGCTGCTTGTAGTGATACTATTATGTTTTCCATGTCTTCTACGGTTTTGTAGTCCGGTTCCTTGATCAGGTTTTCGGCCTCGGTTATTGTCATGTGCATAAGACCAAATGTAATGGCAAGGAATAATTGGAATCCAATGAGATCTTGGATTCTCTTAGTCTTCTCTTCTGAAGCTTTTCTGATACTTCGAGCAAGACTGGTCATTTCCCTGCTATATTCTATTGTAGATGTGTTCTTTACATCACACTTTGATGAAAGAACTCCAATTTCTTCTAAAGTTTTGGATATCTTCTCAGTGATATCCTAAACAAAGACTTCAAAGTTTGAAGTCCTGGTCATTAGACTTCTTGCAACCTGTAGTTGTTGCTAGAGTACTCTTGTGTTTGTAGATACTGTTACCTTTAACTCTTCAACCTTTTTATGTAGAATTTCTACTCGCTTCTTTTCAGAGTGATCAATGGCTATAGTCTCTGGATCGGTGACATCTTCTCCAATTGCTTGTGCCAATATTTCCAATTGATCAATAACGGGTTCTTCTTCATCAATTTTTGCATCCGGTACAAAGTTGTACAAAATGTTCCTTACACTAGAGAGGACCATGTCCTGTTTCCTCTTGGTGAGCTCCTTAAGTTGTCTAGTTGACATCTTGCTTATGTCAACGATAGTTTCACTAACTTTGCTCCTTTTGGCTTCAGTTTTTGTTGCAAAAGTTAGTTTCCTCTTAGATGAGGATGAGCTTGGAACATCTACCGGTTCTTTCTGACCTGTTTCTTGTTCCGGTTGTTCTCCCGCAGGCTTTTCGTGTTCAGTGTTGGCAAGTACTTCCTGTTGTTGAGGTATGTCATCGTGTTGCACCTTTTGTTGCTGATAGATTCCCTGTTGTGGTGCTTCTTCTTGTTGTACTTCCTCTTCCGGTAGGACTACTTCCTCCATATGGACTTCCTGTTCAGGATGTACGAGCTCTTCTGGTGGAGCTTTGGTGCAGGAGCACCACACACAATCAATCCAGGGACAAAGACTAAGAAGACCTACAAGGTATTCAAGGAGGATCATAAGAGTCAACAAGACAATCAGAGGCTAAGGCAAATCAATTGGGAAATACTAAAGCCTATAATGGCTTTTGATTCTATGTAATAGGAACAAATCCTAGAAATTGTTAAAAAAGTCCTAAATGGACCAAATCTTGATTGTATGGGGGACCAAAAGTGTCCAAACATCAATATTTATTTCTCAAAGTCTAGAATAGGTTATTAAATAAGTTTGAGTCTTTAGGTGTCTTTACCAAGGGAGTTTTCAATTAAATAAATCCTTTTTATAAGCCAAAATTCAAATATTCAAATAGTAACGGCTATTTTAGGATTTTAGAGGGAACTAGTAGTTTGTTATGTTTTAAGACTTTCACTTAACCACTCAACTCAACGATGAAAGTTGGTTGAAATGGTTATTTGGAAGTTTCATATTAGGAGGCAATCCATTGTACGGGTATGAAGAGCCTGGCATACGGACTGGTGGAACTGTAAGCAATAAAACCTTTGATTTCTGCAAATTCATCGATTTTTGAAGTCTTGAATTGATTGGTCTGATGTATTAGGAGATTAACAGGGTTTCCTTATTCAATGTAAGCTATTTTGAATAAATTTCATACTGAATTGAACCTACTGTTACGCCAGTTACACTACAAACAACATTTCTTTATTCTGATTTTACTGTTACAGTAAGGCTGTAGAAGAGATGGGAGTCATTCCATGAATATAGAGGCCTAATCTTCATGGAGTGACATTGTCTAACTTGTATCATAAGTTTCTAACTTTGCATATGCAGCACAGAGCAGGGTAAGTGTGATCACAGTTCAGAACAGAGAGGGAAAACAGTGAAAATGGGTGCCAAAGTATAGCAGTGAGCAATCTGTTCAAACGAGGGGTGGATTTTATGTTGGAAAATGTTCTAACATGTTGAATGGATGGTGAATCATTCATAAATTTGTTGTAGGAGTGTATGGAGACGTGACATTGAGAAAGCCCTAAGTAGCAAGGGTTTGGAGTCCCAAATTGGGGGTTTTGATGTTGCAGAGCGTTGGGGACTAATTCCTTTTGTGTTTGGCCAATTTAAGACATAACTAAACACTGTCCAGGAGTTGGGGTCATTAGGTGAGGTCTGGCTAATACTTCCTTTGTTAAATCAGTCATTTTCATATACTAAAACAGTGCATCAGTCATAGACAGGGACATTGGTCCAAAACAACCACAAAGAAGTGTTTGATATGTTGTAGTACTCTGAAAAGGGTATCTATAAATGACAATATCTTATCAAGTGCTTTGAGAAAAGACAAAGTTATTCCTATTTTTAGTCTGCTGCAGGGCTACTAGCTTGGTGGATTAGGTCTCTGGCAGATTGAAGAAGATTGTGTAGGATGGGAGTTTGGAATTGACCTAGTTTTCTAAAAGTTTTGAAATCCAAGTGGATTGGAACATATAAAGCCCAAAACATCACTTAGAAGTCTAGGGGATAAGTTTGAGAAGTGAAGTCTTCAAGTCACTTAAGGGTTTGGGTAGGTTATAGTGCCTAAACCCCTGAAATTTCTAAGTTCTCTTGTGTTTTCAATACCACCACCCTTCCCTCTGCATCAAGCTTCCTCTCCATGATTTACTTGTTCTTCTGGTGGAGCTTCTTCTCCATGATTTACTTGTTCTTCCAGTGGAGGCTCGGTATGCTGCTCCTCATCTGCATGTTGCTTATCCTCAACAGTTTCTTTCTCATCTACCCCTTTTTCAGTGGTCATCTTATCTGATGACTCTGTTATTACCTTATCGGTTACTGAGAGGGGCGGGTGAATCAGTAAATACTAAATTTCTTCCGTTTTAAAACTTATGAGCAGATTCTTGAATGCAAAGTAGAAAGTTAATAGTCATTCACAAGCCTAAACCAAACCACACAGATCTACTCAAGTATTTATACATGGAAACCCTCGGTTAGAGAGAAAAAACCACGGTGAGACAGAGCTCACAACTTCACTAGTTCTACATGAAGGTGCCCTGTTAGGAGCATACAAAGCACTGGTTAAGGTGCTACTCGATTAAGGGAGTTTTACAAAAGATCGGTTAGGATCTTAGCCCTATTAAGATTTGCCTGGTTACAGGACTTTGAACATCAACAAAGATGTCACGTTGTTAGGGGATTTTTATAACGAACCGATTAGGTTCACCCTATTAGAGGGATTTGTATACGATGTAACACCTTTTAAAAGCAGTGATCTATAATGACACTGATTGTCTGATTAGATCATACCTGTAGATCTCTTCCCCTGTTTGCCTGGCTGTTGATCTTCCTTTTTTACTTCACCTTTGTGCCTGTAGCACTCCTTAGAAGATATCTTTCCTCTGCTCTTCTGCAATCTCCAACTATAAGCAACAACAACAACATACTTTGCGTCCCATGACTAATATTTATACAAGAGTGATCCTCTTGATTCACGGAACCGCTAGGGAGTAAACTTGACCATAAAATATGCAACGCAAGAAAGCTGTGTTGTGATCTAGAGTTTATCTTGAGACTATCCGTTAGAATTTAAAGCTAACTTCTTGTTGAAAGATTGACTTCACAATAGAGTATTGGATGTCTAGCATAATCAGGCTCTTAACTCAAACTGTAACTCAAACTGTAACTCAAAAATAGGATCGGAGTTAACTATCAGTTAGATCAGTACCGGTTTGTTGTTGGATGCTGAATAAGATCGATACTGAGTACTTGGTTCAATCTACCAGTTTATCTAACTACTTAGTTGATTGGTGCACACACTATGTGCCTCATCTATCGGTGTCATCTAAGTGATGGGAGAGATCGGTGATCTTCGACCGGTGTGAATGGGTTTGATGAAATACACTAATGACAACTTAAATTGCTAACAGACTCTCCTAGTACGTGTTCCTTTGGTAGAACTTGTTCTCCCAGATTCACTTGTTCACTAGTTGTGAGCGTTTCTGTTGGAACTTGTTGCTCACCGACTTGTTCATGAGTAGTGAATTGAACCGGTGGTTCCCGTACTGTTTCAGGTTCTTCCTGCGAACCTGTTGTCTTCAGAGTACTGAAGTCATATTGTTGCTAGAATTCTAGTGTATTATTATACACTTCCTTTTCATATCCATTGATAATTTTAGTGACCCTATTCTTTGTGTCCAGATCCATTGACACTTCCTCCATTAGAAGTTTAGTTGTCTCTTCACTGAGACCTGGTTTTACCTGTGTCAATGTTTCCTTAGCTATTTTATTGTTGGTTGCTAGACTGGTTCGCCATTTAGCGATAATTCGTTGGTTCAGTTCTGGAGGAAATTTGGCCCTATAATCTCTAGGACTTCTGTTGAAATCTAAGAAAGTTTCCAACAGGGCAACCTCTATTTTTTGCTTATCTTCTTCTACTAACACATTGAACCATTTGGTTGCATTTGATACTTCGCCAAAACCCATGACTTCAACAATGTTATCTATAGTCAGTGTTCGAGCCTTACCTTTTATTGGGGATGACAATAGAGTTTGTGGAGTTAGATCATGAGCTTTATCATCCGTTATGTCAACAATCACCGATACTCTTGCAGGTTTGTTCTTGATAGAAGTCTCAGCGCCCAATATACCCTTCCTTTCCCGGTGTCTTTGACTAGTGGCTCTGTGGTTTTCTGGCATTCTTCTTCTACCTGGTGTTGTCATTGAAGAAGACTTGTCCAGGTAGCAACACCTTCTTCATGTACCTTGTCCACATCTCCAATAAGCACTTGACTTATCCTTCTTATCCTGAAACTTGGCTTGTAGAGTTTTGCTTGTTGGGTTGCCTCTTCCAGAGTTAGACGATTTTGTACTTCAAGTGGAGCTTTTATCCTTAGCTCTTTCTCCTTATCAAGTGAAGACTTCCATCTTCCTTCTATGATCTCTAGCAAATCATCCGGTATTATTTTGTGAAGCTCAGTTGGTGTGTAGTTGAACTTGTGGATACAGTGAACTACAACTTCTTCTAGCTTTCTTTCGTCCTCTTCGTTGCTAAGACCATATCTCCTTCCAATTGTCCCAATCCACCTCGTTCCTTAACTACTCCAACGAATTCTTCAATAGTTGGTTTCCTTCCTCTCGGTGCATCCTCCTTCACCTGATTCACAGATTTCCTCTTTCTGAGAAGAGTTGTGTCTTCAGTCTTTGTTTCTTCTTGTTCTTCCCCTTGCTTATTGGACACATGTTGTGCTCTTCTCCTTTGAACTTTGGGTTCTTTTAATGGTTTCTTCTTTGGTGTGGGAGACCTCTTCACATAAACCTTTTTAGGTTCTTTTACCGAAGATTTCTTCTTCAGATTTTCCAAAATTTCCTCATATGTCTCAAACCGGTATGAAGAGAGATCTAGATCACTCTCTTGTAAAGCATCCGCATAAGCCTTGGCTGTCTTAGTGGAGATTTCATAACTGAGCTCCGGTGCATACCCAGTTCTTGGCTCCACAACCTGAATAATGCAGTGATCGGTGGTGACAAGAAAACACACCTCATCCTTGTATGAATCAACAATAGTTGAGGGAATCCATTCCCTGGCGTGCATCTTAGCTGGAAGGCCTTAAAGTAATTTGTCATAACTTTTCTAAACTGGTTTCCCAGTCTGTTAGCCATATCACTTATTTGAATCATTACTGGTCTATCTGTTTGCCATGTTACTTTGCCTATTCCCGAAAAGAAATTCTGATAATAAAAGAATAGACATACCAATAGGGTTCCATATTTCAGGAACTTCAGAAAACCAAGCTTCAAATTTTCAAAAATCTGCCCTCGTAGCATGGCGCATATATCATACTGGGCGTTGTCATGCATGATCCAGTTTGCGGCGTGAACTGCTCCTCCAAGCACACTGTTGAGGTTGCTCGATTGATAGATTTTGTACCCTATCACTGCAGACACAAACCGAACTCCCTCATCCTCTATATCGTTGACAGTCATCAACCGACTGTCGGACTTCGATTTTGTTAACCTTGTGACAACTGCATTCGGAATGGTTCTGAGGGTAAGAGCTTCCCCTTTGTTGCTATATCCGGTAACCCTTTGCAGATCCTCCTTAGTGATTGGTGTGCATGCACCTTTTGCTAGCCAGAACCCTGGTTCGTGCACACGACTGGGAACCAATCCTATCCAATCCGGTCGAAACACGGTTGGATAACAGACTCCATTGATCAATCCCGAAGATACGAGCTTCACATACTTATCCTTAAGCTTTCCATCTTGGCATAGTGAGAGATACTCACTATGGATGAAGGTTTCACCCAACTCTTCTTGCGTAGCGTGAATAAACACAGAAACATCTTCAGTCAGTAGAACTCCATGAGGCATCGATGAGAGTGCACCTGTCATGTCATTTTCCCTGTTCTGCACTGGCATGATGTCGTAAACGGGTCGGTCGAATTGGTTTCCTTGAATAAGCTTGACGACAGAAGATGATGATGCCATCATATTGTGACCGGTTTACACAGAGAACTTTACAAAGATAATTTAGCAAAGACCGTAAATCAAAGCAAGAGAAGATTACTCAATCGTAAGAAGTCAAAAATCACAATTCGCAAGTAAAGTGAAAAGAGTAATCATCCTTCCCTTATATAGATTTAGGGTTTAACAGTAATTACCAAATGGTAACATTTGTTAACGGCTATAGCATTAATTTCCTTTACCTAATCTTTTCCTTGACAACAGGTTCTCATGTCTTTACCTGTTGATCAAACCTCGATTGTGATGTTGGTACTTACCTGTCTGATTCATACGATAGACCGGTAACTTCTTCCAGTTCTACTTTATGACTGCGTGAGTTCATTGCTCACTAGTCCTATCGGGAACAGTAGGCGGACTATCGGTTCCCTCTAAGCCTTTTGGGCTCAGTTAGCTGAGGAGATATCACCATCAACAAATGATGATCTTCCTTCTGTATTCTCCTCAACGGAGCTTTTTGATTCCTTCTTGAACCAAATCTTCTTAACTTCTTTCTCAGTCTCCTTTCCCTTGTTGCCCTTTTGATTGGGAGATGAGGTCTTATTCACCAGTTTGACCGATCCTCTTCTTTTGTTCACTAACTGGTTTCTACAATCTTTGGCCAGATGTCCAAATTTGTTGCAGGTGTAACAGACTATCCCGGTTGCCTTCCATGGATTTACCCTTCTATTCTTAGGTGAACGACACCAGGAGTCATTATGACTATGTATGCGAGAGTTAGCACAATTGATTGTCCTCTGGTTCTCATTCCTCTTAGGAAATATCGATCTTGGTGGGGATCTGAATGCCATAGTTTTGGATCTGCATTCATCAGGCTTGTGTCCAAACTTGTTGCATGCATAGTAGTAACCTTTGAAGCTTCCCCTGCTTCCACTGGACATATTGTTGGCACGAGACCTACCTCATAAGTCTTGTGGCCATACTTGCAACAACTCCTGTAGTGACTGTTAGAAGTAATTAGTTTTACTAGTGCATTTTTACAGTCATTTGTTTTATGACCCGGTTTACCACAGTGATTGCAAGAGGTTTTGAAGGTCTTTTTTTCCTTTGGCTTGGGTTGATTTCTCCCTCTTTTCCATCTTGTCTTTCTTGACTCCAGAGGACTCACTGGTTTCCTTGCTGCTTTGACCAGTGAACCCAAGTCCTGTGGGATCCTTGTTCTTTCTTTGAGCCCTCAATTGCTCATCAAGCTTTTCCGAGCTCTCATTGTATCTTCTAAGTGTCTCATTTCTATCTTTGAGAACTTTCATCTTTTCTTTTAGTTGGTACACTTCAATAGCCAGTGTTTTGCATGCCATCCTTATCATGCCAATTCTTTTGCATGTTTGCATTTTCTTGTGTAATTATCTGCATGTCTTCTTGAAGTTGCAGAACAACAAGATCACTTTCCCTTACTGCGTCTTCTGCCAGATTTCTCGCTCTTCCAGAGGCTGCCAGTGATTTCACGACACTGTTCCTTCCATCTTCAGCTTTCCTCTTTTCCTCAATGATTTCAGTCATTCTTAGAGCATTGGCTTCCTGCTCCTTTTTCAGGTTGGAAATCTGATCGGTTAGAATCTAATTCCTCTCCATGAGATCAGAGACGACCTCCTCTGCTTCATCAGATCCACTTTGTCCTGAGAGCTCTTCAATAGTTTCATTGCTCTCACTAAGTTGTAGAGCTAGCTCCTTTCTTTTTGCAAGGGACCTTCTTACCCTGTTCTCAAGAGAGGCAATGATGTCATTGGCTTCTTCAAGGTGCTTCTAATACCTGTAACCCTCCATGATCTTTCCTCAAGCGGTTAAGCCTTAAATCTTTGAGAACGTAGTGCTTTGATACCAATTGTAAATCCTAATCGGTTGCTGAGAGGGGGGGTGAATCAGTAAATACAATTTCCATTCCAATTAAACCTTATATATATTCTTTCAGAATTAACAAAATATAATCAATCACTCATAAACAGAAATAGAAATACATAGGTCAACACAACATATATATGTGGAAACCCTCGGTTAGAAGGAGAAAACCAAGGTGGGACAGAACCCACAGCTTTACTACTGCAGTACTAAAGATGCCCTGTTAAAGGCTTACAAAGCACTGGTAAGAGTGCTACCCGGTAAAGGGATTTGGTAGAAGACCTGTTAAGATCTTGACCCTGTTAGGAGTCGCCTTGTAAAAGGACTTTCAACACCAATTAAGATGTTACCCGGTGAAGGGATTTATACAAGAACCTGTTAGGGTTCACCCTGATTGAGAGATTTGAATTTGCTCTCACAATTCAAAGCAATGATCTATAATGACACCTTTTGTCTAATTAGATCATACCTATTATCCTTTTGCTCTGCTTGGCTGTTGAACCCTTCTCTGTCTTTCACTTCTCAGAAGATTCTCCTTCCTCTGCTCTATTCGCTCTCAACATTCAAGAACACTTATTGTGTATACCTTGACTTGTATTTATAAGACATTATTCTTATTAAAAGTACTTTCTCATAGTTCCACCAAGCTGTAAACTCACCCATAAATCATGCATGCAAAAATCTTGCAAAATGATCTTGAGTTTACCTTGAAACATCCGCGTAGAAATAAAGCTAACTCCAGTTAAAAAGCTAACTTCAGTTTCAACTGTGAATGCTTTGTATAATTTGGTTTTAACTGAGACAGCTCCGCATAATCCGGTTCGGATTATCATGCAGTTGACCGGTATTTAAACTTATACCCGGTTGGTCATACATTCCTTGTATGTCTTGTAAGACCGGTTGAAAACATTCTGTTTGGTCTACCGGTGCATATTACAGAGTATGATTAGTCTACCGGTTTGATTAATCTACCGGTGCTCTGGTGGGATTGATGTTTTCATTTTACTTAACCAATGACAACTTAAATATGTCAATAAGGTGTAGATGCTGGTTTGCAATCATGCATCCAAAATTTATCTAACAAAATTTTGGCATACTTTAACTGAGAAATGAAGATGAAAGTATCTGTCTGCCAAACCTTTACACTAAGACAATAAATGAGAAGTCCCAAATCTGTCATATCAAAAGTCTGGCACAATTTTTGTTTGACCTACTCGACCAAATGTGCTGCACTACCAATAATGATCAGATCATCAACATAGATGACAAGAATAAGAATCTCACCACTAGCATGCTTGAGATATAGATTAGAATTAGAGGGGCTCTATTGAAACTCTTGATCAAGCAAATAATTATCAATCTCGATGTACCATGCACGGGGAGCTTGTTTAAGGCCATAGAGAGCTTTACCAATTTGCAAACCTGATGTTCTTTACCCACAACCTGAAAACCGGAAGGTTGTGTCATGTAGACATCTTCTTGCAGATCACCATTGAGGAAAGCACTCTTGACATCCATCTGATGTATGTGCCATCTAGATTGAGTTGAATGGGCGAGGATAAGACTAATGGTACTCATTTTGGCCATGGGAGCAAATGTCTCCTCGTAGTCGATGTCCCTTTGTGAAAACCCTTTAACTACTAATCGTGCCTTGTACTTATCAAGTGTGCCATCAACCTTATACTTGACCGTATACACCCATTTGCAACCAATGGGCTTCTTCCTTGGTGGAAGATTTGACAAAACCTAGGTGTTGTTTTTCATGAGACTTTGATGTTCAACTACCATAGCTTGTTCCCACTTTGGTATGCCCTTAGCCTCTAAATATGTTTGAGGCTTAAAAATACTGTGAATGTTTGCCATAAGAGCATAGTTGACTGTGGTATGCAACTTGCTCTTATTCTGAGAAGATCTACCCTCAACAAGTTCATCATCATGAATATCACTAATGGTCTTGGCTCACCACTTAGGTTGGAGAGTAGAAGGACCAACATCCACTACAAGAAGAACATCACCTGGAATCTTCGGATGTGGAGCTTGAATGTCGTTAGGAGGGGTGGGTGGAACATGGATGTTTGAATCCCTACTATTAGTTGAACCAAATGGAAGATGAACTTCCAAATTTGTAGCCTGTGGAGGTTGATCCTTAGGGCTTAAAATTGGAGAAGAAGGCTAAAGTGGACCTCCTTCATCAAACACCACATCTTGACTGAATATGAGATGATCATTATCAACATCAATCAATCAATAAGCCTTATGTGTATCATTGTAGCCTGTGAACATCAATTTTTGAGTCTTGGAATCCATTTTGGTGCGCTTGGCATATGGAATCCAAACATAAGCTGTAGAGCCAAAAATCTTCAGATAATTGATTTTGGGCTTCTGTTTAGACCAAGCTTCCTCTGGGGTCATCTTCTTAACGATGTGTGTGGGAGACCAATTTAGAATATAAATTGCAGTAAAGACCACCTCTTCCCAAAACTTCTTTGGAACATTTCTATGCTCCAACATCGATTGAGCCATCTCAGTGACTGTATAATTCCTGTGTTCAACAACACCATTGTTGTGGGGTGTAAGGTGTAGTAAGCTGATGCTTAATCCCATCAAATGAACAATATTCTCAACCATTGTCAGACTGAAGAGTGACAATCTGATAACTTGAGTCTTTTTCCACTAAGGCCTTGAACTTCTGAAACATACTGAACACTTCTGATTTACGTTGAAGAAAATACACCCACATTTTCATTCTGACATCATCAACAAATAGCAGAAAATACCCGCATTCTGTGATTGATGGAATGTTCATGGGTCCACAAATATTTGCATGAACAACTTGCAAGACCTTGGATGCTCTCCAAGCATCACCATCTAAAAGCGGAGTCCGATGTTGCTTCCTGTCCTGACATGCTTTGCAAACTCCATGATGTTGTGTCCAAATCTATGGTAATCCAACAACTAGACTATCTTGAGCCAACTGAGAGGGATAATGGATATTTAGATACCCATACGATTGATGCCAAAGATTGCTCATGGAAATACTTTTCATTGCCATGGCTTTCTCTTGAGAATGACCTATATCAATGAGTCTATATAGACCACGATACTCAAGACCAATTGCAACTGTATTGTGAGACTCCCTGTCAACAATACTGCACTTGTACGAATTGAAGATGACATCCAGTTGGGGAGAATAAAGCATAATTTGACTGACAGATACTAGATTGAGCTTCATACCTGGGATAAAGTATACGTTGAGAAAGATCAAAGCATTCCTACAAAGTGAAATCTGAACGTTTCCTTTGTTGACAACTGTATACTCCTCGCCTCCTCCAAAGACCATTGAATTAGAGAAAGGTGTGAAGTCTGTGAATCAATCCCGATGATGTGTGAAATGTCGAGAGGCAACAGAGTCAATGTACCAATCAGATGATGTTTCATGAGTTGATGGGCATGTGGCCATGAACGCATTGGAGGCAAACTCCTGATTAGAATTGTAGCAACTTGGGCCTTCTGCGGAAACCCTCCCTGTGAAGATTGTGCTTCCTCAAAAGACCATTGAGTCAGAGAAAGGTGTGAAGTCTGTGAATGAATCCTGATGATGTGTGAAATGCCAAGAGGCACCAGAGTCAATGTAGCAATCAGATGATGTTTCATGAGCTGATGGGCATGTGGCCATGAGCGCACTGGAGGCAAACTCCTGATTAGAATCATAGCAACTTGGGCCTTCTGCTAAGACCCTCCCTGTGAAGATTTTGCCTCTGCCAAACATTTCTTGCAATCTATCTTTATGTGCCCAAATTTGTGACAATAATTGCACTGCACACTCTTCTTTGAAGATGCCTGAGGTTTATTTGGTGCTTTCTGCTAGGAGGACTAAGGCTTACCTTTGTGTTTGTTCAAGGCTTTGGCTATGAAGGCCACTTGTTTAGAAGAGGATGAATTAGCATTGCTTCCAAACTGTTGCTTCCATCTGTCCTACTGTAGAAGCTTTTTGGAGAGATCTGGAAACTTCATATCAACATTAGTAGAAGTGATATTGAGTGTCTCAATGAAATACTTGTAGGATTAGGGTAGGCTTTTCAACGTGATCACTACTATATCTTCTTCCTCCATCTTGCACCCAATAGCCTTGAACGAGTCACAGATGTCCTTGATCTTTGTGAGATGTGCTTGGAGAGACATCTTCACATCCATCATGATAGAAAACAACATATTTTTTAAAAAGAAAGCGCAACTCTTGTTGGACATCTCATGAAGATCCTTTAAGAGATCCCAGATCTCTTTAGCTATTTTGTTAGAAGGCCGCTAAGGGAGCTGATCATTGGTAACAAAAAAGTTTTATGAGCATGACGACTTCCTAGTTACACTCATCAAATTTGTACTGATTTGACCTAGTCTAAGTAGGACATGTTTCTTTTCCCAGAACAATCTTATCAAGACACTGATATTCAAACATTGTCATCATGTGCTGCTTCTAGGTGTTGTAATTGCAGCCACTAAATCGTTGATTTCCCTCCAACATAATGTTGGTCAAAGATGCCATCACAAAATATGAGGTTATTGGTCAACCCTGTGAAGGCACGAAAATTGAGGTAGACGTTGCACAACTTTCAAGACTAAACACGCTGGAAAAGCTGAAGCAAAAACAAACCAGACTATAATAAACTTGAGAAAAAGAAAAAAAATGTCTGAAAAAACTTTCTTTTTCCTGAAAAAAGACCAGAAAATCCTAAACGGGTTTTAAGGGTGAATAACCTGTTTGCATAGAAACCCATGAGTAGAAATCCAATTGTCAGATTTAGGGTTTTGTGCCCAAATAAAAGTTGAGAAAAAATTCTTGTGCCCACGATTTTTAGAAGACCCTAGTTGGGTTTAATTAGTTGTAGGAAAACTCTGATAAAACTAGACAAAATTCGCAGTTTTAGAGCAAAAAAATCAGAAAAAGCCAAAAATCGCATGGGTAAAGGGGACAAAAATCGTGCCTCAGAAAATGCGGCTGATGTAGGTAGAGATCACTGACCTTTTGATGGGGTTGTTAATTCAAGACAAACTTATTATTCAAATTTCAATTTACTTTTATATGCAATGTTGATTATATATATCTAATGATTCTAACAGTGCTGATGTTTATTTGCAGGAGTCTAAAACTGAATGTATGTAAATGCAATAAACTTGTATTTTACTATGCTTAAATTGCAATGAAGAAATGTATGCAAAACTGTATTGCTGTTCACTGTACTTCACACTTAATGATTTCGGTTCTAATACTAAACAGACCGATCAATATTTATACATGCTGGGAGTGAATGGCCACGTCTATGATAGACATGACTCCTTGAGGAGTCACGCCTATCATAGGTGTGACTCATAGTCATGTCCTATGATAATACATTGTATCTGAAACATAACACCGCTTCAATACATATCAGGTTGATACCGATTCATTACCAATGGTTATCGGGTTTAATACCAATTCATTACTAATGGTTATTGGGTTTAATACCGATTCATTACTAATCAGGTTGATACTGATCCAATATCAATTATGATTCAATACTCATGTTTATCAAATTGATTCGATCATAAAGAAAATCGTGTATATATATATATATATATATTGATAATAATAATTATCATTATATATATATTGATATATATATATATATATATATATATATATATATATTCTTCTTTAATCTGATAAAAAATATGTATGAATTTCTGAAATTGATATATATACATTATAATATGAATTTATCTGATCGTGGCTATATGCAACAACACTCCCTCTTAGCTAGGGAAGATAAATCATATCTATCACATTTCTCGTGATAAGAAGTCTCACATATCTCGTGAAGACAAACATCACATAACCCGTGATGATAAGTATCACATAACTCGTGATAAGAAGTCTCACATATCTCGTAAAGACAAACATCACATAACACGTGATGATAAGTATCACATAACTCGTGATAAGAAGTCTCACATATCTCGTGAAGACAAACATCACATAACACGTGATGATAAGTATCACATAACTCGTGACACTTAAAGGATGATATGCTTGAGAATATTATAGTCTCCTTATGCATCCTAGCTATGGTGTGTGCATTGACATTACGTCACATAATGTCCACCATAACAGATCATGGCACATCCATGAATGATATCAAGTCAGCATGATATCAATATTACAAGATCATCATCCTATTTATATTTGAATACAAGTGTTCGTTTCCAAATGATCATCACCTTTTAGAGATGAACATAGGGGGTAGAGCCCATAAAGTCATATATCAACACATATGACAAAAGAATTTACACATTAAACATCTTATTTATTTATATCAGTAAAGATTACAATGCAAATTATAATTCAATCATACCAAGACCTTTCTTGAAGTGTTCAACTTTTATTTTGGCAAGTGGCTTGGTGAGTATATCTGTTGTCTGATCTCCTGTATTGATATATTCGAACCGAATCACATTCCTATCCACCATGTCTCTCACATAATGATAAGGAATCTCTATATGCTTGGATCTATTGTGAAATACCGGATTCATAGAAAGTTTTATGCATCTCTGATTATCACAATGGATAATTGTAGGTTTTAGGGGCTCACCGAATAATCCCACAAGTAGTTTCCGGAGCCATACTACTTCTCTTGCTGCCATAGAGGCTGTAATGTATTCGGCCTCTATAGAACTCCGAGCCACTGAAGATTGTTTCTTGCACATTCAAGATATCATGGCGGATCCCAAATTGAGGCAACAACCTGAGGTGCTTTTTTCTATCAGTTACACTTCGGACCCAATCAGAATCTGTGAATCCATGTAGATTCAAGTTGACTTTCTCATATTTGAGTCCATAATTTAGAGTACCTTGAAAATATCTCATAATATGCTTCACAACCATAAGATGTATCTCCTTAAGCTCACACATAAACTAACTCAAAGCATTTACTGCATAACAGATATCCGGTCTGGTATTAACCAGGTACATAAAAGATCCAATTATCTACTTGTAGAGGGTAGGATCTGCAAATGGAGAATCTGCTACTGCCTCCTTTAGTCTATGAAGGTTTGTTTCCATGGGGGAAGACATGGATCTGCAATTCATCATACCAAATCTCTTCAATATGTCCAAGGTGTATTTCCCTTGATTTAACACAATGCTATCGGAGTTCTGCCAGACTTCCAATCCAAGGAAGTAATGTAGAGGGCCTAAATCCTTCAATTCAATCTCTTTAGCAAGGTCCTTTTTACATTGATCAATAAGATGATCTCCTGTAATTAATAGATCATCAATATACAAGATTAATATTAACATATCACCTTTACTTTGCTTGAAGTATAGATTTGGATCTGCATCATTTTTAGAAAAACCCAATTCCAAGAGATATCTATCGATTCTCTCATACCATGCCTTGGGGCCTGCTTAAGTCCATAGAGGGCTTTCTTTATTCTGCACACATGAGATTCTGCAGTGTGAATCTCAAATCCTTCTGGTTGCTCTAGATAGACTTCTTCCTCTATTTTCCCATTTAGGAATGTAGTCTTTACATCCATCTGATGAACTTTCCATCCTTTGGTTGCTGCGATGGCTAGAACTGCTCTCATTGAGGTATATTTGGCAACAAGTGCAAGTGTTTCCTCATAATCAATTCCTTCTTTCTGTGAGAAACCTCTGGCAACAAATTTGGCTTTAGTTTTCTCTATACTGCCATCTGTAGCATAGTTGATTTTGACTAGCCACTTGGATGAAACAATAGATTTTTCCTTTGGCCTTGGAAATATTTCCCAAACATCATTTTTAAAGATGGACTAGTATTCTTCTGTCATGGCATCCTTCCATACTTGGTGTTTGAGGGCTTTTGATGCATTAGAAGGTTCAGATTTGGAGAGATCATTCATTAAGGCGACATAGCTGGAAAATCTTTGGGGTCTTTTACTTTCTCTAAAGGTCCCTAAAGGAGCTGCAAAGTTCTTTGATTCTTCCATTGTTTTCGTTGCCCAAAGTGGTCTTTTCTTATGATTCTCTTGAGTTGAGTTTTGTACTTCATCTTCATCCTCTTCAGGATACTCCCTCTGAAACTCAAGAGCAAGATCCTCTTCTAGGTTTGAAGGTAGAGTGATACTTTTAGACTCAAAGGAATTTCTAGCCCTTTTAAAAGCTAAGTCAAATATTACATCTCTACTAAGTTCAATATTTCTATGTCTAGGTATAAATACTCTACAGGCTTTAGAAGTTTCACTATACCCAATAAAGATTCCTTTTCTTCCAGAAGGTTCTAGTTTTGTTCTTTTCTCTTTAGGTACATGAAAATAGACAGGGCATCCAAATATCCTTAAGTGAGTGATAACTAGTTTTATACCTGTGAAAACTTCTTCAGGAGTTTTGTCTTCAATATGAGAGTGAGGACATCTATTTTTTATGTATACAACATTGTTAGAGGCTTTTGCCCAAAGATAGGTTTCTAAATTTTGATCAAGGAGCATGGCTTTAGCTGCTTCTACAATAGTTCTATTTTTTCTTTCAGCAACACCATTTTGTTGAGTGTTGTAAGGAACATTGAACTCCCTCTTAATCCTTGCTTCTTTGCAAAATTCTCTTAAAATGTCAGAGGTATATTCCCTCCCAATATCAGTTCTTATGGTTTTTATTTTCTTTCCAGAGGAGTTTTCAGAAAAGGATTTGAATTCCTTAAATCTCCTGAGGACCTCTTCTATTTCTTTACATTTGAGGAAGTAGATCCAAGTTTTTCTGGAGAAGTCATCAACAAGTATTACATAATATAGAAACCCTCCCACAGAAGGTACAGACATGGGTCCACATAGGTCAGAGTGAACGAGTTCTAAAACATTACTCATTTTACTAGAACTACTTTGGAAAGAACCCTTAGTATTGTTGCCTAGGGCACATCCCTTACATGTACCTGAATGATATTGTTTTAACTTATGTAAGCCAATGACTAATTTTTCCATGGAAGATAAGGCACGAAAGTTTAAATGTCTTAATCTTCTATGCCATATCTCATTAGAGTCTGCAATTGCATGAATTAGGGCAAGATTAGGTTCAGTACATACCTCATACAAGTAGCCATTTCTATGCCTTAAGGTTACAACTTTTTTGATAGAAGAATTCTTTGGCCATGTCAACACCTTGCTATACATGAAGGTTACTCTATACCCATTATCCTCAAGTGCAGATATGGAGACTAGGTTCCTCTTGATACCTAGAACGAAAAGAACTCCGGTGAGTTAGATAGACATTTCTGACTTCAACTTAATGGTGTAGGTCCCGACATCTTTGACTGGATGTGCAAAGTCATCTCCAATGGTTACCTCTTCATCAATTTCTTCTATCATAGAGTCCAATAGTTCTCTGTATCCAGTGATGTGTCTTGATGATCCACTGTCTATGATCTAGGTATTAGATTTGTTGGATACTTGATTAGAGAGGGCAGAGTAGAATGCTTGTTTCTCTGAATCATGCTCTCTTTTGTTTCTTTTCACTTTGGCAAATGTAGCTTGTTGTTTAATTCCATTTGGGCATCCAGCTGCATAATGCCCATATTGATCACATCTGAAACATTGAACATGAGAAACATCTTTCTTAGATGAACCCTTTTCATGATGGTCCTTCCTCTTCTTAAAGTGTTTCTTCTTTCCTCTCTTGTGAGAGTTTACATTTAACACATGTAGATCCTCATCTATGTTCTTTTGTTTGATCCCTTTCTTGTTTTGTCTTGACTCTTCTTGAAGACAATCAGACCTTAGTCGATCGAAGTTGGAATATTTAGACCTTGCACTAATGCCTTGAACAAAAGTTTCCCAAGTGTTTGGTAGGCCATCTAGTGCAATGAGAGTCAGTTTTTTTCTCTGAATTACATGTCCAAGTGTTGTCAATTCATCCCTTAGAGCAGATATTCTCATAAAGTATGCATCAATGGATTCTCCTTTATTCATACTTATATGATTAATTTCCCTTTTTAGGGCTAGAGTTTTGCTAGCATTGTTTATTTCATACGTGGTTTCAAGTGATTTAAACATATGATAGGCAGTCTCATATTTTGTCAGGATTGGCACTGTATGGTCTCTAACACCATCACCTATGATCTTCATAGCCTTTTCATTTCCTTCAATCCAAATGGATTTTTCGGGATCATTCTTTGGCTCTTCTTTCTCCTCCTTTATGAAAGAGTTGACTTTATTTTCTTTTAGAATCATTCTAATTCGGAATTTCCATGATGAGAAATTGTTTCCTCCTTCAAGTCTATCCTCGAATCTGATAGCGCTTGCCATAGAAATGTGATATATAATAATTGATATTGAATTTCTCAAGTTTGAGAGCTTCTTGGATCTTCCTTAACCTGGCTCTGATAACATGTTAATTCAAGACAAACTTATTATTCAAATTTCAATTTACTTTTATATGCAGTGTTGATTATACATATATCTAATGATTCTAACTGTGCTGATGTTTATTTGCAGGAGTCTAAAACTGAATGTATGTAAATGCACTAAACTTAAATTGCATTGAAGAAATATATTCAAAACTGTATTTCTGTTCACTGTACTTCGCACTTATTGATTTTGGTGCTAATACTGAACAAACTGATCACTATTTATACATGCTGGGAGTGAATGGCCACATCTATGATAGACGTGACTCCTTGAGGAGTCACGCCTATCATAGACGTGACTCATAGTCACGTCCTATGATAATACATTGTATTTGAGACATAACATCGCTTCAATACATATTGGGTTGATACTGATTCATTGCCAATACTAATTAGTTGATACCGATTCATTACCAGTGGTTATCGGCTTTAATACCGATTCATTACTAATGGTTATTGGGTTTAATACTGGTTCATTACTAATCGGCTTGATACTGATCCAATATCAATTACGATTCAATACTCATGTTTATTGAATTGATTCGATCATAAAGAGAATCGTGTATATATATATATATATATTCTTCTTTAATCCGATCGAAAATATGTATGAATTTCTCAAATTGATATATATATATATATATACATTAGAATATGAATTTATTTGATTGTGGCTATATGCAATAGGGGTAAATAGAAAAAAATGGCAATTTTTAAAAGACAAAAATTGCATGTTACAGGAAATGAAACTCGTGATTTTTAAATCTTGGAAAAATCGTGATTTTAGCAGCTGTATAAACCCACAATTTTTGGCAGTAGGAAACTTGGAAAAAATCAAATCGTGGGTGAAAAAAATCTTGAATAGATGTCTAAAACCCTCACGATTTCGACAAGATGTAACCTTGGAAATGTGTAAAAATTGACGCCCGCAGAATTGCAGTAAACCCTAGGCGGGTTTGGAATAGACTACGGAAGGTGAAAAAATAAATTTCGAATTTTTCATTGAAGAAAATTCGCCTAGAAATTTTTGTAGCTTTGATACTATGAAACTCTAAAAAATTGAATTATTGTATTAACCAAATACATAAATATATAGAGTTTACAAAAGATTTTAACAAAAAAGCAAAGTCGTCTAAATATAGATGAGTAAAATAAACTAATTAAGAGAACTAAAAAATGGAACCTAAATGACCATTAACTAAGATTCTAAAATAATGAGCTAAAAATAGCAATAACCTTGTATACTGAAAATAGTCTAATATGCCTTTGTTAATTGGAACAATAAGAAATTCAATTGGAAGAGCATAATTAACCATTGTAAAAACAAGATGGAATTATGGTAGGGGAAATAGATCACATTGATAGGTAGAATCCTAATGCTAAAATTGGTGCTATCAACTGTCTCGGTATACTCCATGTCATGGATGAGAATCCCTAAAGAGATTGATGACATGTTGGTACAAATCATGAGGAAATTCTTATGGAGTGGAATGAAGGTACACCAGAAATTCCCACTCATTTCATTGGACAAAATATGTACACCGCAAGACTCGGGTGGGGTAGGCATTAAACAACAACATTAGACAATTAAACATTATGCATTTGGCTATGGGAGCAAAACTTGTTTGGAACCACTACACCAAAGGAGAACAAAAATGGGTAAAAATATTAACAAAGAAATATCTTGACACATATGAGCCAATACATATCCTCTCTATTAGAGATCCCCCAAGAGGTTCTACAATTTGAAATTATATCTTGGATTGTAGAGATATAATTATGAAACATATCACATGGGAAGTCAAGAACGGTAGAAATGCATCCTTTTGGATGGATTCGTGGGAGGGCCATGAACCTCTTTGTAGACAACACAACTTGGATGACATAAGGCAAGAAACCTGCGGGCCTGGGGGGTAATGTTTGCAACTATGGAGAGAAGGTCATTGACAATGGGATCCTTAAAGTTTTAAATCGAAATGGAAATCTATGGAAGATTTAAATGTGCCCAGAAACCAAATTGAAGCTCTTGAAGAAATTCTTAGCAAAAGATATTTTGCCCCTTCAAATTATGAAGACACAGTGAGATGGTGTTACTTGGCTACAGGGGAATACACGGTGAAACTAGGATACAAAGTGAAAGAAATTGCCATGAGAAAACAATACCAACTGAGTAAGCTACTTTGGGGCAAACTAGTAATACCCAAAGATGGGGTTTTTATGTGGATGGTGATACAAAGAGGGATTTTAACTCAAGATGGACTGAGCAAATTGGGCAAACAAGGGCTTGGGTGATGTGCCTTATGCAAGGCAAAGGAAGTAGATCCAGACCACCTCCTCCTCTCTCGTCCCTTTGTAGAAACATGATGGAAATATTTTGGGGCAAAATTGGGATGGCAAAACTCCTTTCCGCAAGAACTTCTTACCTGGTTCACTATGTGGCCTTGGAATATCAGAAAGAGTCTTTTTGGTAGCATATGGATCATCATACTATCTACTATAGATTCATAAATCTGGAAAGAAAGAAATAGATGAATATTCCAGAATAAAGCAATGACTCGGGAATTGCTAATAAAGAAGATTGAGAACTAGGTGATTGAATACACCAACAATGATGCCAGAAACAAGAAATTGCTGAACAACATTACAAGCTGTGATGATAAGCTTCTAAAGACTTTTCCGGGCCTCAAAATCCTCGCTATTAATGGGGTCATGAGGGATGATCCTCTCTCTCTCTCTACATGCGCGTGTGTGTGTATATATATATATATATATATATGTATGTATGTATGTATGTATGTATACCTCCAAAAAATTATCAAATCTCAACTTGTAGAATATGTCTTTC
The DNA here is from genome assembly GCA_027943335.1 of Chamaecyparis obtusa. Lineage (NCBI taxonomy): Eukaryota > Viridiplantae > Streptophyta > Pinopsida > Cupressales > Cupressaceae > Chamaecyparis > Chamaecyparis obtusa. The sequence goes on along the minus strand of BSBK01006226.1, from coordinate 161,136 downwards.
ATACCCAAAACTTCAAAATCCAACACAATTGATGCACTTGTGAATCTTGTGCAAATCCACCAAGGTTGGTTGAAATGGTTTTCGTCCAATCAACCAAGAAATAATCCAAGGTTTATTGTCCTAGGGCTTTCTCTTACAAAAAACTTCAAAACGTCACAATAGAGAATAAAATCTAGCATGTGTAAATGAGCTTTCAAATCTCCTTTACAATCTCCCAATACAACTTTCCTGAATGTCCTTTTAATTTCACACCCAAAATCTATCATTATAGCACTTTTATAATGTCGCTACGTAATGATTGCCTTTTAAATCACTTAAGCTACTTTATCAATTAAGTGAAATAAAATCTTTTGAAATTTTACTCTATTGGACAACTTATTTATTTAATTAATATATTTCCTACCAAGGCCCAAAATTAGCCTACGGGAATTAAATAGGCTATAAGGCACACTTTGGGGCTTCTCAGAGGAAGTGGTCATTACACTTGATTAACTAGTGAAGAGTTGCTAATGTTTTGGGGTTTTCCATTTATCTAAATGCAAATTTCCAATAATATTTGTACCTAGACTTTGCTACAATGCCACTAATCCATAGGGAACTTGGGCTGCTTGGGTTGGATCCGGGGTTAACCTAGGCCTTTCTTGGTCTTGTAGATGGACTTGAATAGAGCCTAATCAATTTGTAGGGCATTTTTGCTGAACTTGGATTCATAGGATCATTAAATGAAGATGGACAAGAAGAAAAATGCATATTGTGCTAAAAGAAACAAGGTAAAATGCATCAGCAAGGTGGAGACAAATGGCATGGGACAGGAAAATGGAAGGGCAAAAAATATGACAACAATGGTTAGTTCAAAGGGCAAACCTAATTGTCTTCGCAACCATTGTGATAAGGATAGGCATACGGAAGAGATTTGTTGGAAACTTCATCTAGAGTTGGCTCCTTTCAATAAGAAGAAGAAAAATACTTAATATGTGAACAAAGGTAAGAAGATTGATTGCAGATTTGAGATAGATGATTGGTTGTCTTGTACCATAGTGAGAAAAGGTATGTGTGTTGATAGTAGTGGGCCTTGAGAGGAAGATAAATTGACCCAACTTTTCCATATTAAGTTTCAACTTAAAGGAAAGAAGATAAATGTCTTATTTGATACATATTTTCAATAAAATCTTATTTCCCAAAAGCTAGCGAATGAACTTGGGTTGAAGATGGAGAACTGCCCAAATTCATACTCATTGAGATGGCTGAAACAAGGGATGAAAATCTCAATCAGGAAGCAATGGAGAATTCAGATGGGCTTAATCTGGAATTCATTGATGAGGTGTTTGTAGATGATATTCCATTGGATCTTTGTGGTTCATCTTTGGTAAATGCATACCTTATTTTCAGAGGAGAAACATGTACATGTTGGTTAAAAAAGGTTCCAAATGTGTTTACAACTCATATGTAGGAAAGTCCAATTTTTCTATGGTAAGTGCTTCACAAGCTAAATTGTTAATCAATACTAGTGGCAAATTGAGGCCTCTTTTGTTGCATGGGAAACAAGAAAATAAGGTGGCTGAAATAAAATCAGTTTATAGGCTGCATATGAACAATGGACAAAAGGCAATGGACCAGCTGATACAACAGTTTTGAGAGCTCTTTCAAGATTCTAAATGGTTGCCACTAAGTAGAGTGATAGAACATGAGATCCAATTGTTACAAAATTGTCCTCTTCCAACATATGATTCCGTCGGCAAAACCTAGTTGAAACCAATGAAGTTAAGTCACAACTAAAAGCACTAATTAAAAAATGAGTGATAAGACCAAGCACCTTACATTGCGCTTCTCCAATAGTGATTGTGCCTAAAAAAGATGATACTTGGTGGATGTGTGTGGACTACAGGGCCTTAAACAAGATAACCATCAAGAATAGATATCCACCACACAGATATATGATCTTTTGGATCAATTACAACTTGCTAAGTACTTCACCAAGCTAGACCTCAATTTTAATTGTATAAGTGCTGGAATTTAGAAGTAACTCATATGCATGAATAAGATGGAGAAAACATCAGTAAACAGTGGATGATGGAAAATCTGGTCTGGGAAAAACCTAAGGTGGGTAAAATTATCGAAGAGTGCAGTGTATGCCTACTCAAGTCACTTGTCCTAAGGGTTCTAGGAACACTTTACAACAACAACAGCATCCTAACACTTGAAAATTAATTCTACAACTTTCCTAACCACACACTCCTGCCTGCACCCAGCTCCCTAGGCACTAGCTAAACAAGGAAACAATGCATTCAAGTCCATTCCATCTTACTAGATTTCAACGGATCTACTTAGATAACGAGAGTTGGAGAATGCTTCAAATGGAAGCCCAATAACCTTCAGAAGCTGAAGCATTTGAATCCAAAATGCTTCAGCTCCTATTGATTCTGCGGACTGTGTGTGGTTTTGTCCGATATAGGACAGTTTCATCTGCAGACAGAAATGTCCTCAGAACTCCAACTGCACAATGATTATTTTGGCTGGGCATAAAACTGTTGTTCAAATCATTCAGAAGACTTCTGTTTACATTCTGCTTTCATTTTGTCTTGTAATCCTGTATTTTATATTTTATTTCAACAATGCTTCTGCAGAGTGCCTTTTAGGAGGCAAGTATTCAAGAGAACTGATTAGTGATTTTGTTAGCTGTCTCAACTAACTTAACCTGATACATTGCAGATCAAGTAAAAATAAAATTAAAGCAACAGAGGGAGCACATTCTATGTCTACACTGATTCAAGCCTAGGTGTTTGGAGTTTGTTTATTGCTCTAGCCATATTGACAATATCTATAGAAATTTGTATACCTCATTTCATGCAACGAGTTTGGCAATATTTAGTATTTACACAATGAAGAATTTTGAAAAGTAAGCATGGGGATTTTAGTCATAGGTTAGATTCTTTCTTGTGAATATTATGCCTTTTACTGATTTTGAGCTGCACTAATATCAGGATGTGTTGAAGAGCTGCAGGCTGCAAGGTATTGTGTTAGATGGCATCAAGAGTAAGAAACATGTGAGTGCTATAGTTTTCTGCAATAAAAGCAGACATTAAACCTGCAGATCCATGTTCTTGAATGTTGCAAATTTTAATTACTGTTTTGAAGTTGGTAATTATAAAAGCATTTAGGTTCTTTTGACACAAATTTAATTGCAGATTGTTGTTATATCTTCTTCAACTAAATGTTTTCCCATTTCAATCAAGTTATCCTTGACATATTACATTGCAAATCTTAGTTATTTGTTTTTCATCTATTTTTGCCCCTTTTCTCGTTGTGTTATGTTCTACAGATTGAGGGCATATTCCAAATTCTAAAACAAAATAGGGAAACACTCGAAGCTGTCGAATTATTTCATTGCAGAATCACAGCTGCTGATTTATCTGAAATTTGTGCTACTCTGAATGGTGAGGGGGATTCAATGAACAGGATTCACTTCTTCTCAATGACATCCTCACGGGTTCTGATAAACAATGATCTCACCTATTTTCATGGTTTTCTTCAATTTGTGTCTGGTAGTGGGTATATTTCTATCTATTATCAGCTTGTTAGCTTAAGGCCTATAGGCTGATTTGCTTCATGAAAATAGATGTGAGTAAAGAATTGTATTTTATGGAGAGGCTCTAAAAGATTAGTGAATTGAAGTAATTTGTATCATATTTGCACTAATATCAAGTTTTTACATCAAAACTGTATATATTTTCAATTTTTTTTGCATCTAGATGCATTTGTATACATATTAAGATGCACTAGGTTTAACATTGAAAACTTTGTAGGTGCGGACAATCGACTGACAGTTTTCCATGGCAATATAATGTTACAGATGCAAGTGGATAGTTGTTATTTCTCAATATCAATATACTTTTAAGATGGGATGGGAACTGTGTATATCATGATTAGGAAAAAAAAGTCTTTGAAAGAAAGCTTTTAGGTACATATTGGGCAATAGTTATGGTTAAATGGAATGCACCCTATGCTTTTTAGCAATGAATTACATCTAAAATGATACGTGAAACGTTTTCCAAGTCCTTTTGGGAAAATATTTTTACGAAATTATTCTTATAGTTACATCTTGGTCTATTGTTTATCAGAAGCATCATAGGTTGTTTTTAATGATTTTAAAGTATTTCACAAGAGGAAGACAAGGGATTCTCTTAAGTTTTAGTAGAAGATCCACAAGAAATAGTTAAACATAGTAGAATAGCAGAAATCAGAAATGATGAATGAACAGACAATTTCAAGATACTGGATTAGTGGACAAAGAAGTTAGAGCCACTTTTAGGGAACAACCTCCTGATACAATAATTGTAATGCATAGAAACTTCCAACACTTGCAAGAATTGGTCAGCCCAGGTTGAGAGACTTATCTCTCTCCCCTATTCCATTGGTAAACTACTCCTTCAGTCATGAACCTGTCTCCTGTAAATCCTTCTTTGAATTATTGTTTTAGCTTGTTATAAGATTTGAGGAATCCTAGGTGGCCTCCTACCAGAGAAGCATGTATTTCCAATTAGAAGGATTCTTTAGTAGTGACATCCAATATAGGCAGAATCTGTCTGTAGATCACAGTTAAGTCATGTATTAATCAAATTTATTTGAAGCACTTTGGTTGTATAACTACCTGATGATGGGTGGCTGGTAGGTTCTTGTTACCATTCAAGAAGTGCCATTCCACCCCAATCAGGCTTTAATTCAAAATTACCTGGTGAAAGGGCCTTGTCTTCCGCTTTACTCAAAAGTGTATCAGCTTGAACATTCTCCTTTCGCTTTCTATAGATAATCTTAAAATTGGACTCTAACATTGCTGTGACCCAAATTTTTGTTCAATATAAAATATTTGAGGTTCTCATTCCGTTTCTTCACCTTGAAGTGCCTATCCATTAAATTGGTGCTGTTGTTTGACTGCATTAAGAATAGCCAACATTCTGTTCAATAAATTGGCTGGATCCCATTGTTCCCCTTCGGTTTTTTAAAAGATTAGTTAGCAACCTATTTCAATCAGTACAGCTCCAACACCCCTGTTCTGAGGAGTCACATTATACATTAAATATTCCTAGAAAATCTACTGTGGCCCGATTGCAGCAGATGGGAGAGCTACCTTGATTTGTTGTATCTTTTGTGTTGTGACATTGGACCATGAAAATGTGCTCATAAAGGTCGTTAGAGGTTCTTCAAAAATAAAGGATTGTCAGAGGTGTTGCAATGTGGGCATAGTTGTGGAAAGCAACTGTGATAACAAATCAATCAAGGAAAAATTGAAGATCCCTGATGTTCATTGGGTCAGGCTGCTTGATTATTGGTTACATCCTATTTGGGTTTATGAGTCCACTTTAACTCTGTAGGACATCATCTAATTATTAACCCATGTATCGTAATTTTATGCTCGAATAATGTATTTAGATTTCTTGCCATAAAATTTGTTATCTTCAAGAGTCTGCAATACTTGACATTCTTCCTAGTTTTTGTCATAGATGATGGATCAAAGCACATCAATATATGTGTTTAGAAATAGTTTGAATGTTTTAGGTGTATCCTCTTACCCATTGCCTTTTTGGGATTGTGATTGCCTTGGGTGTGATACGAGGTTTTAATGTCATTATTTCTTTTGCTAAGTAATATATTGATTCTTTTAAATACAATATGTAAAGGCAATGCAATCCTTTCAGAGCTGAGATCCAACTTTGTTAATTGCAAGATTGCTAGACAAGGAAAGAATATATCCTTGTGTTATTGACACATAAACAGGCTAATACTCAAATACATGCATGCTAAGGCAATGTGATCATTTGGTTCCTCTCCATGTGGTTCATGATGTTCAATAATTATTGATCAACCATTTGCTCCAAATCCCATCTGACTAGATGCCTTTTTTGTTGGCAATTTGAGCAGGAAATTATTTTGAGTTTGATTTCTGGGTCAACAAAACAAAAGAAAAACACACACACACACACACACACACTAATGGACAAAAAGGATTAATGAAAAAGGTTGATCATACTCACTTTATCATCCTTCAAGACCTTAAAGAAGAGAGGGATTGAGCGTAGCCAAGGCAACAAATATTGCAATAGTACGAGGAAAGGAATTGGCGGGAAGAGGAAGAATGCAATACTAGTAGAAGACGTACCCTCGAGAATTAATGTGCGTTGAGCCAAATAAAGACAAAACATGAATCCGAAGTGGTTAGGTTGGGACAAAGGGATTAGCGAAAAGATCTCCCTGACAGAGAGAATAGAGTAAATGATGAAGGGGATTGAGAAGAACGGTTGAAGAATCTAAAAGCCGAAGCTGGCCTGAGAAGTAAGAGAAAAAGTGTTAGTCAGAGTTGTAGTCTAGAAGAATGGTAGACCTCTAGTGAAGAGTGTACAAAATGTACATAGGGCAAGTGGGAGGAAATTGCCAGACACTTACTGCTCATTGACAAAGTATGCCAAGACCTTGTTGACCAAGTAGATGATATGTCCATACAATCAACATCGGGCAAGGAGCACAAAGAAGAAAACCCTGAATTAGATACTCGAGAGTAACATATATTGCATTGAGAGGCTATTCATCTTGAATGAATGAATGAATGAAGGAATTTTAATGACGTCCACGAGACCAGCGGTCTAAGGGATCAACAAAGAACCAATTAAACTGTTTGGTGAAGTTTCTCCAAGTAGGCCCTTCTATTGTGGATCCTCATTAGGAAAGTAGCCGTTTTGTGTAAGTTTGCCTCATCAAAAAGCTCAATCAAACTGTTATCTTCATAATGACTGCGAATGTCCTCATAAGCAGCACACTCCTTGATAAAATGCCACTCCGTTTCAACCACCCCTCTGCTGCAAAAATTACAAGTTCTTTCTTCATTTCTTTGGGAACTTTCCATCTACCAATTTCACACCGTAAATGGTGAGAGCTGGTCCTCAGCTGAGCAATCATAATTTTTGCCTTGCCTTTAATTGTGGAACCTAAATATTCTTTATCGCCATGGTCCCACTTGGGATTAAATTCTTTGACATAGTGGGCTTTTTTTCTCCCTTCCTGTTTTGTCCACATGGCAGTTTTGAATTTCTCTAACACACACCTTTTTATCTCGATGTTAGTGTTTGGGCACTAATGGGGGTTTATGTTCCATTTGTTTAACCACTTGTTATTTTGTTTCTTCCAAGTCTTTTTCCTCCGCTATAGATCCTCCGCCACTACCATCCTAGGCCAGCGGTGCATATCCATATTACCCACTTTTTTTAAGTAGCATAGCATGCGAATAATTGCTGAGGCTTCAATCGGAAACATACCAGCCTCCGCCAAGAGGATCTCATAAGGAACCGTAGACTTGACCTTGAGGTTACTAGTGATAAGATGCTTTTGGATTCTTTCTATCTGCTGTCATTTGTGATTTGACATGCTACTCCCCCAAACCTCACACCCATATAGAATAACCAGAACCACCAAGAGACCAAAGAGAGTCTTCCTAGTCTTCCAATCCCACAACTCAGCTTTCCTGCATCTATTTTGAAGGAGGTAAGAGGCTTTCCAACCCCCCTCTATTCTTTTTGATCTGCATGTCTCCCAACTTAACCTATAGTTAAAATCAATTCCCTGGTACTTGTACTCTTCCACAGTCTCGAAAGGCCTGCCCTCAAAATTAAAAGTATGCTGCTGTTTTTTATTCTTCAAAGAAAAGATCACGATTTTAGTATTAGAGGCATTAACTTGCATTCCCACCTCCTGGCAAAAGAGCTCCAAATTTTTCAAATGCTCTCTCAAACCTTGAGCGGACTTAGCAATAAGAATAAGGTCATCGGCGTACAAAAGCAGCCTCACCACATAACCCGCCAAATGAATGCCATCCCCATTGACCTTGTTTAACCACTCCTCCAATTTATCGATGTAGAGACCAAACAAAGTAGGGGATAAAGGACATCCCTATTTGACACCTATGTCACTCCCGAAGCATTCAGACATGCCCTCCTTAGTTTTGATTTTGGCTCTGACCTGTTCATACAACTTATAAACCACAGCCCTTAACTCTATTGGGACCTCTAACTCTTCCATTTTGTGCCACAACTTATCTCTAGGAATGGTGTCAAAAGCCTTCTTGAAGTCTACAAAACAGCAAAAAGCTTCTCCCCCTTGTTTCTCCCACACTTTTTCAATGAAATGCCTTAGAGTGATGCAGTGGTCAATAGTAGAATGTTTTGGTCTGAACCCCGCTTGTCCCTTTGCTCTCTTCTCTTCTTTTTCTGCCCAATCGTTGATTCTACGCTCTAACATACTCCCAAAGAGTTTTCCAAGAAAGGGATTCACCATAATGGTATGATAATTAGAGGGATTATTGATGTCACCACTCTTATGAAGAGGAATAACAACGCTGGTAGTCCACTCCATAGGGAAGCTGCCCATAGTGACCGTGTTGAAGATATCCTTGATGTGCAGGGCCAAGAGTTCCAGTCTCCACTTCAAAAATCTGCCTGTAGCCCATTGATATCTTTTTCTTTACCATTTGCCAGTTTCTTTATACCTAGTTTAATGTCCTCGATAGAAAATAGCTCAGCTGAAGTATTAATTATAGTTGAACTATTTGCCCTATTTGGTCTTTCGTATAACAACTTTGCATATTCCAGCCATTGAATATCTGTGATGTTATTTTCTACTTGTTTTCTCTTTTGCTGTAATTCTCTCCAAAAGCCTTTAGGATTATCAGGAATCAGAGGAATTGAATGGAAGCCCCACATATGGTGTGTGGGGACGAGCTTGAAGATACTTTAAGTTCAAGGGACAGTGAAGCTAGAAGGCTTGTGAGAGTGCAAGACAGACACCGAAATCTAGAGGTCAAGACGGTCGATCGAGGCCCATTGCGGAAGGATGAAAGTAGGTGAGAATTGTGGTGATTCCCTCGATGAGCCCAAATGTAGGACTGAAAATCTTGAAGTTCATGGGGAATGGGTTTGAAGATCTTGCGAGGCACGACAAGAGGTGTGAAACCTTTTGGATAGCGAGTGGCCAAGAAGATAAAGACTTCTGGTTGACATTATTCCATAAAACTTGATGAAGAATCTTGAGTCTCCTAGGATGTGTTGAAGAAGACATTCAAGGAAAAGTTCAAATTATTAATAAATGAACACGAGATCGTTGAGGAGGTCAACAATAGTAAAGAAGGGAAAAATGAGAACATAAGAGCTTACAATTGTAGGCTCTAGGAGTTCTTGGTAAAGTTGGAGAATCAACTAGTTGACAGATTGAAGAAGCGGTGGTTCATCGAAGGATTAATTCCTTTACTATGCAAGAAGATGAAAGTGTTGCCTTTATCCTCATAGGCCAATGCTTACAATCGGGGAATGGACATCGAGAGTGAAAAAAAACATCTTCATAGGGAAGAGGGAAACAAATGACGACAAGAGTATTGAAGTTAGTATTGATGAAGTAATTGGAATAGTCCAAGCCCTACAATGGGACATGATGAGTATGATGAAAGAACAAAAGGTCGAGAAAGAAGATTTAAAAGAAACCAAATAATTATTGTTCATTGACCATAAAGTAGAATGTAATGACCTCTTACTAATCAATTCAGTTTGGTGGACAGCCTATCCAATGTATCCCCATAGGCTAATGTCTTAGGGTTAGTGAACTTTGGAGACAGTTAATCCAGTGAGATGACGTTGACAGTCCCAACCGGTGCTGAGAGGGGAGCGGTGAATCAGCACCACTAAAACTTTACTCCTACAAATTTGATGAAGTTAACTTACAGCTGAAAGGAAAACAGATTCATGCATATAATAACAGTAAGCAACCAATCACACAGTGACACTAGATTTATCACGTGGAAACCCGATTTGGGTGAAAACCACGGTGTGAGGAGACCTCACAAAATTTGTACTCTTTTGGACAATAAGGCCTGTTAGGACCTGCCTGGTTAGAGGACTTTGAACACCTTGAAGGATGTCACCCGGTCAAGGGATTTGATAGAAGGGACCTGTTAGAGTCCACCCAAATTTTGGGATTTAACTATTGTAGTTTGCTAGAAAACAATAGAGTGAATGACCTTTTACAGTTGACTACACACAGTCTAATAAGATCTTTATTCGCACTCAACTGAGAAGTAACACCGGTCGGTGCAGGTGTCTTCTCCTCTACTTCTGTGCTTCCCAGCATAGTTCCTTTTTTTTTTACTTCTTTCTATTTCACCCTAGCTTCAACAGCTTACAGTTTCACTCTTTTTTTCGGCAGAATGAAGACAACTTTTATTTGCCTTAGGCAGGAGAATATATAGGGTCCAAACCTTAATTGTGCTCATTATGCATGACCTAATTTCAGATCCTTATCGGATTCATCATGTAGTGAAGTGTCAGTTATCAAAGGAAAACATTTGATGCATGCCCTTTCTTTATCTGCCTAAAGAAGAAAACAGTGGTTGCATGCCAGGCAACTTTCCTTCACAGGAGATAAACACTTTGATTTAAAGCCATTGATGCTGGTTATAAATCTTTCAACCACGCCTCAAAAAGCCATTGATTCCGGCTTTAAATCCTTCAACTACGCCTCAAACCGATCACCAAGATAACTCAAAGTCACCCGGATTTACTGCAATAAATCTTGGTCAAGAAGAGTTGGTTGGAATAGACAGTTGACTATGACTTCCTCAGTTCATACCGGAGTCTTATAATATTTTGGTTGAGTTCTTTATGCTGTAAATAGGTAAGAGTCTTTGACTTGTTACAGCTTACCGGTTTCTACAGTCCTCGGTTTGCTATCCTTTTCTTGGCTTACCAGTTGCTCCGTCCTTGGTTGGTTACCGGTTATAGTATGGTCCTTCAGCTGATGTTGGAATCCTCTTTTCCTTTACTGTGTACATAGCCCGGTGGCTAAGGAGTTGTATAGTGACCGGTGGTATATGCATGTAGTCACAACGTTCTTGTATATTGACATCATCGGCCAAACCATCCTTCTTTCACATAGATCTGTTTGATTCTGTGGACTTTATACAGATGACAAGTCTCTATGCTCTTTTTGCCAATCAATGACAACACCAGTACCAGTGACAGGCTTGCCGGTTATCATCACTTAATGCCAACAATCTCCCCATTTGGCATTGATGGCAAAACTATGATGGGCAATCACCTTACTGTATACATCTGCAACTGCTACAGTCCTCGGGTTATTGCCAAATTCTCCCCCTTTTTGACAATGATGCCAAAGGCTTAGTTAGAGAGACTACCTTTGTCTAATCTGCTCCCCTATGAGTAGCATTCCTTCTTCATCAGTCCAGAGAAGATGAGGTGTAACCCTTTGTTGAAGCACAATGAACTGATGACCTCCTTTTCAGGTTTACTGAAGATCATGAAGGGGTATTACCCCTAGTTTACCTCGGAGATACTCGAAAGTACTCTTTGGTAAAGACTTAGTGAAGATATCAACAATTTGTTCCTTGGTGGGAACATACTCTAATCTCACCTCCTTGTCTTGTACAAGCTCTCTCAAGTAATGATACTTGATAGCAATGTGCTTTGTCTTGGAGTGCATGACAGGGTTCTTGGATATGTTAATTGCACTGGTGCTATCACAATAGATAGCTATTGGTTCAAGTACCCGTTCTTTAATTCCTTCTAATAGTTGTTTTATCCAGATCACCTGTGTGCAATTGATTGCTGCAGCAACATATTCGGCTTCTGCAGTAGATTGGGATATGCAGTTTTGTTTCTTGCTTGTCCACAAAACAATTCTTCCACCGAGAAAGAATGCACCACCACTTGTACTCTTTCTGGCATCAATGTTTCTTGCCCAATCTGCATCAGTGTAAACTTTTATTTCGAATCCTCCCTTGTGAGGAAACCATAAACCATAATCCTCAGTTCCTCTTAGATATCTGAAGATTCTCTTTACTGCTATTAGATGTGTCTCTTTTGGATTTGCAGCGAATCTTGCCACTATGCCAACTGCATGAGCAATGTCCGGTCTACTGTGGACGACATATTGCAGTTTACCTATCATGGACCGATACATTGTTTCATGTACTTCTTTGGCATCATCCTCCTTTGATAACTTGAGGTTAGCCAACAGATGGGCCTCAAGAAAAGATGGTTTGTGGAAGGTTTAAAATCTAACTTGCGGAGGAAAATGAAGATAGTACCTCCCACCTCGTACGTAGATGCATATAATCGGGCGATGGACCTGGAAAGCGAACAAAAGACTTCCAAGAAAAAGAAAAGTCCTCTTCCTCAGAAGATGACACTTCGGTGGACGATAGTAGCAGTGACGGCGAATCGAAGCAAAAAATCACGACACTACAAAAGGACATGGAGAGAATGGTAAAGGAATTCAAGACGATGAAGGGAAGTACGAGCAAAACAGAAGATGAGTTGTTGTGTACTGAATGTAAAGAAAAGGGCCACATGAAGGCTGCCTGTCCCAAAAAGACATTCTGTGACATCTGCCAGATTATGGGTCATTCCACCATGGAATGCCCATACAACCTGAAGGTACGGAACTAGCAAGTGCTCTTCACCCAAGAACAACCATCCACATCGGGGGCAACTGAAACAAATAATAATGCATCTTCGGGCGGGTATTGAGGCAATAGGCGAGGCAGATGAGGAAATAGCAACAAAAATAATACTAGAAGTAGAATCCAGTATGACGCAAAAGGAGGCTTGATGATCTTGTGCAGGGTGTGCAATCAATGAGATCATTTTGCAAGAGACTATGATAACCCTCAGAAACTATGTTGTTGGTGTGGCCCTAGCGACCACGAGGATGCAAATTGCCCTAAGCCTAGCATTAACCTGCTGGACATCGAAGGAAGTAAGTAGACAAAAGAGGCTGTACTTGCTCTCACTCGAGGGCAAGCAAAGCAAGCCATGTACCCAGATCCTCGTACCAAAAAACAGAGGATGCGGGAAGTGAGAGAGGAGATAGAAAGAGCAATGAAGGTCCAGAAGGAGACAAAAAAGACAGCTAGCCCCTCGGGCCAAAGGGAGGTAGAATAAAATATCTTACGACAGATGCTACAACTCGAGGTACCAGTGAAAATCCAAGACCTCCTTCACACCATGCCTCAACTAGGGACAACATTACTGGGTATGTTGGCCCAGACCAACACCACGCGAAACACATTCCCAGAGGATCCGCAATGGATTTAATGCTACTGGTCGTCAACAGTGGTAGAGACCCAGCAGTGGTAGAGATGGGCATTGTTGGCACCATCTTAATAGATGCCATAGTGGATGGTGGATCAGGAGTGAACGTCCTACTAGAGGCAACGTGGAAAAAACTGGGAAAGCCCACCTTGTGGCCACCAACCTTCAAGTTATTGGGTGCAAATCAATAGGGTATCAAACCACTTGGGACGCATGTTTTTAGTTTTGAAGTGAAGGTCTACCCGCCTAGGTGTAGCGAAGCCCAAAGTGGAGGGGAATTAAAATTATTCCTGTTCGTTGGCTAGAATTGATTATGGAATCGTGTTTGAGAATTGGCAGGCTCTTGGATTTCCAATCTGTGGTTTTGGGAACCAACATGAACTTAAAAAATGTCCCCATAAACTTTGAAAATTGGTTGCTATAACCTCTTAAATGTTTGTTGCCTTTGAAATTTGTACAATTTGATTGCAAGTCGGGAATTTTTTGCATAGGCTTGTATAGTTTGGTACAACCTACAAATCCATAAAAATCGACAAAATTCAATGCCTTTCAATTTGAGCCAAAAATACTATGCAATTTTTTTTGTTGGTCTAGTTTTGATGTTTTTGAATAGCTGATGTTAGGGTTTTTGGGTGGTTAGGATGCAACAATCATGTTTGTTTGGCTCTAACATGCATCATTTTTTCATCTAAGGAAAAAAATAAATAAAGAATTATAGATTAGGAGCTTTGATATGTAAATGTCCCCTTTTATTGGTTATGTTGCTTTGTAGTTGGGGTTGACTTTCTAGGTTTGTGTCAGCCTAATCAGAGGGGTGATTTGATGTTGCCAGTGAGCTCAAATGGTTTGATGGAGTTGTATGACACTTTTAGATGTTATTTTTTGCTTCTGATTTGGTCCCCGAGATTTTTGGAGGGAGAGTCTATTTTTTGTAAGTCATGCAGTTGGGTTTGTTTATCATCTTTCATCATCTGGATCACTCCCATGTCAATTTTTGATTTTGATGCATTTTGAACATTGTTGCTACCTAGGTGTTATTTAGAGCTTTATTTAATTAATTTCAATAATGTTACCTTTTTAATAATTTTTTTTAATTAGGCACCTCAGTATTATAGCTCATCGGAAAGATAATGGAAAGTTTTACTTGATGAGACACTTAAAAGTGACTTTGAGTGCTATACATGTTTTAAAGGGAAAATAAATCACTTTTTTGAGTTAAACGCTTATTACTTTAATAAAGTGATTGTAAAATGGATGTCCTGGGAAATTCCCTAAAAGACTTATAAAAAGGGGTATTGTGAGCTCATTCGGTATGTTGAAGTTTATTCTATTTCTCTTATTGAGACCCTTGTGGTTTTGGAGATTAAACTTGGTTCATCTTAGACCCAAGAGGACAAAAACCCTCATGGTAAGATTGTTTTCAATGGTGAAAGATTCCTACCTAGCTGATGATTTGGCGGAGACACTCAGATTTTGCAACTGGATTTGGTGGTGCAACAATTCTATCCTAGACAGTTTGTTGGAGATATCATTCGGGTTTTTCATGCTTTCACCGTGGAGTTAATCAAATTGTGAGGTCTCTCTCATAGACAATTTGCAGAGTTTTGGATATAATTGTTTATTCTTGTGGAAGTTGAGATTGGACGCCTTGTTGGGTTAATATATGTCATTTGGAGTTAATACAAAATAAGTTATAACTGATAAATACTTTGGCCTGGAAGTTTGAATTATTGGGCGATTTCTTCCAATACATTATCCAGGTGTGAGGTTGCTGCTTGGGTGATTGCAGTTTCATCTTATCTTGGCATGAGATTTGGTGTTGAGTTTTTGGTGACTTGGGTGGTGGCTATTCATTTTTTTGGTATGGGTTGCTTATATTTTTTTGCTGCTAATTGTGAGTTTCCGTCACCTTGGTGTGAGGTTCTTCATGTTGGCAAGTTGTCTATATTGTGATATATGACTAGATATAGTGTTGTCATTATGGCAACAAAGTCATATAGCAGTTTGGAGTCAGCGCACTTGATGTAAAGATCAGAATTCGGTTAAGTGTTGAAGACTGGACAGTATACAAAGTTCCTACAGCTCAGAGCATCAGCGCACATGTGTACAGATGAATTATGGTATGCGCCCTAGAAGTTAAGTTGGTTAGACTATATTCTTGCTTAGTCTATGAGCGCATGATTAGATGTGCAAGTATGAGAAAGTTACAGTCAGTTGAAGTTGCATAGCCAGTGTGTGCTAGCAGAGAACAGAGCATGGAGCCGACAGTTAGCATTTTGGTTTGCGATTATAATGTAAAGTTGTAAAGGCTATGTGCCCATTGTATTTAGGTTGCCGAAATGTTTATATGTATAATTGTAAGCGCGCTTAAGCCAATTCATTTGGAAGCATTGTTTTTAATTAGTTATAGGGTCGACCTAATTGTGTATTTTGTATGAGTGTATAAATATAAGGTGTGCCTATTGTATTCGGTATGGAAGTCAAGATAGAGATATAATAAGCAGAGCAGAAGTGTGCGAAGACACTAGAAGATGTATTAGAGCTTTGCTAGAGGTCAAAGCATCAATGCATCAAAGGAACTGATCTGACAAGCAGTGTCACAGTGACAGTTCATCTTGCAGTATAGTGTGTATCTGAGATTAGAAGGTTGTAGCCTTCACCACTTGAGCAGTGAGCTCTTGGACAGTGCATCCTCTCCCCTAACAGGGACGATTGTAAAAGACTCCTAACAGGGTCCAACCCTTAACAAGGTCTACTGTACTTAAAGCATTGTAAAGCTACTCCTAACAGGGTAAAGGATCTTCTAACAAGGATCACAAAACACTAGTGCAAAATATTAGTGGGTGTCAATTCCCACCGGGGTTTTTACCTATTTGGGTTTCCCCGTAATTATATTGGTGTCATGTGTTGATTTCATGTTTCATGTTTATGTGAATGTTTATTTCAGTAATTAAGCATTTATGTTCAACATAAAGATTAAAGTGAAAAGTTAAAATACAGTGAACACTGATTCACCCCCCCCCCCCCCCCCCCCCCCCCCCCGTCTCAGTGTTCCCATTCCTAACAATTGGTATCAGAGCTCTGGTCCTTAGTAGAGAAGTTTAACCATTTGAGGAGATCATGGACAAAGTAGAAATGAAACATTTGAAAAGAAATCTTGAAGCTTCTCTTGAAGATCTGGACAAGTTAGAAAGAGAATCTGAAGAACTAAAGGATAAACTCAGTGATGCTCAATTAGTCATCAAAAAGCTAAGGAAAGATTTGAAAGAATGCTCTACTAGTGATCTAGGGACAATGGTCAAGAAGTTCAATGAAGAAAACAAATTCTTAAAAGAACAACTTGAAGAGTTTAATGATAAACTGACTAATAATCAGGAAGTCTATAATGAACAGATCAAAGAGAACCTTTAGCTGAATGAAGAACTAAGGCAAGCAAACATGGAAATCTTGGAACTAAGGAATAACAAAGAAAGCTTAGAGTCTGAATTAAAAGAAGCAAACAATCACATTGACAAATTACACACCAATTCTGATTTGATAGAATCTCAGTTGTATGCAAGGAGAGCCAAAGGAGACACTAGCTGTATTGGATACAATGAAGCACAAAATCAGATTGACAACATGTGAGCAAGAAAGGATTCACAAAAGGACTCTACTGATGTTGAAAAGACTGAAGATCAAACCATAGATAATGATGGACCACCTAAGAATGAGCGCAAGCAAGTAGAACGCACTTGTTTTGCTTGTAACAAGCGTGTACACATTGCAAGGAACTGTACAGAGGTAAGACCTTTTAATGGCTACTGTTATTCATGCAATAAGTTTCGTCATAGAGCTATGAATTGCAAGACTAGCAAGAAGAACAGGATTCAACAAGATCAGAGAAATCAGAATTAGACAAATGTAAGAAGTTCTCAGAATGTTACATGCCAGATATGTAACTATGATGGTCACACAGCAAAACAATGCAGAATGGTGACTCATGTCAATGCGCCGAGGAATATAAGACCTCTAGTCATTTGTCACTCTTGTAACAAGGCTGGACATATCTCAAGGTTCTGTAGATCATGGACGCAAGGTCAGGGAAGCCCTAAGAAGGCCAAAGAACCAGTTTTGGATCCCGTAGGAGAAGTTAATTTTGTCAAAACGTCAGATGATGCGAGCATGATTTGGTTAGAGAAAAAGAAGGACAATACTAATGATAATGTATTGGATGCATCCGCAGTGGACGCACCCTCTACATCTGGATGAATGGCCCTCAGGGTCATAGGGGGAGCTAGTTTAGCTCTAGACCCTTGCGTGGCTGGTATACGCACGCCTAGAGTATGCGCCTTTGGACTTAAGCTTTTGGAGTATAAAGGTACCTATGTGCAAGAGCGCACATGCTGATTGTTAGTAGAACTCGAGTTGCAAATTTTGAAGTGACAGCCTGGTTTACGCGACTTGCATTAATGGCGGAATTTTCACTTTTAAGTACATAGAAAATTGTTTAATCACTCATTGCATTCGAATTCAGAGCGATTGAAGAGCAGAAAGAGCCTTGGAAGTTGTTGTGAAGACTTGGAGATTGATCTATCAGTGTTTGCAGTGCATTTGGTTTGTTGCAGAAACCCTAAGCTCGTTGCGCTGATTCGGAAGCCTTCAGATTATCTCAGAGTTCAGTTGGAAAGCATTTACAAGTAAGTCATGGCCACTCCTATTGTTTATGATGTCGTTGAGAAGAAGAGATATGTTTTCAAGAAACATCCATTTAAATCAACCCTAGATGATTTAGAGGGAGCTTTCTTCCGCACGCCTATGGGCGTCATGCATGTGGAAGATATTAGGGCATATATCTACTGTAAGAAGGAACCAGTTGGATTGGATAGGCTAAAAGTGCACATGGATACCATGCTGAAACCAGATAAAACATTCATGGATGAATATGCTAAATGGAATGATCACCCTATTGTCGAGTATGCTATGGCATATGACCTCTATGAGACAGAATGGATAAAAATCTTATTGAGCAGGATTCATGATGATTTGTTTTGGATTGGTGATGTACCAGTAAGAATCACCAGTGACTTGATACATGAGATGACCGGCGCCGTCCTTGCCGTGGGCAAGGATGTCGAAAAGATGGTTGAGCAAACATGTAAGTCAAGGAGCGATAGGTACGGCATGACAATAGAGCCTATTGAGCAAGCAGACATCAAACTGATGTCTATGATACTGGGATACAGGTTTCATCACACCAGTAGGGTAAATAGTGTGTCTGCGGGCACTATTCTAGCAGCCATCAGATTAGTAAAGGAAGATGGTGAGTTCAACTTGTGTGAAATCTTGCCCGCACAGTTGATTGATAACATCAAGGCTATCAAACATGACAAGACAAAGATATTTAGGTTTGAGTCATTAATCATCTACATGTACCTTCATATAGTTGGGAAGATATCAGATTTGTATTTGGACAAGACTATTCCAACCATGCCTCAGATATCCAACAAAGTATCCATTGAAAGCACATTAAGGGATTATATAACATTGGAATTGAAGACCTTCAGGGTCAAGATGCAAATGAGGTATAGGATTCCAGAGAGCATTGTGGAAAAGTATAAGGATGCTATTTGTTTTATGGTGGAAATTGATACAACTTGTATGGAAGCTGTTGAACCAAGAACTAAATGGATTCATCCACTTGGTTATGAGGTAGAGGAACAGGTCCTTGAAGCATATGCATAGGTATTACTATCAGCCCCCAAAGATCCCAATGAACCTAGGTGGCGAACATATGAGGAGAAAACCAGAGAAGTAGATGCAAAGCTTAACAATGCAGCAACAAAAAGGAAGGTTGCTAAAGTCACATCAGAGATCTTAAGGATTCATGGTGCATCTCAAGCAGACCTTGACAAGGCAAGGGAAGAGAAAATTGCTTTGGAAATGAAAAGCGCAGCAGCAGAAGAAGATCAAGAAGATCCTAAGATGAAGAAGATAAAAATTGAAAAAGATGATAGTCAGAAGGATATATCTGATGACACTCCTGCGCCCAAAGAAACCAGTGATCCTAATGCTCCTCCGGAGTATAAGCCAATAGTCAAAAGGAAGAAAGAAACCAGCACTAGTCATCCATCCTCGCGAGCTACAAGGAGCAAGAAAAACATTCAAGCACCTCCTAAGGTAGGATTCAGACCAAGCCTTAAAGTATTGAGCTCAAGAATTGTTGATGAAGGCATAATTGATCAAGTAGGGAAGTTTTATGAATCATATAGTGAGATTGACAAATCAGAAATACGTGATATGATTGTTAAACATATGATCAAGTTAAAGAAAATAGTTCTTGAATTGAAAACAACAATTCCAGATAAAGTATGGGAGATAATGGATACCTTGAAGAGACAAGCCACTGAAGAAGACTTCAGAATAAGGGAACAAATTCTTGATTCCACTCTTCTAGTATGTTCTGTTGAAGAAAAGTCACTATTGTTGAATTTGGTGAAGCCGCACTTAAGGTCAAAGATGAGAACACTACACCTCATGAACAAAGACTATGAGCTTATCTCTAAGGAAACAGAGAAGGCCTTTGAGAAGGTATTCTTAGAACAGCGCATGAAACCTATGTCTGCGCCCATCTCTCAAGTACCTAGTAAGCAAGACAAAGTAGCAGAGTCTATCAATGTACAGTCTACAGGTCCTCAGGATTTAGCGCCTGCAGTGGAAGTACAAACATAATTAGATAAGTCTGCGCCCATGTAAGAATCACTCAAGGACAACACCATTGTCATTGATAATGTGGAGATAGCCATGGCGGCCACTGACACAGACTTAGATAAGTTTGAGGAAGCTTTTGTGAGCACACAAGAAGCTGAGATCTTATGCAGTAGCACACCTCCCACTCATCAAGAAGAGGTATTGATTGAAAACATAACAGATGAGAAAGAAGAAGGAAAAGAACAAAAGAAAGATGAAACTTCTATTGAACTAGCCAAAGTAAAACTAGAAGTGATGGATAGCACTCCCATCACTCCCTCCTCAGCATTGTTGTCAAGTTTGACATCTGGCACATCTAGTTTGGACTCATGGAGAGAAGAAGACCTGATTAAGTTCAGCATCCTAGCTATGGAGAAGGCAAAGGAGAAACAAGTAATGAGAAATCCTCTCCTTGTGGAATCAGTGAACATACTGAACAGTTTGTTGCCTGCGGACATCAAAGTGAATAAGGTACACTCGGTTGATGATGTGAGTACAGTTATCTCACAGTTCAAAAGTAATTTTTCAAGCCTTGAAGAATCTACATCCAAAGTTGTAGAAGAGAAGTACCTGAACAAGAGATTGAATGAGTTGATGAGCAACTTTGCACTAGATCTGAATTCTCTCAAGACAGGACAAGCATCCTTAAAAGAATTTGCTGATCAAGGAAGGAAATTCATTGCAGACTGCATGGATCAGGATAAGCTTACTGATGCCCATCTTAAAACAATACAAGAAGCGGAAGCTATGATTGAGCAGGTGAAGAATTCAGTGAAAGACTCATCCACTGATGTGAACATGTGCAATAATGTCTACCTAGGTCAGTTGGACAAAATTGAGAAAGCAGAGAAAGAGATGGCAAAGATAAGATCTAGACAGACTTAGTTGAGGAATGCTCTTGCGCCCTCAGTAGACATTCTCAATCAGAACATAAAGGAGATTGATGCCACAATGGTAACCTATGATCAAGGTCCGAACACAGATTTGAAGAAGATGGAGAAGCTTCAATATGCTCTATGTGCCCATCTCCAGATAGTTAACTCTTTGATAACTTTTTGGAAGAAGGAGATCCAGAACCTCAAGATAGCATATCCGGATGTTTTCCCTAAGTAAGTATGTGCAGATACAATTTTTTGGTACACCTTTTTCATTAATGTCAAAGGGGGAGTTGTATATAGAATATGGAGTATGATATGTGTCATGTCCCCATTCTGGTTGACATCGTTTAGCGTGCTGGATCAGTCTATCACAGGCTCTCGTAGACTGGTGGCGATGTGGAGAGAGTCATTTTGTAGATTAGTGGTCGTATTTGCTCTTGGAGAAGTGATTTAGAGCTTATTTTTATTATTATGAGTTATGCGGGCCCCACATGTTATAATTTTAAGTTGAGTTGCACTTTTTATTTTATAAAGTTATATTATTATAAAAGTGCATTATAATGGGATTTTATAATGGATGCTTCTAGAAGTTCTTAGTAACTTCTCAAAAAGTGAATAAATAGGGGGCTTGGGCATTCATTTGGACAAGCTGATTTGAGGATTCTTCTACTTTTCCATATTGGAGCAATTTGTAGTCATTTGGTCTACAAATTTTCATTAGATCTTTGGGAACGAAAACTCCCTTGGATTTGCATAACTGAGGAAGTGAGATATCTTTTGAAGGGTTGCACATTGGAAGTGGTATTCAGCCATTTCATGTTGAGCTTATTTGGAATCCTCAGATTTACCTGAGGGTTTGAGTTTTGGTTGTAAGAGGAAGAAAAAGCAGGTCTGAAAAAGCAATCCGAAAAAGCAAAACGAAAAAGCGGATCCGAAAAAGCAGTCCGAAAAAGCAGATCCGAAAAAGCAGTCCGAAAAAAGCAAATCCGAAAAAGCAGTCCGAAAAAGCAAAGCAAAAAAAAACAGAATTGCAGCCATCTACAATCAGCTGTAAATTGGGATCAGTTCGGGTGCAATTGGAGGTGTCTACATCAGCATACTTCATCATCGATTTGATCAACATTTGGTGCAGCATTTCCAGGTTTTTATACATTGTTTGATATTGATGTTTTGGGTACCAAAATGGTAAAAATCTGCATAAGTACAGTCACTATATAGCAGTCCAGAATTCCTTTGAGCAGTCACTGTTATTTCTCATTGTAATTAGATTGATACAGCTATAAGGTGCATTGTGAATGTGGTAGAGTTCATTGTTAATTTGTGACAATCCATACATTTCTGGTTATAAATATCTGATTGTAAACAGTCCATAAATCTGTTATTGTAATTAGACTTTGTTATCATCATTGTAATTGAAGGACATAGCTAGGGAAGAGTATAGGCTGTCTCAGTAATGAAAGTGCGTTGTATACAATAGTTCCTTGCTCATGTAACAGTCCATATGAATTTCAGAGAATTAGTCAATTGAAATAGTCATTGACTTTGTAATCAGACTTGGAGAGTTTCATTGCATTGATAAGTAAGTCTAAGGTGCCAAGTTATTGGAATAGTAAAGGAATATTCAGTCAGGAGGTCAATTGTTTGGTTTAATGTCTCATTTGCATAGTTCTATAGATTGCATACCAAATGTTCGTCAAAATGTCTCAGAGCTGTAGATGTTGAATTTTTATCAGCATTTCATTGAATTGCAATTGGATTAGAATATTAAGAGGTTGCAATTCATTTTTACTTCCAATTAGTCACTTGCATTCATTGGCATTCACCAAAACATCATTGGCATCAAACAAACCCAAACTAGAAGCAAACATCAGCAAACAATTCAGTTGCATGCCAAGTGTTTGACAAATTGACTCAGTTTAGATTTGGGAATTTAGTGGCCTTTTTAGTAAGGGTCATTCCAGTGGTATCAGAGCGGTTTCCTGCCAACCTGATTGGGTTATTTCAGATTGAATTCAATTGTCAGCATGGCTTTAACAGGAGACAAGGAATTGAAAGAGAGAATGCACACTGCATTGAAGAAACTAGATCGTCCATTTCAGCGAACAAAGGACCTCCTAAGAACTTTGGAGGAGTTGGAAACTTATTTAGGCAAGGTTGATCAGTCAGATTCCTATGCTATGCAAACAACTTTATCTCCAGTATTTGGTTCTTTGGTGAAGCCCCAATTATTGAGACATAATGATGAGGTTGTAAGACTTGCAGCTCTCTCTTGCATTAGTGAAATCATGAGGATAATAGCTGGCTTTAATTCTTATGATGATCAGATTATGAGAGAGGTACTTCATGCCATGGTGAAAAGCTTCGAAAGGTTGGATGACATCAGGGACCCTCATTTCACAAAGAGGGCAAGATTACTTGAAGTATTTGCATGGTGTAGGTTTGAAAACATTATGTTGTCAATAGGTTTTATTGATGACATTCGCAGAATGTTTAACACATTTTGGAATATTTTGGATGAGTTTCATTCCAGCGATGTATTAGCATCGATGCACTCTATCATGTTCACAATCTTGTTTGAGGAGAAGGATGAAATTTCTAAACTTTTGGCAGAAGATTTATGGCATGTTTGGACAAAAGAGAGGAATGTGTCACCTATGGCATGTACGTGGTTAAAGAGCCTGATTAATAGGCCTAAGGATCGAAGTACCTTCCCTATGACAGGCAGAAACTTGTATGATGAGTTTGACAGACATGCTGATTCGGTATTGGGAGATGTTAGCACATCTTCACGTAATGATTTATTTGCATCATCTTCACAGGCAGAAGTGGTTACAGATGTTGTACAGGTTGAGCCAGTTGCATCAGAAGGTGATATCACAGGCACACCGGATGGCATGAGTGACACTGACAGTGATTGTGGTACAGTTGGTCTTGATGATGTCACAAGTGATCAAAATAGTAACTACAACACAGTGGATTCAGATGATGATTGTGAGGAGGTTGTTGTGCATGATGATGAGATACCTATCAGCGATGAGCAGACATTGAGTATTCAGGACTTTGTTGATAGAGAGTATCAGGCACAGTTAGATGCTACATCACTCGAGGTTGAGGCACATAGTACTTCACATGTTTTGTCCAGTCAGCTTAGGGTAAGCGAGGATGGGATTGTGACTTCATTATCTCATCATGACAGGATGCGGGAGATGATAGAGGATCACATCTGGATGATTCAGTTACAGGACAGACATAAGGGAGTCCAGGCAGAGTCTTCTTGTGTTGACTTACAGGCGATCAGGGAAGGAATGGGAGCGATGAAGATGAGCTATTTACATCTTCTTTCAGATCGTGACCATCTTCTTAGCCTTGCCAGAGATCATTTAGATGCCTTGAGGAGGAAGGAGGAGGAAGTTGGCAGGCTTTCTCGAGAGTTCGAGGACACTCGAGCCTCTTTGTTGAGTACTTCATTGGCATTACAGGACTCAGAGAGACATGTGGATGGGTATGGCGTGGAGTTGAGTTCAGCTTCATCTTACATACCTGATACTTAGCTTTCTACGACATGCGGATCACATGTGGTTGTCGATAGTTGTGAGAGTTCACCTTGCATCCAGGATTCAGGGATAGTGTCAATTATGGCAGACATGGATGTGGGATTAGCTGATATTGGGATTGAGCAGGCTACTCAGGTACGGATTTTGCTTGAGGTGTCAGTCGGTTCCAGTTTACGGATGAGGACTCAGGATTGTTACATTGGCGTTTGGGATTCTGTTGGCTGGAGATCTTTATCATCTATTGGTAGCAGTGATTGTTTGAGTGCTATCATGGATTTGATTAGCAGATTACACGGTGTTGATCTCATTCATACCAGCAGCTTGTTAGATGTTGGTATTAGTCTTTATACACTGATGTTAGGAGTAGTGTACATTTCCAGTCGACCACTCAGGGTGCAGTGGGTTTGTGATAATTTAGGCACATTTGAGGTGTTAGTGATTACAGATGAGTCCCAGGATCGCACTGGCCTTGATGACATCCAGGAGTCTACTGCGGACAGTTTTGAGGATTTAGCTTCCTCGGCAGATTCATTTGTTACAGCGGAGTTGGGCAGTGATGCTACAGTTTTTGATGCTCCGTATGTTGGTATGAGCTTTGGAGTTGATTCGCAGAGTATGGATAGTAGTACTCCAGAGATTAGTGGTTGTGAGGATACTCCCTTGGACAATGAGTCAGAGGAGGATTGTAGGAGACAGTCTAGCCAGCGCCATCACGTGTCCAGTCAATTGAGAGTTAGTGAGCGAGACATTGCTATCGCTTGCCAGCATTTCGATGCTGCTCGTCAGTTGTTAGCAGTTTACAGATGGGGTTCTCCTACTAGTGACGAGCAGGGAGGCAGTTATCTTTCCTTGACAGAGATCCACTCTTTATGGGAGGCTATGCGGATTTTGAGACAGAATTATATGCAGTTGGTAGCTGATAGAGATTATCTTATGGAGTGGGGCAGTACAGCATATGATGCATTACTAGTCAAGGAAGATGAGGTGAGTGAGCTTACTCAGTAGCTCGAGGTGACTTCTGAGATTCTTGAGAGTACACAGTTGGCTTTCGAGGAGTCGCAGTTTCATTTGGCTGAGGTGACCATGGAGTTAGAGCGACTACAGTCTTTACCAGATTCTGTACAATCACAGGTTGTGGTGTCTGGTGATTCGAGGATGTCCATGGTCGAGATTGATAGAGGCAGTGGAGATGAGGATATATCTGTCCTCGATACTAGCATTGGCACATCGAGTTCATTTCCACTACAGTCAGGTTCAGTGGAGTTGGGCGCTGAGCATTGTGGTATGTTTGACTTGGTGGTGGTCTCTACTACTAATGGCACGGAGACTAGTGATGTTGTACCAGGGATCATGTTTGAGGTTGGTGAGCCGACAGTTGGCTTGGTTCCTATTTGTGATACTACTCCTTTGGAGGTGTCTTCGGGGGTAGTAGTTGGTTCGGGCTTGGTAAGTGATCAGTTGCAGTTAGTTTCATCTGGATTGCAGTCTGAGCCACTGACTGAGATTGACACATTCTATCGGCCTTACACTGTGAGGTATGCTCATTAGTTTACTTTTGATCCATATGTTGATGAGATGATGATACGGAGATGTACTTTGGGCTCTAGTGTTTGTCATCAGTTATGGGATGGTTTGACGCCACGAGATGAGAGTTGTGATGGGCATAACATGGCGATAGGTTATGCGGTCGATAGCTTGAGAGTACATGACTTTGAGCAGGAGTTTGGGAGTGTTGCTTCAGTGGTTGTTATTGATTCTACTCCTTTGGCTATGAAAACTCTTGACTTAGCTGGTGATCAGTCGCAGTGGGTTGTATCACCTGTGCATGGTGAGCTGTTGATCGAGGGTGGTTCTTTTTATCAACATTATACTGCAGGGTATGTTCATCAGTTTGCATTTGATCCTTGTATTGAGGAGTTGATGGCCGTCAGATTTGGTTTGGGTTCTAGTTCTTGCTATCTATCAAGTGATGACTATTCGCCATCAGCAGTGCATGGGAGTTATAGTTATGGGATAGTGGCCGGTGATCTGCAGAGTTGTGTTGACTGCAAGAGTTGTACAGTTTGTGGATTTTCCATACTTGGTGCAGTTTCATTCGGGAGTGTTCACCACTGTTGCAGAGTTGGATTGTGTGCTCTGCGTAGGCCAGTGGGATGCGTTGATGGTATTTACTATGTTGGCAGTTTGAGTTGTTTTTACTTGGGTTTTGATATTTTTAGAATTGGTGTCTCGTGGGTTCCTGACTGTGGCAGTCATGGAGTTGGAGTTCAGTTGAGCAATGGTTCACGATTCATTCATGGATTCCTCTTGGTTATATTGCAGAGGATATTGCAGGAGCTTGCGTTGGTTGACAGCAGTACAGTTCATGACTACATTTGGGATCCAGGTGGATTGATTGGTTTATTGCTCAATCATTGCTTGGGGACAAGCAATTTCAGGAAGGGCGGACTGTCATGTCCCCATTCTGGCTGACATCGTTTAGCGTGCTGGATCAGTCTATCACAGGCTCTCGTAGACTGGTGGCGATGTGGAGAGAGTCATTTTGTAGATCAGTGGTCGTATTTGCTCTTGGAGAAGTGATTTAGAGCTTATTTTTATTATTATGAGTTATGCGGGCCCCACATGTTATAATTTTAAGTTGAGTTGCACTTTTTATTTTATAAAGTTATATTATTATAAAAGTGCATTATAATGGGATTTTATAATGGATGCTTCTAGAAGTTCTTAGTAACTTCTCAAAAAGTGAATAAATAGGGGGCTTGGGCATTCATTTGGACAAGCTGATTTGAGGATTCTTCTACTTTTCCATATTGGAGCAATTTGTAGTCATTTGGTCTACAAATTTTCATTAGATCTTTGGGAACGAAAACTCCCTTGGATTTGCATAACTGAGGAAGTGAGATATCTTTTGAAGGGTTGCACATTGGAAGTGGTATTCAGCCATTTCATGTTGAGCTTATTTGGAATCCTCAGATTTACCTGAGGGTTTGAGTTTTGGTTGTAAGAGGAAGAAAAAGCAGGTCTGAAAAAGCAATCCGAAAAAGCAAAACGAAAAAGCGGATCCGAAAAAGCAGTCCGAAAAAAGCAAATCCGAAAAAGCAGTCCGAAAAAGCAGACCCGAAAAAGCAAAGCAAAAAAAAACAGAATTGCAGCCATCTACAATCAGCTGTAAATTGGGATCAGTTCGGGTGCAATTGGAGGTGACTACATCAGCATACTTCATCATCGATTTGATCAACATTTGGTGCAGCATTTCCAGGTTTTTATACATTGTTTGATATTGATGTTTTGGGTACCAAAATGGTAAAAATCTGCATAAGTACAGTCACTATATAGCAGTCCAGAATTCCTTTGAGCAGTCACTGTTATTTCTCATTGTAATTGGATTGATACAGCTCTAAGGTGCATTGTGAATGTGGTAGAGTTCATTGTTAATTTGTGACAGTCCATACATTTCTGGTTATAAATATCTGATTGTAAACAGTCCATAAATCTGTTATTGTAATCAGACTTTGTTATCATCTTTGTAATTGAAGGACATAGCTAGGGAAGAGTATAGGCTGTCTCAGTAATGAAAGTGCATTGTATACCATAGTTCCTTGCTCATGTAACAGTCCATATGAATTTCAGAGAATTAGTTAATTGAAATAGTCATTGACTTTGTAATCAGACTTGGAGAGTTTCATTGCATTGATAAGTAAGTCTAAGGTGCCAAGTTATTGGAATAGTAAAGGAATATTCAGTCAGGAGGTCAATTGTTTGGTTTAATGTCTCATTTGCATAGTTCTATAGATTGCATACCAAATGTTCGTCAAAATGTCTCAGAGCTGTAGATGTTGAATTTTTATCAGCATTTCATTGAATTGCAATTGGATTAGAATATTAAGAGGTTGCACTTCATTTTTACTTCCAATTAGTCACTTGCATTCATTGGCATTCACCAAAACATCATTGGCATCAAACAAACCCAAACTAGAAGCAAACATCAGCAAACAATTCAGTTGCATGCCAAGTGTTTGACAAATTGACTCAGTTCAGATTTGGGAATTTTAGTGGCCTTTTTAGTAAGGGTCATTCCAATTTGTATAGGGAGATATAAGATTATGTATAAAAAATGTATAGAAGACAAAAGCCTTTTGTGTTAAGGGACAGTTAGCAACTTGGCCATATTCCTTTGTTGCCATCAATGACAAAGGGGGAGATTGTTGGCAAGTTGTCTATACTATGATTAATGCTTAGATATAGTGTTGTCATTATGGCAACAAAGTCATATAGCAGTTTGGAGTCAGCACACTTGATATAAAGATCAGAATTTGGTTAAGTGTTGAAGATTGGATAGTATACAAAGTTCCTACAGCTTAGAGCATTAGTGCACGTGTGTACGGATGAATTATGGTATGTGCCCTAGAAGTTAAGTTGGTTAGACTATATTCTTGCTTAGTCTATGAGCGCATGATCAGATATGCAAGTATGAGAAAGTTACAGTCAGTTGAAGTTGCACAGCCAGTGTGTGCCAGCAGAGAACAGAGCATGGAGCTGACAGTTAGCATTTTGGTTTGCGATTATAATGTAAAGTTGTAAAGGCTATGCGCCCATTGTATTTAGGTTGCCGACATGTTTATATGTATAATTGTAAGCGCGCTTAAGCCAATTCATTTGGAAGTGTTGTTTGTAATTAGTTATAGGGCCGACCTAATTGTGTATTTTGTATGAGCGTATAAATATAAGGTGCGCCCATTGTATTCGGTATGGAAGTCAAGATAGAGATATAATAAGCAGAGTAGAAGTGTGCGAAGACACTAGAAGATGTATTAGAGCTTTGCTAGAGGTCAAAGCATCAACGCATCAAAGGAATTGATCTAACAAGCAATGTCACAGTGATAGTTCATCCTGGAGATATAGTGTGTATCTGAGATCAGAAGGTTGTAGCCTTCACCACTTCAGCAGTGAGCTCTTGGACAGTGCGTCCTCTCCCCTAACAGGGACGATTGTAAAAGACTCCTAACAGGGTGCGACCCTTAACAAGGTCTATTGTACTTAAAGCATTGTAAAGCTACTCCTAACAGGGTAAAGGATCTTCTAACAAGGATCACAAAACACTAGTGCAGAATATTAGTGGGTGTCAATTCCCACTGGGGTTTTTACCTATTTGGGTTTCCCCGTAATCATATTGGTGTCATGTGTTGATTTCATGTTTCATGTTTATGTGAATGTTTATTTCAGTACTTAAGCATTTATGTTCAGCATAAAGATTAAAGTGAAAAGTTAAAATACAGTGAACATTGATTCAACCCCCCTCCCCCCTCTCAGTGTTCCCATTCCTAACACTTCAACCTGGCGTGAGATACTTGTTGTGGCATGAATTCCTACATTCATGGCGTGGGCTCTGATAACCTTGGTGTGAGTGCCCTAGTTATGGCTTGAGAACCTAGTTTTTGGCGTGGACTTCCATTTTCTTACTGTTGTATATGTTGGACCGCTCTCAGACTTCATTGCTTCTGTTCATACATTGGAGTTTGGGTACATTGACAAGCATTTAATTTGTGGATATTCTATTCTTTATCTGCTGTTCATTTCTGAGCTTTATTTCCACATGTAATGAACTTCATATCAGTTGTATTTCACTCCTACACGACAATTATATCAAATAAAGGTTAGCATTATACATCTTATGTCTATTATGTTTGCGCAAGTCCTATATTGAGTTTGAGGAAATAAATATGATCTGCTGTTATACTTTATTGTCAATGCATTGTGCAATGTTACTTGAAATTGGAAGCGTCTCTCAGTTCAGACAAGTAAACTCTTTGACAAAATACCTGAATAAAAAGGTTCAAAAAACTTGGGCAATATTGTATAGGGGATATTTCATGATACCATGTTGGAGTTGATTCCTCAGTCTTACAGCTCCTAAGGATCACCTGCAATCAAACACTTCCAACAGAAAGATAAAAAGGAAAAGTTTTGGAGGCCAAGAGCTATTGATCCAAAAAAGCATGAATCATTGTGAACGTGCAAATCCTTATAAAAGAAAAAAGGCTAAAACAAAAAGCAAAAACTAACTCTAGAAAAAACCTTAGGTGAGGATAAAAATAGATCATGACATGTGTCCTCATCATATAACTTGAGAGACAAAAAAACACGACCTAAGTAAGCTCAAAGGATCTAATAATTAACTAGGTAAATACCTTTTTACTCTATCAATATTTACATAACAAAACCAAAAGCTCCATTTTAATTAGAGCATTCGTTTTTGATAAAAAAGACAGCATGTTCCACATAGTTTTTTTTTTTTCTATTTGCATTTTTTGGTGAAATACTTTACAAATATGTCTACTTTTTAAAAGTTTAAAACTCGGAAAACTATGATTCTTTTAGCATTCAACACTTTGCATTCATCAATGTAACTTGTGGACACGTCCCTTTGGTTTTTACAGTCTTTTGGGAATGGAGGGATGTTTTTGGGATACAGTGGAGGGGACAAAACATCCTTTCTCACATTACTTCCTCAGAATTGAGATTGGTTGGGATCATATACAGTTCACTTCAGCAGTTCTGGCAGCAATTAGGAGTTTTTGAGATATCAAACTGGATGATAACTTTGATTTTTGAGCTTGTTGCTCAAACAAAAAACAATCATGCACATCTTTTTTAGCATTCACATTAGATTAAAATTGCGATATTCAGTTTGTTTATTCTTTGAATTATAAAATTTTATGACTTTCAAGTTTAACTTTCAGCCTTTCATTGATGTAAATATGTTATATAATTGAACAATAATATTATAAGTGATTTATGCTATTATGATTATCAAATGGATTTTTGGCTCACTTCTTTTTGCTTACTTTATGCTATTTTTGATTTAAATTTTAAACAAAAATATTTTTAGCATTTTTTCATTCACTGTGACTGAAAGATGCCGTCTCAGATCTCTACTGAAAATGGTGAGTTTTATGTGCAAACAAGTCTTTGGCCAGCGATAAGTGTGATTTTTGTTTTGGTTCTATTTTCTGATTTTTTTGGTATTTGATAGTTTTTCAATTTTTTTTGGTTTTTTCTCAAAATAATTTGTGCAAACAACTACCAATAACTTGAACAATACAATTCTGAAACTATTACAACACAAATAGCGATATTATTCTAGTTGAAAATTAACTTTATTATTCAAATGATTAATTTCCATACCTGGAGCTGACTGGTATGGCTTAAATTAGTGTGATCAGCAAGTACAATGCATACAAACTAAGTGCGCTAAGCCTGTATTAAGAATTTCAGGTCGATCTATGACTGAATTACAAAATTCTGGAACATATGAATGCTTCCCAAGCCCCCATGTCCCTCTTAGAACTGATGTACAGCTGCTCTCAGAGATATACAGCTGAGGGGATAAGAAGCCAAAAATGTGCTTGTGCCCGATGTGCAATTTCTTCTCAGGAAAACCTGCAACAGCACTCTATCTTTCAAACCCTCATGTCCGATAGATATGCCTGGAGAATGTACAGCTGCCCTGGACATTGATTCTGACTGCAAACATGCTGATCTGCCCTTCTTGTGAAGAAATTCTGATTTCTTCTATCACAATACAAATTATCCAAAACAATTTCCAACACAAATTGCTCTTCTAGCTGAAAATACCATGAGATAGCTCCCTCCTGCAGGCTGGGGTGACGTCCAACCTGGAAGACCTCAGGAGTTTTCATTCCTGAGATCACAAATGCCTGAAAAACCTTGTCCAAGAGTACTCCACAAAGCTGAGATGAAATTCTTAAACCTGGATATGTCAAAATGAGCTCCCAAGACACTTTTATTTTCAGCCCAAGCCCAAATTTCGAATTAGGGTTTCCCTCCAAATTTTATTAATTTGATGACTTTATAAAATTATAGCCTCCTCATGAAAATCCAACCTCAAGGGAAATTGCAACATTATTTTAAGTGTCCCCTCTTTTATTATACCATTATATGTTATATTGCCTAGCTAAGAGGGCCAAGGAATTATTATAACTTATTCTTTTATAAAGTGATTATAATATCACTTTGTTATTATTTTATTAAAAGCCATAGTTTAGGAAATCTTAAAATTTTTCCTAATTTATTCATAAAACTCAAACTGGAGCTCAGAACTGAATTCTGTCTGAAATGCTGTGATCATTGTTGCTGTCTGAACCCCTGTAGGCTAACTGGCAGTTCCTCCTAAAATTTAGGAACTTGCCCTAAAATCTAGGAACCTTCCTCAAAGTACTGGAAACTCCTCCAGAGGTCCCTGCTCTACTCCATGGTCCCCCGGGGGTCCTGTCAACTGTCAGTTTCCCCTAAAAAGTAGGAGACTTCCCTATAGAGTAGGAACTGCCATGTAAATGCCCAAAATAACTCACAAAGTCCCTGCAACCCTCTCTGAGCCTCCAAGTGAGTCCTCTAAACATCCCATTGGCCTACGGGAACTCAGGCGATAGGCCAACCTTCTGCTAATCCCGTGTCCTAGAAAGGTGACATTACAGTGACCCTGCTGCCTCACCCACCATCCCCAAAATTTAGAAAACCTTTGTCCATTCCTATGTACCCCCTTGGCCATCTCAAGAACTCAAGAAACAGTGGCATTCATTAGGTTTTTAAATTTAAAATTTATCGAATTGGTAGGATCTTGATTTGCATTATATGCAAATTGTAATGGTGAACCTAGCCTAATCCCATATTATTTCCTCAGTACCTTTGTTTAATTTGTCATTCTATATACTATATACTATATCATTTTTCACAATCGCATTTAATGGCCAATTCCTCCTTCCTTTTATCGGTGGTAGTTCTTATTCTTTTTGAATATTATACTATTGTGCAAAGTTCCTAAACGGTAGGAAACAAGAGTAAATAGCTAATTATTATTTTTAGCTGGCGTTATTTGATTTTCTGCAATGTTCATTATTTCTTTAAAAAATTATGCATTCTCTTGTTAATTAATACCCTTAGGACGAATCTCTTTTTTCTTATTTGATTTTTCTCTTAAACATATATCTTAAGTATATTAGTTGTTACTAAATGGAAAATGCTGGAAGATATTATGTAATACTTGTAAAGCATGTTTGGCCAGATATCTTCGTTCACTAAAATTTTCTGATAATGGTTTTGAATCAACGATTGCTGCATCAATATTCACTTCTTTGTTACAGTCCCAGTCTGGCCTTACTGTTCTTGAATTGTGTGACAATAAGGTAATTGTACAATTTATCGTAATTTGCTTTCTTGGAGTATTTAAGATTGTACCCAAGTCTTGAATATGAATAATTTTTCATTTGAATTTTTTTAGTTAAGGTTTTACTTTTTATTGACAGTAAGTTTTATTTTAGCTGTTTTGGTAACCATCATCTTCATTGTTGACCCCTTTGCTGATTTTGCAGCTTTCTGGCTGGCTTTCTTCAGAAATTTTGAATTCTCCTCATTTTAGTTCATTTCCAAGAAATGGACAATATTTTTTGCGATCGCTAACTGAGCTTAATCTAAGGTTTAAAATTTTCTACGAAGCATCAAGGTCATTCTTGTTCATTTATTTATCTATAGGCACTAACAGTCTAATGAAATTTGTTGTATGATCTCAGAGGAAATTTGCTAGAAAGCCATGATGTGGATATATTAGAAAAAATGCTGGAATGTTTGCCTGAATTGCAAAAACTTGATCTAAGTGATAATCCCATTGGAGATGATGGTGTAAGGTTAGGTACTGGGATATACAGTTTAATTGCAAAACGTAAGATCATTTATAATCTATGAAAATATTAAAATATTTATAACGGATTAATGTGCAGGGTTTTGATTCCCTATTTCCAACACATTCTCAGCAATGATATGCATATGGTGGATGTCAATATTGCAAATTGCAATATTTCTTGTGTAGGAGCATCTTTACTCTTTGACAAGCTATCAATTTTAAAGAAACCACTTCATTCACTGGGACTTGCTTATAATGCCCTGGGCAGGTAAATTATGAAAACATGTCTGAATACGGACCAATATTATATCTGTTTGTCATATCCTTGAAAGAAATTCCATTTCTATGGCTAAGATTTTCCTCAAATTCAGCTCTGTTGCAACTTCTCTAGCAAAATTCTTGAAAAGTGTCCCCATTGAACGGCTTGACATTAAAGGCATTGGACTTGGATTTTCTGGGTGCAATGAACTTCAGGAAGCAATTTCATACAACAAAAGTCTTGTCTATTTGAATTTAAGGTAAATGTTCTGATTAGATATTTGGCACATTCTTCCATTATCTTTGATTTTAGTGATTAATAATTGCCTTTTTTAAGGGTATGATTATAGACAGATATTGAATTGGTGGACTTGAAACTGCATTTTAGAAACTGAGATTTGTGCCTGTTTGTGTGCTGCAGCAAAAATCATGGTGGCTTGGCTGTGGCAACAATGTTATCAAATATTATATCACACTCACATAAAGTGAGTGTTATCAATGCGGGCTACAACATTCTCTGTCTGGAGTCATTGCAACTCATTGCCGCTGGCTTGAAGAAGTCTAAAGGTATTGGCTTTAACTTTCTGTGGTCTTTGTAACTTCTCTCCCTATCATTGCATTAGCAGCTTTGTTGGAATTACATCATTCATTTTTTGGGTAACTTCATCACATCTCTTGATTAGTGATCCCACCCCTATTGATTCTTCTAAGATCTCAATTTCTCTTGTTACATTTCTGTTTGGAATCTTCAAAACTCATTGCCACTGGCTTGATGCTATCAAGGATATTGCATTTAAGTTTCTGTGGACTCTGTAACTTCTCTCACCACAACTGCATCCTCAATGTGGTTGGAATTACATCATTCATTTCTCGGATAACTTCATCACATCTCTTGTGTAATGATCCCATCCCTGTTGACTCCTTTAAAATCTCAACTTCTCATTAAATTTCTCTGTTGAAGTCTTCAAAATTCATTGCCAGTGGCTTGAAGCAGTGAAAAGTTACTGCCTTTAATTTCTACAGTCTTTGTAACCTCTTTCCTCATTATTACCTCATTGTCAATGTGGTTAAAATCATATTATTCATTTCTTTGAGCAGCTTTATCACATTTCTTGATTAGTGATCCAAATCTTACCAACTTTCTTGTAAGATCTCTATTCCTTTTGTGGATGTGTTCTTGTTTGTGTTTCCAGTGGTATGTCACGATTCATATAAACCTATGCCAAAGCTTAATTCAGGGAAAGAAAAGAGATGATGAGATAGAAGTGAGTCACTGGTCATATAGAATGAAGATTAGAGGGTCAACTTCAGGTCATCATGATATTTTGAGAGAGTAAGGAATATGATGTGGGTTGTAAACAAGGTCAAATATATGAGTGCCCAATTATAGTCAATAAAATGAGTGTGTTTCTCTTTTTAGAGTCAAATCCAAACTTAAGTTTTAGATGGATTCAGTTTCTATTTTTTTTCAACCTTTATTTTAAGAAGCATTACTTCAAATGTAACTATAATCAATTTTTGCCCTTTTCTTAGATTTACCTGCCTTTTATAATATTCATCTTTTGCTATGATCAAAATATAATCTCCCTTCTTGAAATAATATTCAATTTTGAAATACTCAATATTTTAATTAAATAACATGATCCATGATCCAATGTTGAATAAAGTAGTTCCATTAATTTTTAATGTCAAATGACTAACAATGACTACTAAATCAAAACTAAATGCTTAAGTGAAAATGCTTACTACAATGAGCAGCAAGCTCAATAATAAATCATTGTTGCTCCTTGTCATTGGAATTGTTCTATTCATTTGGATTATAAAATGGGATTCTAAACACTCACGACTGCACATTATGGTTCTCATCAACCAATGCCAACTTCTTAGGCTTTCCAATTCATCAAATTGATGGACTTTCCTTGTACTTATTGTGTTGCAATCAATGAGGTGCAACACATTCTGTAGAACAAGAAACTTTTCCATTTTCTCAGAGATAAGCGCGCATCCCTCTTGATAGAGTGGATAAAGCCATATGTAGATTGACTCCTTTTAGTAGAAGAGCAACTAGAAATTTGTGAGAGGCAAATGGCAACTGTTCGTACTCATAGCAATGACAAAAGTCCATATAAATGTCATTGGCTTATTGGCGCCTCTCATGGCATTCTTTGTCTATCTTAGTTGAACTCATGTACCCATTGTGTTCAAATAATTTGATCATTAAACCCAAATAAAAAAAATCTTAAATGCCGTATGAATATTTTTTTACATCTCATCATTAATAGGAAAAACTTTGGCAGGCCTATCTACAAACCATTTGTAATTAATTGTATATTTGGTCATGTATAATTAGGTTTCTATGGAGAATCACCACCTTTGTTTAATGATGGGCTAAATATGGCCGTGATGGAATCGTGGAGGCTCTCTATGATGAATCACAACCTTCATTTGGCTAATTATGTTATTAATGCACTTCTAGGTCTTTCCATGGTTGGGTGTCCCAAAAATATTATGATGTTAAATATGGGGGATACCATACTTGTACTATTTGGAATCAACAATTACTTAGCAGCTCCAATTTTTTTTAAAACTCGAGACTTGACAACTTGGGAGAAACCTTGACAACAACTTGGAAAACTCATTGAACATTTGAAAATACATAAAATTTTAAAACTATTCTTCGAAAACACATATTATTGATTGTGTAGAGCATGTTACTGATTTTCATCATATTGAAATGAAAACTAGAGTTTGATATGTATATTAGACCAAAAAATGAGTTCAACCTCAAAATATATACAAACTTCAAGTTTAAATATCGATAAAATTTAAAATCACAAGTTTCTTCTACAACTAAAGCTCAATAATTTTTGTTGTTTCTTTAAGGATATTTTGGAAGCAATATAGCCACAATAACCTTTACATGAGCTTCAATAGGTGCCTCATCCATATTGATAGGATCTTGTTGTGTATTGGAGGAACCGACCTGATGGCTCACCAGACATGCCTTTTGCCTCGTTATTTGCTGCCACATTTAGTTTCCATTTGGTTGCCTCCCTCTCCAAATTAGCTAACTCATGATTGGTTTATAATGGATCCCCATCAATA
Source organism: Chamaecyparis obtusa (assembly GCA_027943335.1). Lineage (NCBI taxonomy): Eukaryota > Viridiplantae > Streptophyta > Pinopsida > Cupressales > Cupressaceae > Chamaecyparis > Chamaecyparis obtusa. Next base: position 123,773 of record BSBK01006226.1, on the reverse strand, counting down.
TCATGGATACAAATGACCTCACCTTGCTACAAGATAATTCAGATGAAGTACAGATGCGATGGTGTGTCAACATCCCTACTTGCTGGAGGATGCCAAACGTAGTCAATGGGACACTTGTAGAGTTCTAGAAATATAGATGGATATAGCTGAAGAATGCCAATCAAGGAATGTAGTGTTTCTAAGAGGAAGTGTTTGAAAGTGTACTTTATTGTAAAAAGAAATGAAAATTCCTGAAATTTAAAGAAAATGTTATGTAATATCCTAATGTCAGGAGGCAGTCATTTATTCTTGTAGGTAAGGTAGGTGCAGGTGTCCTGTCCAGTAATGGAAGTTGGTGCAGCTATTTTGTCCTCTAGTGAAGGTAGGTGTAGGATAATAATGTTTTAACCTAGAAGGCTTCTAGATGATAAATCCTGGCCCTTAAAGATGATTAATCCTGGCCATTGATTTCAAATGTAAAAACTATAAAAGGGCTTGACCTCTCCTCATTTTGGGAGGAAGGTTTTTGAGAATTGTTGCTGTTACGCTGTCAAAATGAATGCAGACTTTTCATTGGTTTGGCGATAAGCTGTGTCCTTTTTGTGAATTGCATGGTTCTACCTTCTCCAATTGTATTTCAGTTTACCTTTAATTAGATGCATGGATGTTATTTTGTTTGAATGTGCTGTATTTATCATGTTCATACCATTTGTGGCTTGCTGGTGTGGGTCACTTTGCATGGTTAGTTTGAACTTATTTATAAAATCTAGTTCGATTGTTAAGCTGTTTGTTATTTCTGTGTGCATATGAGTGTAGCAAATACTTAATGATTTGAAAATCTTTTTATAATCCCAGAAAATAGCATTGGTTATGTGTTGTTGAGCTCGTCTAGTGAAGCATATCCAGTTCAGAACTACGGCTGTCAAATATTATGGCTTTCATTAGGAATAGATAGGAGTAGACTCTTCTAAGCCGTTGTCCTTTTTCAATTTATTTCCAAAAAGTGAAGCTAGATTAGGATGCCTTTGGAGAGAGAAAGAGTTGTATTTGCTGCCAGAAAACAAATGTGTAAGTCCCCTTATGAAAATCAGCAAATCATATCAAACCACTGAGTATATCCAAGCACTGTCAAGACCTGACCATTAGGAACCTTTGGGATCTCTCGCTTGATCACCTCTGGTAGCATTTGAGAATCCTTGTTCAAGAGAGGATAGGACTCTACCCGATGGACTCTTATTTTGTGTTGGTGGTGTGCCTAAAAACTCCATCAGCAGGATGTCCTTGTGATCCTCTTCCTCCTCCACCTTTATCAAGAAGGGATGATAATCAAATGAGAGGACTAAATCCTCTTCCTTTCTTTTTTCTGCATGACAACATGTTGCTGCAACTCATGATTTTCAGTATTATCATGCAGTAGATATGATTTTTTCTTCTCTGGAGCATATGAATGCTGATAAAAAGCATGTTGCAGAGGTGTTTGAGAGGTAGGTTGAGGATCCTTGAATCTTGAAATGGCAACCTTGGGAGGCTCACTCCATCTAAAGCTGGCAAACTTGCATTTGGGGGGCTCTTCTTCAGATGGTAGATTTGGTAATATGGTAGGTGGGTGGGCCTTTGGCTCTTATGTAGATTCTTGCAATGGGGAAGGCTTGCTTTGTTTGAAGATGGAAAATTTACGCCTAGGAGCCTCCATTTGAGCAAGCTTAAGCCTATTCTTCTCTTCTTTTGTGGCTATCTTTCTTGAGATTTCCTCCTCAAATCAGTTTGAAACTTGTTTCTCTCTGCCCGTGGCTGCGCATAACATCACCAAAACACCCAAAACTACATAGATCTCAATTCTAATCTATTCACCTGAAGATTCATATGCAGGTCTGAACTAATCAGATGTTAAAAGGAAAAAAAATTCACAATACAACATTCATGAGCACATTTGGCACAACATGAGAACTAAAAAGACAGAAAAGAAACAACCAATACAAGTTAAGAAAATTTGCACAGTGTATCTGACTGGGAGAAGAGGTAAAAAAATGGATTTTATTGATGCAAGGCAAGATAAAGTTACAATTGCAGAACAAAGCCACTGCAAAAGAACAAAAAGATAACCCATAAAATATGTACAAAAAATGCCCTTATAGATCAGGCATAACTCGGATATAGCAATGAATTCAAACCCCAAGCTAACTAGGGTCATGGTGCTATAGGCAGGTCAAACAAATAAGATGAAATCCGATTTATGCTTGCAAGTTGATCCATTAGAAGTGATCGGCAGGGGCCAAGATAAATGGACTTTGCAGAAAAGACCATCCCAGGTGACGGTTCTGTAAACATATATGGCATCATTTGCTTCTCTGTTAGAAGGAATGGTGCCTACAAGTAGTAGACAAGCATGGTGTGTGTTCATATTGTGTATAAAGGGCCAGAGAAAGTAGATTGACATTGAAATTTCAGTCCTCCGCCACATCATAGTTGTTAAAAGTCAAATTAGGTTGCTAGTGAAAAATATCTGTCGATGTCGAAAACACGTCGAATTATCGGGCCTTTAAACCATTAGAGAAACCAAATGATGCATCTCCCTGAAGTCAAAATGTCATCCTGACCAAAAGAAACAAATGACGAACCTTGACACATGTCTTGCCAATATGAACCTCAGAGACCTCCAAAGACTTCCCTTCAACCATGGACTGTCTTCTTGACCTGGATGCTCATTAGAGAGACCCCAAGGATCTATCCTTGATGATTGCTTGCTGTTCTATCGGAGAGACAAAAAGAACTCTTAGTGCCCGATGATCGTCCCACCGATGGGAAACCATTGGTATGCATCATTTTTATCTTTGTGTAGAAAACACATCGAGTAAATGATAGAATGTCGAAAACATGAGTTTAGCCATTAGTGCTGAAAACATGTGAATTTAGCCCATGATGAAGTATCTTAGACCGGTTTGTTGGTAGAAAAAATCTGTTGATGCAAAAAACACATCGAATTATCGGTCCTTGAAACCATCGGAGAAACCAAATGATGCATCTCCTTGAAGTAAAAATGTCATCTTGACCAAAAGAAACAAAGAAGGGACCCTAGCGCATGTCTTGCCAATATGAACCTATATCTCCGATGAGAATCATTAGAGAGACCTCCAAAGACTTCCCTGTAGCCATGGACTGTCTTCTTGACCCAGATGTTCATCGGAGAGACCCCAAGGATATCTCCTTGATGACTGGTTGTTCTATCAAAGAGACACAGAAAGAACTCCTGGTGACTGAGGACCGTCCCGCTGATGCGAAAACATTGGTATGCATCATTTTTTTCCTTGGTGTAGAAAAGACGTCAAGTTAAAAATAGAATGTTGAAAATGCGACGAGTTTAGCCATTAGTGCCGAAAACATGACGAATTTAGCCCATGATGAAGAATCTAAGATCAGTTATCTTTGATGGGCTAATGGTGGCAAAAATTGTCAATTATAATTAGCTTAATTTTGATATTGTACTTTCTGTTGGCATAAAGGTTAGTTGTCTTCATTGGCAAACATTAAACACACCGGTACTGATGATAGAACAATAGTGGTGAACCGGTAGAATTACTAAGTAAACAGTGTACCTTAACTGGTCATGTTTATATTGGTCCGGTCTTGTGCAACCGGTCTAGCCAGACACCATAGGATGCAGATGACTAACAGGTTGAACACCGGTTCACACTCTATTGCAAATTTACCGGTTAGTGCTTTATAATCCGATCCGAATTAGCTTTTTCAGATGAACTGAAGTTAGCTTTATTCTCTGCGAGTGTTTCAAGGTAAACTAAAGATCTGTTTGCAAGCTTTTTGATCAAGGGTTCTGCATGCGAGATTTTTGGGAGAGTTACAGCTTGGCGGCCTTGTTTGGTGTAATTTTAATAAGATAATTTCTTGTAAATACAGGTCATCATGCACAAGAAGATGTGTTGTTGAAAATCAAGAGCGAAGAATGAGTAGAGTCTTTTGAGAAGGGATATAGTCACGAAGAGTAAAAGAGAGAAAGATTCAACAACCAAGTAGAGGAAAGAGTGAACAGATTAGATCTGAATCGACAGGTAAAGTGTCAAAGGAGATCATTGCTTTTCTTGAGTGAAGCATATTTAAATCCCTTAATTAGGGTGAACCCTAATAGGTCCTGTTGTATAAATCCCTTCACCGGGTGACATTTTGTTGATGTTTTAAGTCCTTTGATAAGGCAACTCCTCACAGGGTCAAGATCTTAATCGATCTCTTTTAAATCCCTTAACCAGGTAGCACTCTAACCAGTGCTTTGTAAGCCTTTAACATGACAACTTTATTACTGCAGTAGTGGAGTTTTGTGGGTTCTATCCCACCGTGGTTTTTTCCTTCTAACCGAGGGTTTCCACGTATAAATCTTGTGTTGACCTGTGCATTTGATTTCTGTTTATGATTGTCAAAGCATTCTTTTATTTTCAGTATTAACATGAATATTAAATAGAGAAAAGAATACAAGAAATTGAATTTACTAATTCACCCCCCTCTCAGTAACCGGTTAGGATTAACAATTGGTATCAGAGCCTAGTTCTCGAGTAAAGAAAGCTTAAACGCTTGAGAAAAAGATCATGGAGGGTTTAGAGGTATTAGAAGCAGCTGGAAGAAGCAAATGAAACTATTGCTTCTCTTGAAAACAAACTGAGAAGATCTCTTGCCAAGAGAAAAGAGCTGGCTTTACAACTGAGTGAAAGTCAGGAAACAATTGAAGAACTCTCTAGACAGAGTGGTTCTGAAGAAGCTGAAGAAGCAGTCTCTGATCACATGGAGAAAAAATTGAATTTGACTGATCAAATCTTCAATTTGAAAATAGAACAGAAAGGTCATGCTCTGGGGATGACCAAACTCATCGAAGCAAGCAGAAAAGCTAAGGATGAGAAGAATAGTGCCAAGGAAACACAACTGACTGCTGAGAGAGAAAGAAACTTGGCTGAAGATGCATTAAGAGAAAGTGATGCTCTCATACTGCAACTGCATGCAGACATGCAGGGCACAAGTTAGGAGAATGCAATCATGCATGAACACTTGCATGATAAAGATGAAGCATGCAAAGAAATGGTTGTTGAAGTTGAAAAATTGAAAGAACAACTGAAAACTCTTGAGAGGAATGAGAAACTCAGGAAGTACAATGAAAGTTCTGACTATCTTGATGAGCAACTGAAAGCTCAAAGAAAGCACAAAGATCCCACAGGACTTGGGTACATCGGTCAAAGCAACAAGGAAACTGGTGAGTCCTCTGGAGGCAAGGAAAGAAAGGACAAGAACAAACTAATTGTAGACAAAGGTACAAGAATCTTCAAACCCTCATGCAAAAATTGTGGCAAACCGGGTCATAAATCAAATGACTGCAGGAATGCACCGGTGAAACCGTTCACCACTAACAGTTACTGCAACAATTGTTATAAGTATGATCACAGGACCTTTGAATGCAAGCCACGATCTAACAATGTGTCCAGTGGAAGCAGGGGAAGCTTTAAAGGTTATTTCTATGCATGTAATAAATTCAGACACAAGGTTGAAGAATGCAGGTCTAAAACCATGGCATTCAAATCTCCACTAAGACCAGTATTCCATAACAGGAATGCTAACCGGGGCACATCTATGTGTGCTACGTGTGGACCATCAAGGCATAGGAACACCAAATGTCACTCCCCCATGGACAAAGAAAGAAGGGTCAATCCATGAAGAGGAACCGGTATGACTTGTTACAACTGTAACAAGATTGGGCATCTGGCCAAAGACTGCAGGAACTAGTCAATGAACAAAAGAAAAGGCCCGGCTAAACAGGTCAAGAGGAATGTGACTCCCAATGAAAAGGGAACACCACTGAAGAGATCATGAGGGAAGTAAAGAAGACATGGTCCAAAAAGGGGACAAAGAGCTCTGAAGGAGAGAAATCAGAGACAAAGTCATCATCCACCGATGGTGATATCTCTTCAACAAATTAAGCCAAAAGGGCTTAAGGGGGAACATGTATAAACGCTACTGTCCCCGGAGTAACTGGTGAGATATATTCTCACTCAGTCAAGGATAGAAACTGGGAAGGATACATTGGTCTTACACCTGAACTGGTCAAACGGAGAAGCTGACGTATCACGGTCAATGTCTCAATCGAAGTTAGTATCGTAAATAAGTAAAGGGTCGGTGAACCAGTTGATAAAGGTAAGGTTAGGTAAGGATAATTAATACAATAACTGTTAACAAAAGTTACCATTTGCTAATTACTGTTACAACCTAAGTATATAAAAGGGAAAGCCGACGATTACTCATTTCACTTTACATTATGTTTTGTGATTATTGATTTATAAGTTTGAGTAATCTTTCTTGCTGAGATTTGTGATCTTTGCTTTGCGAATTCCGTGAATTTGTCAAGAACTTTCTGTGTGTTTCCAGTCAAGAGAAATGGCATCATCATCTTCTAGTGTGAGCCTAATCGACGTCAATCAACACGATCGACCTGTGTATGATATGATGGCAGTGTGGAATAGAGCGAATGATATGGCTGGTGCCCTATCATCCATTCCCGACGAAGTGTTGTTGACTGAGGATGTAACTGCGTTCCTCCACAACAAACAGGAGGAATTGGGTGAAATGTTCATTCAGAGCAAATACCTAGGGCTCTGTGAAGATGGAAAGCTGCAGGCAAAATACGTGAAATTGGAAGCAATCGGATTGATAAATGAGGTCAAATACCCAACTGTGTTTTGACCTGACTAGATTCGGTTGGTACTTAGCAAAGTACACGATCCAGGAATGTGGCTAGCTAAAGGCGCCATTACTTTGATAACCAATGAAGATTTGCATGGAGTAATCGAGTTCAACACTAGAGGGGAAGCTCTTACCCTGAAGACAATTGCTAACGCCGAAGTCACTCGACTCACCAAATTGAAATCCGACAGTCATATGATGACTGTGACCGACATTGTAGAGGACAGTGTCTGGTTTGCTGCTGCTGTCATTGGTTACAAAGTTTACCAATCAAGCAACCTCAACAGCATACCAGGTAGTGCAATACATGCAGTGCACAGGATCATGCACGATAATGTTCAGTATGACATTTGCGCTATGCTGAGGAGCTAGATTTTTGAGAACCTGAAGAAGCTAGGTATGGCGAAGAAGAAATTTATGAAGTATGGGACACTGTTGGTATGTCTCTTTTTCTACTATCAAAATTTCTTTCCAGGAATAGGTAAGGTTACCTAGTTATCAGACAAACAAATAATGGTCCAAATAAGTGAAATAGTTAACAGTTTGGGGAACCGGTTTAACAAAGTAATGACTGATTACTTTGAGGTTTATCAGCTAAGAATGCATCAGAGGGAAAGAATTCCTTCTACTATTGTAGAGGAGTACATGGATGAAATTTGCTTCTTGGTGAGCACCGATCACTATATCATCCAGGTTGTTGAGCCTAGAACTGATTAGAAGCACAATTCGATTGCCAGATAGGTGGATAAAGTTGGTGACATGCCATAATGGGCTGTGATTTGTAATTACCTTTGAACATTTCAGAAATCTGATAGCATCGTGTCAATGGACTTGAACAACAACAAAAGGGATACAATTCGGCTGAATTGAAGAAATCAGTTAATATGATCAATTTGAAAACATTATTAGATGGTTCAATCGGTACAATTTGTGGGCTTGAGAAATAAAGGATAGAAGAAGCCCATAAATGAGTACAAAAGTGTTTTCTATCAAATTTGATTAATTTGAATGTAGATTGATTATAAAATCCCATCCTCATGTGGAATCCTAATATAATAGTTAGCTGACAACTATAATGTATTTATGATCATTGGCTTTGAACATCATTATGAGTCAACATAATTCATAAATTGCATATTACAACACTTTACATCTCCCTCTTTCGTAGTCAAGTTAAAACATTGGGAGAGGTCCTAATTTTCTAATAATCACATTTGAATCTTGGATATTGATAGTATGATATTTCATCATTGATCAATGGTATTATGACAGTGATAAAATTAGTTGTCTAAGTTCTTGATTTTGGTATCCACTTGCAGACCTCATTGCAATCAAATTTCTTATACAACAAGAGATCCCAATAATTAGTGGGGGTTTGGGTGTGGAGACCCCAATGGGTTTGAGGGGTAGCGATGACAAGCTGCACAAGGTTTTCAATGTGAGATAAATTGAATGATAGAGGGGGTGCAGGCCAGAAGTGGGGGTTTGAGGGATATCCCCTTGAAAATAAAAATAGACTACTTTTTGATGAGTCTAGGCCTTTTTTAATGCAATAGAGATTTTGCCACAAAATTGCGGAGTTTTTGGGAAAAAATCACCAAAAACTCGGTAAGTTTTTCCCAAAGAATTGATGAGTTTATAGTGGAAAAACTCTCAAAACAAAAAAAACTCACGAGTTTCTAAAAATTGACTGAGTACTTTGCAAGTTTTCCATCTAATATTATATATATAAGGCTCAACTCAAATCAGCATGGATATAATCACCATGAAATTCATACGAGATAGAGGCTTAGGTGGCAATATATAATCAAAGTAAATGTGGACAAAACATTGTAATAATTTACAAGCATCTGTCATTTGGAATGCTTCCTTATGGATTTGAATTTTTTCTATTTCTTTTTCCATATAAATTTGACATATTTTTTGTGACACTAGTGATTTCTACGTCAAATAAACTTTGTAAAATTTATTATCCTTTCTACTAGTGAAATGCTTGATTATGTAATGTCCCTTTATTGGACCACCTTATACGTTGCCCTAATTTCACAAATCCAAATGAAGAAAATAGCAAAATATAGTTAGAGACATAATCCTCTGTCGCAAAAATAAGATGAGATAAACATGTTTTGGAAACCTACGAGCAAATCAGATAATAATGTGGATATAAGTTATGAAATACATCCAATTCTAGGGCTAGTGTATATATATATATATATATATATATATATATATATATATATATATGCATGCATGTATGTATGTATGTATGTATGTATGTATGTATATGCGTGTATGTATATATATGTGTGTGTATATATATATGTGTGTGTGTGTGTATATATTCACACACAACAAATCCCAATGATTACATTGGAGTTCAATCATAACGAGGGTCATGTTGGGAGACATGATGAGTTGCCCCAAGTATCCTCTACCCTAGGCCGAACAACAAGACCTTATCCTTTGTGGTCTCATGTGGTCCTTAACCATCATCATGAAGTGGTGTACCTAGTGCGGGCTTTACACCTTTGCCCTCCATCATGTCAACCTCTCACTTCTTATGATTGATTCACTCAAACAATTGATGCAATGTCCCCAATTAGGACTTTACTTAATTTGCCCTATTAGGGCTTTACTTAATTTGCCCTAAATTTCCCAATTAAGGTTTGATTTGCACTTGGGAATGACTTGTAACATTCCCTACTAGGAGAATGCTAATTCCCATAAGTCACCATGCATTTAAAACATATTAAATTAAGAAAAAAATATTGATTCATAATACATACTTAATCCCTAATTCCTTCTTTCTCTCGTAGTCAATAACCTTAATAAGGATGGTGGAATTACTGTGCTAGTGCGCATGAAACAGTCTACAACCGGGTTCCCTCAAGGTTCTTACCCATCTTTGGATCTTCCTGTCATGTGAATGAATTACTCTTCCTCTCTCAACAAAAACCCTGTATCCTCTTAATTGTATTAGTGAGTGATTAAGGAATTGGCTAAATATATATTGTGATATTGCTATCAAGATCAAACTTTGTAGTTTTTGAGTCAAACTCATTGACCCACGTTTCATGAGAATGAATGGAACACTTAGCACTCATTGCATTTAGGTAATGCTCACAGAGGTGAAGCACCAGGACTTCACGGGAGGTCACCCATCCTAGTACTATTCTAGCTCAAGCGCTAGGCGACCTCTTGGGAAGTCCCAGTGCTTCACCTCTGTGAGCATCACCTAGATGCAATGAATGCTAAGTGTTCCATTCATTCTGATGAGAGATGGGTTCTTGTGAACCACTACTTGTGAAACATAGGTCAATAAGTTTGATTCAAAAACTACATATTTGTATCTTGATAGCAATATCACAATTTGAGTTGCCATGGAAAATATCTCCTACTTAAGTATATATTATTAAGTATTACGAATATATATACATATATATTATGACACACACACACATATATGTATACATATACATACATACATAATTTATAGATATGTTACAGCAATGCAAAGATTCATTTCCTTTCTCATCTCTTCGTTCTAAAGAGTAGCGAATATACCTTTAAATTTTCTCACTCTCATCAGTAATTAATTTCTGATCTTCGTCATTCATCCTTTGATCAATACCAAATGTATTAAATATTCCCTGATTCAATCAAAATACCAAATGTATTAAATATTCTCTGATTTTGTCCTTATGGTGAATGCCAAATATATTTATAATACCCGATTAGTCGATACCCCTCCGTTCAATGATGGGACTGCCTTCATATATTATCTATCGTGAACAAGGGTTGTAATACACATCTCATATTTTTGGGATGAATTGCAGCTTTATCGTGCCTAATTCTAATTGTTGTTCATCAAATACACTTAATTGAAGGTTTTATTGGCCGATTGATGGTCAACATCAAGTTGTTGAAATCGTACCTTTTAATACATCAAGGCGGTTTATAGACAAGCTCCATTATATTTAATCACTGTCCATAGTAATCATGAAGGCCACTAAAAGTAATTGCTGTTGACATGGATCATTAAATCCTATCAGAATTGATGAGTTTGTTTATTGGTAGATGCATGTACTCAGCTTCTTCCAATACTAAGGTAATATGGAGCCAATACTACTCAAGGAAATTGGTCAGTTACATATAAAGGTACAGTTCGGGTTTGCTAATCCTTATCGCCAGCTATTCTTATTCAGAATCATATAGAGGTCATCGAACATATTGAAGCATAGGAGACGTCTAGTGCTCACTGCTAATTATATATTTGTATATGCTAAAAATGATTATTGGAGAGAGTTGTTCTATCTTATGATGTCTCCATTCAAATAAATTCTCCTTTGTCACCGCCTCAATTAATTTGTAATTGTACATCATATCATATTTTATTATAATTTTCTTATTTATTAATTTATTTTAATATTTTAATTTTAATAATAAATCCTATTTCAGGAAGGGAATATGATAGTTGTTGATATTTGTAGCATCGGTCAGATAAATAATATTGACTATATGATTATTATGAGAAATGATATATATATATATATATATATATATATATATATATATATATATATATATATATAATAATTGATATTAATATATACATTGATATATATGTATATATAAAGTTAGATTATAATTATTCTCATAATAACTAAAAAGTTAAATTGATAATATATATATTATTATTATTATGTAAATATTAGAGAAATTAATATAATACTAAAGAGATATTATATATATATATGTATATAATCATAATTGTCATTATATTAATTACATAATAATGAATAGACATGTCCCATGAAGGGACATGTCTCTTCTTGTCTCATTCTCTATATAAATGCAAGAGATTGTTGCATTTGGAAAACGCATACAATGAGATAGTGCTATTACATTTGCAATGATCCTAAAACCTTAACATGGTATCAGAGCCAAGTTGCAAATGTAAGAGAGTAGTTTGTTAATGGTGAATGGGTGACTGTCTCAGAAAATTACAGTCTCAGTACGAGGACCATATCTCACAAATGCACCGTTGGATTTTTCTGAATTTGAGATATGTTGGTGATAAACAAATTTAGAAGAATCTCACCGGAGCGATTGGAAAGAAAATGTCAGGTTCAAAAGTTATGACCGAATGTGTACAGGTCTATGCAGATTTCTGAACAAAGAGAGTTCTTTGATTAAAAGCTACAAACATTTTTTTATAGTGCAAATAAGAAAAGGATCATTACATTAATCAAGAGATGAGTATTCCATGTTGATTAATGTTCATAAATTTTTTGTTTAGTTACTAAATCATACTATAACATTGGGATAGAAAATATTGTATGCTTTTATCATTAATATTTCTTTGGGATAATATAGTTTAGTGAGCTATTTGTAATCTCTCTCTGACTACCTTCAGGACAAAAGCACAAGATAATTTAATTAAAGGGAGAAATAACTTGATGCTTGCAAACAAATTGATGATTGAGACTAGATGCAAAGAGAGTCTAATATTTCAAAAGAGGTCAAGAAGTTGATAAACTTGAGCTTCAGAGGGAGTAGATGGTTCAGTCAACTTGTGACAATCTTGATCATATTGATTGAGAGGGAGTTCACTATTGAAGGTGAAACATTTATAAGGTAAACTTTATATAATTGATTATTATACATATGAATTATGAATGTTTTTAATGGGCATGCCCCCTGTGTAAATCATGAGGAACTGACGACTTCCAAATGATTATCACTTGTATTTGTAAAAGTTATTGTAAGGTGACGATCTTACAATAACTTGACCTTCTATTGTGATAGACATCTTGTGATGGATGAAACCGATCATAATAGATAGAACTTGTGGATAGAATCGCCGATGGAGGCAATCCACACCAAAGCTCGTGAGTTGTGAATAGAAGGCAATTCACATGAGGGCTTGTGGATAGAATCGCTGATGGAGGCAATCCACACCAAAGCTCACGAGTTTGTGAATAGAATTGCCGATGGAGGCAATCCACACTAAAGCTCGTGAGTTTGTGGATAGAATCGCTGATGGAGGCAATCCACACGAGAGCTTATGGATAGAATTGTCGATGGAGGCAATCCACATGAGAGATTATGGATAGAATCGCTGATGGAGGCAATCCACTTGAGAGATTGTGGATAGAATCGCCGATGGAGGCAATCCACACGAGAGCTTATGGATAGAATCGCTGATGGAGGCAATCCACCTGAGAGATTGTGGATAGAATCGCCGATGGAGGCAATCCACACGAGAGCTTGTGGATAGAATCACCGATGGAGGCAATCCACATATTGAGACTATGTTTCTATTGACTACATCTTGAGGATGATGCCTTTATTGCTTACATCATATGATTGATGTTGCCAAGTGTCATAAGTATTGACATTGTATTGATTTATCCTCCCTAGCTAAGAGGGAGTGTTGATATTTGTAGCATCGGTCAGATAAATAATATTGACTATATGATTATTATGAGAAATGATTTATTATACATACATACATACATATATATATATCTATCTATATATATAATAATTGATATTAATATATACATTGATATATATGTATATATAAAGTTATATTATAATCATTCTCATAATAACTAAAAAGTTAAATTGATAAAATATATATTATTATTATGTAAATATTAGAGAAATTAGTATAATACTTGAGATATATATATATATATATATATATATATATATATATATAATCATAATTGTCATTATATTAATTACACAATAATGAATAGACATGTCCCATGAAGGGACATGTCTCTTCTTGGCTCATTCTCTATATAAATGCAAGAGATTGTTGCATTTGGAAAACACATACAATGATATAGTGCTATTACATTTGCAATGATCCTAAAACCTTAACAATAGTCCTTCGCACTCCAAAAATTGGTTGGCCTCAAGCAATGATTGTATGATCATAGAGACCATCATGCTGAAAACATCACATAGATATGCATAAGATGCAAAACATAATAAGCATCCATAAATATGAAGTTGGCACACAAGTCATGGAAGGCCTAAATATACACAAGCTATGAAGCATAGATACAAGAAGTATACACATAAAACAAGAAATATGACTAGTCTCCTTCTTGATATAGGATTAAATAATAAACAATGATGATTAAGTTAAAAATATAAAAGAATAATATTAAAAATAATTAAGTATTAGTTAAGTTAAACAAATGATCATAAGGTATGAATGGAAAAGTTGTCTCCCTTAAATGAAAGGTATAAAAGGGAGAGAAGAGAACTTCATTTGAGGAGAGGGAAGGAGGAAGAAGAGTGGAGCATAATAATTAAGGAGGATTAAGGGTGGAAGAAAGGAAAGGGAAGAAAATAAGGAAGAGACTTTTAAAAGGTGAAGGGTTGTGACCCTTTCGAATTGTGGTGATTGTGAAAGAATGTGACCATTGAAAAGGGCACATATGGTGAAGAGGTGTGACCCTTCTTCACAAAAGATATAAAGGGGAAGAAAGATCAAAGGGAACGGAGGAAAGGGAGTAGAGGACATCTAGAGCAGATTTAGAGCAGAAGTATAAAGGAGGGATCTGCAATAAGAATTGAGAAGGAAAGAAGAAAATAGGATATGCAGATCTAGGAGAAGAGGATATGCAGATTTTAAATGGCATATGTGCAGATTTGACAAGCAGTAAAGCCAGATTTGAAAAGTGAGATATAGGTGAAGATTAGATAAGTAGTTGAAGGGGCAAGATTTGTTGTCAAACAGGTGTATCTTTTCATAACCAAAGGGTGTGACCCTTTCATAAGGGCATTAACAAATGAAAGGGCGTGACTCTCAACAGCCAAAGGAGATATTAAAGGGGAGAAGGGTCCCATTTGAAGGAAACAGCAAAAAGAGGAGATCAATAGGGAGAATAATATATTTTTCTCAAAGGCAGCAATGAAAAGTAGTCACTCAAATCTTATGAAAGGTGGTGACCCTTTCACTTGTAAATTATAAAGGGGAGATCATTCCAAACAAGCTTCAATACATCATCACTCATCAATGCATCACGCAATCAAGCAATCTATGAATCAACAAAGGTCGAATCAAACAATTTATCAATTAGCAAATATTAATTCAACAAAGTGAATAAAAAAAGCAATCAAATCATCATCAATCAATTCACATCTTGGAATCAGAAATAAATTAATCAATTCGTCATTCAAACATCACCCTATCAAACCCATATTCATTCATTCAATCAGCAGCAAAAAGAGAAAATACAATCAATCATTTAAGCATCACCCTATCAAATTCATATTCATTCATTCAGTCATCAGCACAAAGAGAAAAGACAGTAAGAAATGGACTTCAGTAATAATCTGAGAACAGCGTTGCTGGTTATCAATAATATATAATAAATGTTTACAAGTTCTGTATATTGATTCTGTTGATATTTTGGCCTTTATGGCAAATATCTAAACAGCTTGGAAATTTCGATATGCATAAATAATAATATTAAATATAAGAAAATATTTAATATTTATTGTTTATCAACAAAATCGATTTTATATGCTTAATTTGTTTAATTTAAATAATAATTGGAAAGGGCCCAAGTCGGCCTCTTGGGGAAATATATTTATTGTTTAAATTAACCAAGTCGGCCTCTTGAGGAGGCCCTCCATTTGCATATAAATAGAGATCGATTCTTGGAGGAGATCATATAAAAAACATAACATATAATCTTCCTCCCAAGGATCAATCATTCTAGGCAGTGATTTACTGTTTGAGCGATTTGGAGCAGAGATTATATTCTAAGAAGCAGCTGTGCATCCCAAATCAGCGAAACCATTGGCAAGATAGATAGAGGTTTGAATTGGCAACATTCAAGTGCAGATCTGAGTGAAGGAAAGAGCTGCGAGTTGCTTCTACAGATCTGATATCCCACTTGCATATTCATGGTCTAAATATTTGATATTTAGACCATCGAATAAGGGCAGATCTGGTTTGACATTTTGATTGAATGTATACCTAGATTGGTATAGTTAGAGGAGAAGACATACATCTGATTGGATCAGATTAATAGAAGAAATCAAAGGCAAGTTGAAGGATCAGCTTTGAAGACCTTCACAGTCAACTTCAAGAATCTCTAATTGATACATTCCGGGTACATTCATTTCCTTCCTTGTGATTGTCTTCTAATATCCTGTGCTTAGTTGTAAGATCTCTATAGTTTGTATATTTCTAGCGTAAATCTGGAAAATACTAGCAGATTCGGTATGCATTTCAGTGAAGTGTTATTACGCTGATATACATATTTACATATACATGCAATTCACTGATTTAATATATGTATTTCTCTGATAACTTATTAATGCTGTAACATAGAAATTACATGTGAAATATTGTTATGTTCCTATCTATCACAACTAGCCATGGTAGGGGAATGAGGTCACAGAAGGGAGAATGGTGATGAGGTCACTTCCTAAGTATGCCACCCCATGCTATGTGACTACGGAGTCCTATGGGGCCAAAGGGGGAAAAGGGGACTTCCTTTGGGCTTAGGAAGGAGGGACTTTTTGGGCATCCTACTACCAATAATCCTCACCCCCCTATCATGGTGAAACAATGCATACGGATACTCAATGCGTGAAGGTAAGATAGGAGTGACAAGAAGATGAGGAGAATGGTGATAGAATGCCACACTAGATACACCACCTCATTTGTATGGCAAGGGCCACATGAGGCCAAGGGGGATAGTATATTCGCTCTTGGGTCTATGGTAGGGTTCTTTTGGGAACCTCATCAAATTACCCTATCTTATCACTTCTAGGGTTGTGACATTTTGTACTATGATTTAAAAAATATGTTAATTTACTTCTAACTTTGAATGCCAATTATGAATTATGATTATCTTGTTCCCTAACTTGTTGCAGGATCTCTCTCAAAGGGAAAAAGCTACTCTAAAACACTACTTATTTTAATATAAAAATATAATCCAGGGCAAATTTGGGTATTCATAATTTGGGAACATTACAAAATATACATGAGAAGAGTACTTATGGAGAAAACATGCGGAAACTATACGAAGCAAACCTTTAAAGCATGAAGTATACCTATGAGTACATGGAAGGTGTTGATCACACATATGAACACCTACAAAGCATGATCATACACAACAAGGCAAGGATCATGCACTCAAGGCATGTATCACACATTGGGATACCCGGAAAGCATGAATCATAGACGTGAGTATACGTAACATATGAATTCACTTGTCATGAACCATACACATGAGTAGACATAGCATGTAATGCATGAAGCATACACATGAGTTCATTTAAGTCAAGAAGCATACATGTAGTACATGAAGCGTACACATGAATTCACTCAAGTCATGAAGCATACAATTGAGTACATGTAGCACTTAAAGTACAAAGCATACAAATGAGTTCATTTAAGTCATGAAGCACATATGTAGTGCATGAAACATACACATGAATTCACTTAAGTGATGAAGCATACACGTGAATACACATAGAACATAAAGCATGAAGCATACATATGAATTCATTGAAGTCAAGAAGCATTTATGTGAATACCCATAGCACATAAAGCATGAAGCAGCAATATACATAGGTACACGCAAGACATAAATGTATGTAAGCCATTACATAAAGCATTCACATAAGGCTTGAAGTAGTATACGTGAAGACATAAAGTGTACACTGAAGTATGAATACACATAGGGCATGAAGCCATATAAATGTACACAAGGCAATAAATACCCATCAGACATTTAAAGCATGAGGCAATATACTTAATTATAGGCCAAACATGTAAGGCATGAAGCAGTACATAAATACTTGTCAAACATGTAAGGCATGAATCATACATAGGGGATGGAGCCATTTAAATGCATGCAAAGTGGAAAGTATACATTGTAATGTCCCCTTTCTAGTATTCATAGCACATGAGGTTAGCCTATTTTCCCGTAGTCCCGTAGGCTAACCAGGACATAAAAGGGACTTAGAGGCCATTTGACTTAGATAGTTTTGGTTGCAGTTCATTACGAGGTGATCTAAGGCAGTTTTGGGTGCACTTACTATTTATAGTAAGTCATTTTGGGCATGAGTGGACATCCAGTGGCAGTGACATGTCAATGGTAATTGTTTAGAAAGACAAAAAAAATTAGTCATCATTGCTAAGATTTATTGTGCATTAATAAAGTTAGTTTATAAAGTTAAATTTAATTATTTAACTTTATTAATGCATAGTCTATAGTTGTAGGAAATATTTAAATAAAGGAGTTCCCTCTTTATTCTTTAATACATTAGAGACAAAAAAGTGTTTGGGGACTTAAGTTGAAGGAAAATCATGTTACATGACATGGGAAATATTAAAAAAAAACAGTTGCAAGAAAATAGGGGCAAAAAACAAAAAATTCCATAATTATAGGAAAGGGCAAAAAGGTGATTTTGTTTATACCACATTGTCAAGGTGGGTGGATGAGCTCTTAGAAAGTGCTATAAAAGAGATTGAAGAGCTATCTTTCAGCGTGCATGGATAATATATGAATTTGGCGAACTTGTGTAGATTTTCTCTCTAGGGCTTGGAGGATGAAATCTTCCTATGCTAACATTCTTCTTTCTATTGCAAGACACGGTCAGGAGGATTTGGTTTGAGCTGCAAGGTAAATCTTACTTGCTATTTTTCTATTTGCCAAGATGGAAGTTCCAGGAAGGGTTCAATTGTTGAAGTAGAAAGTTGAGTTTGAGATCAAACTGTTGTTATCCGATTTGTCTATATTATATTGCATTGCCCAGTGATTTAGAGGTGTAAGGCTGCTGTCCATTACTGAGATTTTTGTGGGAGTAATAAATCAGATTGGAAATACTTCTAGAGGGCTGTTCACGCTCGGAATTCTGCTCCAAAAGACCGTATAAGATCAGAATAACCTACAGTAGCATAGTATAGGTCTGCTATATTACTAGACGGGGGCTGAACTATGCTGGAAGTGAGGAAAGAAAGGGTGTGTGGGTGCTATTGCATTCGCATCACAGGGACAGCAAATTGGTATGTAAATATTGTCTACAATCTAAAATATCAAGTCTGCATGTTTGTATCTAATTGTAATGTTTAGTTAAATCAATGAAAATCTGAAAGTGATAAATGAATATTGTTATCAACCTTTACTTTATATTATTGTATAAATTATATATCTTGTTGTTGCTGCAATCTAAAAGAAAGAACAAAGACCATACATACTACAGAGTTCATTAGAGAAATTTAAAAAAAGAGCAAATAGGCAGCCTATTACAGTGGTATCAGAGCAGTGTATCTTTCCATCTTGGTGGGTACAGTATAGGATGAAAAGAAGTGACATGACTGAGTGGACTGTACAACCATTATCGCATCATTATAATACATGGAGAAACAAGGCATTATTGAATATAGGGCAAGAAGAATAGAGGAATCCCGAAGCACACTTAGGCATTCATGAATAGGTCATAGGCAATATGGGTGAAAGAAGGGATCCAGGTGAAGATTGTTTAATATGTTAGAGGCTTTGCAATTGGGACAACGACATACAAAACAAATAATTCAGGAACAGAATCAGCGCATGGACCTTATGATGTAGATGATGACCAGACATATCG
This sequence comes from Chamaecyparis obtusa, assembly GCA_027943335.1. Classification (NCBI taxonomy): domain Eukaryota; kingdom Viridiplantae; phylum Streptophyta; class Pinopsida; order Cupressales; family Cupressaceae; genus Chamaecyparis; species Chamaecyparis obtusa. Next base: position 104,426 of record BSBK01006226.1, on the reverse strand, counting down.
GTATTAATGTGAATGGTGGGAATAATGATGGTGGAAACTACAGAGGAGGAAACTATGTTTCTATTGCATAGAGCTTTGGGATCCTTCACACAAGTGTTCAGTCAAAGAAAAAGCAACATAGATTGAGTAGTTTTTAGTTGAGGAGCCACCTTTAGAGAATGCAGAGAAACAATCTGATTATGAGGGCAGTGATGAGGAAAATACAATAGGAGAGGAGTCAAGTGGTGAAAGAACTATTGCACGACTAATTGGTATTGAGCAAGCAATAACATTTAAGGTGAGGAGTATGATACAGGGGCAATGAGTTGTTACATTAATTGACATGAGGGCTACTCATAATTTTATCTCTGAGAGTTTGGTTAAGAAGAAGGGGCTTTAGACAGAGGGGTATGGTGGATACGGGAGATTATGATGTTATTCTCGACATGACTTAGATGAAGTCACTAGTTGAGTTCACTTTCAATTTGGAGAAAATGGAGATGCAGTTTGAACACCAGGGTAGGAAAGTGGTACTCAGAGGCTTATCAGACGGTGGACTCAGGGTGGTCTTACTTAGGAGGATGGAGTGATTGTTCAGACACGAGGTGGATTGGGTAACGGAGTGTCTTATTATGCCTACAATTTCAAAGCAGTAGATTAAGAGTTATCAGCCCAATGTTCAAGAGGTCATATCTAGGCACACCAAGGTGTTTGATAGCATTCCACACAGAGTCCCACCTAAGAGACACATTGAGCATGTGATAGAACTGGAGGAGGGGGAAAAACTTGTGATCACCACTCCATACAGACATTTGAAAAAATACAAGGATGAGATTGAGAAAGCAATAAAGGAGTTATTGGAGATGGGTCACATCAGACCTAGCAAGAGCCTATTTGCATCAACATTAGCTTTGGTGAAGAAAAAAGATGGGACTATGGATGTGTATCAATTACAGGGCCTTGAACAAAAAGACAATTAAGAACAGGTACCCCATACCCATGATACATGAACTGATAGATGAGTTATATGAAGCCTGCTACTTCACTAAGATAGAGTTGAGGTCAGGTTATTATTAGATTAGGATGAGGGTTGAGGATATTGATAAGGCAACATTCAGGTGTCATTACGACCACTTTGAATTTTTGGTAATACTATTTGGGCTTACCAACACCCTTGTTACATTTCAGAACTGTATGAACCGAGTATTCAGGAGGTAGTTGAGGAAGTTTGTGTTAGTCTTCTTCAATGACATTCTGATATTCAACAAAACTTGGGAGGAGCACTTGCAGCTCCTAGAGGAGGTTTTGAGTATTTTGGAGAGTGAGTAATTGTTTGCCAAGGAATCAAAGTGTGAATTTGGTATGACAGAGCTTCTATACGTTGGACACATCATCAGTACAAATGGAGTGAGAGTTAACCCAAAGATGATTAGAGCCATCATTGAATGGCCAACTCCGATTATCCTTTCATAGATGAAGGGATTCCTTGGTTTGTGTGGCTTCTATAGGTGGTTTATGAGGGGGTTTTCACAGACAACAACTCCTTTGACAGATCTTACGAAGAAAGGGGCCTTTGAGTCGTCAAAGATAGCACATCGATGTTTTGAGCATTTCAAGCAGGTGATGTGATCTTGCCTAGTGATAGCTCTCCTTGATTTCACCACACCATTTGAGCTATAGTGTGATGCTTCAAGAGATGGGATTGGTGCAATTCTGATGTAGGAAAAACACCCGATAACATATGAGAGTAGGAAGTTGAGAGGGGTGGAGAGGATCTATTGTATATATGATAGGGAGATGTTGGCCATTATGCATGCACTAGCCAAATTCAAGTCTTATCTAGTAGGAGGGATCTTAATGATAGGCAACAAAAATGGATTACTAAACTACAGGCCTATGACTTCAAATATGTCAAAGGAAAGAAAAATATGGTGGCAGATGCACTTTCTCAAAGACCATACATATGCACTTTGGTGGAAATATCAGCTAACTGGAAGGATAGAATTGAAATTGAATATGCTAAAGAGTCATGGGCAACATGTTTGATTGAGGGCACAATTTAAGATGATAGGTATACAGTGATTGCTGATCTTATTTACTACAAGGACAAGATTTTTCTAGTGCCTTCTTCTCACTTCAAGGAAATGAGTTTGAGGACATTCCATGATGCTTCATTGGTTGGTCACCCAGGATTTTTCAAGACATAGGCAGATTTGGGAGAGGTTCACTTGAAAGGGACTCAAGATTGAAGTCCCAAAGTATGTTAGAGAGTGCCCAATATGCCATCAAAATAAGAATGAGCATACATTTCCAGTTGGTTTACTTCAGCCCTTGCAGATTTCAAATCAAAGTGGGAAAGTATTTTGATGGACTTCATTATAGGATTGCCTAGGTTATAGGATAAGGATTGTATCTATGTGGTGGTTGACGGATTAAGGAAATTTGCACTTTTCTTCAACATTACAGCCACCTACACAGCAGCCCAAGTAGTTGACTTGTTCCTCAGAGAGGTATCTAGGCTTCATGGGTTGCCTAGAAACATAGTGAGTGAAAGGGACAACAAGTTTCCGAGTTCATTCTGGCAGGAGCTTTTTGTTAAATTATAGCATCGAATTGATTGATATAATTATATTAATCTAATAGTCAATTATATATATATATATATAAAGATCGTTTGATATTTGTATATGTTACAATGTAGTTAATATTAACAAACAGTTATGAAGGGTCATGACCCTACGTAGCATAAGCCACGTATGGTCATGGCTCTTCAAGACATGACTATTCAAAGGATATAAATGCATATCGATGGCTGGTGAAAAGATCAATCACAATGGTAATCTATTTTAGTATAGCACTCATATATTCTCTAAAGGACGATCTTGATTTCACAACATGGTATTAGAGCCTAACCTATAAGAGAAAAAAATATATATTCACCCGCAATCGGTGATAAATTGACAGCAATATTGGTGATGAAATTCCATTTATGTTCTCAGTCTAAAGAGCGACATCGAAGTAATATCCAAGCAAAGTATTACAGAGGAGAAACGGGCAATAAAATCATTAGAGAATCGACAATTCTTTCCCTAATCCAATCCGCAGTTAACACAGTAACCATTACGGATCCAAAGAGGTCGTCATGAGTTGTATCCGTATTTAGCGCTCAAGGTATGAGAGGAAGGTGCTAGTTTATTAAATATGCACAAGTGGAAGATAGTCTCCCTAGTAAAACACCATATAGTGTAGCAGAAGCAAGCATGATTGCCGACTGAGATCTACTATGGAATTGGAAGAAAAGGGAAAGACACGTCAACGTCCAGAGAATGATCAACAATCTTTGAGGCCTATATTCATTTGTTCGATCAATACTTCCAATAACATCATCAGAAGAGGATAATTTCATGGAACAAGATAATACATGGAATAAATAATAAACTGAGATCAAATTACATCATCGCAGACATATTGAAACTACAAATGGTCAATCATATGGACCGACTGGGATAAAAGCCAATCATTACCGAAATAGGAAGAAAAGACCAGTCTACGACAGCAATAAATCTGTTTGGAATTAATTCTTTAGGTAGATGACAAATAGAAGGGTCTCTTATCGATTATAAATCAGACTTATTTATGCCCCATAAGATGATTGATACGGGAAAACATGAACGGGATTTGGGAGACGATAGTCCTCACCCGGTGATATTCTTTATCCAGGAATCATCGATGATTCCTTCAAAGCTGCTTTGGTGGGCATTCCAGTAAAAAAAACTGGTGACCTTCACAAGAAATTTCTGCATCATTGCAAGTTGCAACAATTTCTGCAAGTGTTTCCAAATTTGCACTCATTTGTGCAGGCCAATCTAAGATGCTTCCATTAGTGGGGTTATATGTAGTTTCTTCCACATGAAATTCTTGAACTGAACTCACGGTTTGACCTAAGGTTACAAATTGAGTAATAGTCATCTGATTTGTTATAAGTGTGCCTGTCTTGTCAGAGCAAATTACTGTTGTGCAACTCAGTGTTTCAACACTAGGAAGCTTGCGCACAATGGCATTCATTCTTGCCATCTTCCTAGTCCCAAGTTCCAAACAAGTAGTAATAACAACAGACACTCGTTCAGGAATAGCAGCGACAACCAAAGCAACATAAATCTTGATATAATAGGTATATTTCCCAAATGAGAACCTAATGTTCTTTGGCCAACCATCAACATCCCATGAGAGAAAATTCTTATAGCTGATGATCCACACTAGAACACAAACAAACCCAATAGCTTTTGTCAGAATTTCCCCAAATTCATCTAGTTTCTTTTTCAAAGGTGTGTCATTATCTTCTAGGGCAGCTTCCTGGATTTGTGCTTGAATTTTTCCAATCTCTGTAGTCATTCTAATGCTAACAATAATGCAAGTACAATAGCCATTGACAATAATGGTTCCTGCAAAAACCATGCACCTTTTAGCCTACAACTCACAGTCATCCATAAGGACTTCTTTTGTGCTTTTAATAACAGGGTGGCTCTCTCCAGTGAGAGAGCTCTGTTCCATCCTCAAGGTTGATGTTTTCAGGGATGCAATTCTCATGTCTACAAGAACCTTGTCTCCCACCCCCAGTTCAACTATATCTCCAGGAATAAGTTCCCGAGCTGAAAAATATGGAATACTATATCCATCTCTCAAGACCTTTGCTTGCTCAAGTTGCAATTTCTTGAGGGCTTTTAAAGTCTTCTTAGCATTAGTCTCCTGCCATACTCTAGAACAAAACATTAAGCATGGGTTGTGCATATGAATGAAACCATTATTGGATATAATACACATTCTAATGGCTCACATCCACCATTTAATAACTATCCGAGAAAATTGTGAGAATAACGAACCATCTCCTACACACTCTTGCATACATGACATGAATGGTTATCCTCAATACTGAATAGGATGCGTGGGGTTCATTGTTGTAGAGTACACAGAATCTGCCACCAACCATATAATATCTGAAGACCCACTCAAGACCAAAGGAATTGGTATTTGTTGAGGGTTGCTGTGAAGCAACAAGAGTTGAGATTATTGCCATAATAGTGATAAGTCATGGGTAAGTAGATTAGAATTCTATTATGTGAAGAATTTATTCTGATAACCAAATCAGATCGTGCTCTCAGTTAGAGTCGCAGAATTAGAAGTCATGAATGGACAAAATTAAAGAGGTCATTTATCAGAGATGGCATTTTAAGATCATCATAGGAGAAAAGCTATACATAAATCTAAGTCAGTGACAAGCATGTCAATCTCCAAATTCATAAGAAGCATCACAATTACAACTTTAAATCTGACAAGCGATTGGTTCAGATCAATCGGCATGCATAACTTTATAGAAGATATTAGGGATGACAGATGCTTTCAAAATAGGAGTAACATCATTGCTCATCACTAATATCATAACCATGGGAGAGAGCGTAGCGGGGAATACATGGGTATCGTGGCAGAGCATGAATTAAGTCTGACTAGTATAGGTATAGGGTATAGATAATGATGTACAATGATCAAGACTATGAGAACTGCAACTACAACATGGTTGCGTCGAGAGTATCAATGGGCCCACCTTACGAAAAGAAATACTTGAAAATATTTGAAAAGATAAGTATCTCATATTTTAGTAATTCATATGAATTTACAGTTTGTAATTCATTAATTAATAAATTTTGTATGCTTCTATCATTTTTATGTTTGGGATAGTTTAGCTTTATGAAATATTTGTAATTTATCTCTGACATCTTCAAAAAGGTCAAGAAGTTGGCAAAATTTAGCTTCTAAGGAAATAGATGATTCAGCCAACTTGGACAAATTCAATCATATTGATTGAGAGGGAGTTCACTATTGAAGGTAAAACATTTCTGAGATTATAGTTGTGAGAACTCGTAGATAGAATCGCCAATGTGATGCACATGGAGAGAATCCTTGATTAAGGCATTTCATACATCATGAGACTACAACTCATTGAGATAAACATCATACTAGAGGTCTTTACTATCTTCCCTCAAGTCCAAGAGGGAGTGTTAATGTTGTGGCCTTGGAAAAGATCAAAATGCATCTTACGCTAGCCGATGTAACCTTATGACTATTCAGATTATTTGTATTGATTCTCTCAGGAAGGAAGGTAGGAAGTGACATCTTGTAGTGACATTCGAGGATCTTGATTCAGAGGGAGTAGACCATGTTTTGTTGGTTCTCTAGTAATCAAGAAATTGTAGCAGAGAATTATGGTTATTACCATGTGAGAAGGCTATATGTCAAGAGGGAGAAGCTAGAAGATCAATTAAGTTGGCACCCCAAGATCTTGGTCATACAAAGTTAGGAGTGTACCATGTCAAGATGGTGTATACTTTGTAAGCTCAGAATTCACCAAGACTATGAGACAGTACAAACAAATACAATTCAGTGGAGAACAAATGGCTAATATTCTTACCAAATCCCTTGCTAGAAAGAAGATTGTGTACTTACAAATAACCTTGGTATGTTGAGGAGTAAAGCCTTAGCTGAAAAGAAGGTTTCAGCTTCAGTGATCCATCATTTTGTATCTTAAATGATTCTTGTCCTTGATAGACAAGTCTAAGGTGGAAGTATTGGTTTCCACTCTTTGGGATGAGCCATGGTGGATCTACCCTCTGAGAAGAGTCAAGGTGGATGTCATATGTGTGACTTTATGGACCCATTCTTTTTGTGTTATATTATGAAAGGTGACGATCTTTCATATGTGTTGGGTTACTATTGCTAGGTGATGACTTAGACAATAGCTTAACCTAGTGTTAGGTATGACTATGTATTGTAGTCTCTATTCCTGACACTGAATTTTTGAGTTGTTAAATCTAGTTTCGGATTGGTCAGGGATTATAACATGTGAATCAAGTTTTGATTCGGATTGTGCCGAATATCTTGATTGTTATCGCTAAATCTAGTTCCAAATTGGTCGGGGATTGCGATAACTCTTCTATCAGGATGAGTACATCATGATGATGTCTTGAGCTGTGTCGAATATCTTGATATGAAGTTGTGTGTAAGTTATCACCTAATCCAGTTCCAAATTTAGTCGGGGATCATGATAACGAATGGTTCAAGTTTTGATCCGGATTGCGCTGGATATCTTGACACCTATATTTATCATTAAATCCAGTTCCAAATTGGTCGGGGATTTTGATAAATTTCTTATTAGGTTGAATTAAGTTCCGGATTATGCCGGAAATCTTGATTCAAAGTGGTTATGTGTTATTTAAAAGAAATCTAGTTTCGAACTAAGTCGGGGATTTCAATAACACTCACTTCTTGTGAATATCAATCTCTCGCTAAGAGGGAGTGTTAAATTATAGCATCGAATTGATTGATATAATTATATTAATCTAATAGTCAATTATATATATATATATATAAAGATCGTTTGATATTTGTATATGTTACAATGTAGTTAATATTAACAAACAGTTATGAAGGGTCATGACCCTATGTAGCATAAGCCACGTATGGTCATGGCTCTTCAAGACATGACTATTCAAAGGATATAAATGCAAATCGATGGCTGGTGAAAAGATCAATCACAATGGTAATCTATTTCAGTACAACACTCATATATTCTCTATAGGACGATCTTGATTTGACAACACTTTTCAGATTGATTGGCATGAAGATCAGCCTCAACACTAGTTATCATCCATAGATTGATGGCTAGACAGAGATTGTGAACAAATAGGTAGAGGGTTATTTGCAGAATTATGTGTCAAGGAAGTAGAAGGCTTGGGTCAAATGGTTACATTTGGGTGAGTAGTGCTACAATACTACCTACCACATGACTCCATTTATGGCGTTGTATGGGTATGAAGCCCCAAACTTCATGGACTTACTCTTTGGGGACAACAGGGTGCCTAAGGCAAAAGATTTGTTGTAGGAGAGTCAAGACATCATAAAGGAACTCAAGGAGAACATCCAACAGGTGCAAAACTAGAAGTTATATGCTGATCAACACATGGTTTCATCAGCCTATTTTCCCATAGTCCCGTAGGCTAACCAAGACATAAAAGGGACTTAGAGGCCATTTGGCCTAGGTAGTTTTGATTGTAGTTCATTCCGAGGTGATTTGAGGTAGTTTTGGGCGCATTTACTATTTATAGTAAGTCATTTTAGGCATGACTGGACATCCAGTGGTAGGGACATGTCGATGGTAATTGTTTAAAATCGACAAAATGATTTATTCATCATTGATATGATTTATTGTGCATTAATAATGTTATTTTAGTTATTTAACTTTATTAATGCATAGTCTAAAGTTGTGGGAAATATTTAATAAAAGAGTTCACCGTTCTATAATACATTGGAGAGAAAAAAGTGTTTGGGGACTTAAGTTGAACAAAAATCATGTTACATGACATGGGAAATATTAAAGAAAAAACAATTGTGATAAAATAGGGGCAAAAAAAGCAGCCGCAGGAAAATAGGGGTGAAAAAGCAAAATCCCGAAATTATAAAAAAGGGCAAAAGGTGATTTGTTTATCCTACATTGTCAAGGTGGGTAGATGAGCTCTTAGAAAATGTTACAAAAGAGATTGAAGAACTCTCTTTCAGCATGCATGGATAATATATGAATTTGGTGAACTTGTGGAGATTTTCTCTTCAGGGCTCGGAGGACGAAATCTCTCTATGCTAACATTCTTCTTGCTGTTGCAAGACATAGTCAGGAGGATTTGGGTTGAGCTGCAAGGTAAATTTTATTTTCTATTTCTTCTATTTGCCAAGATTGAAGTTCCAGGAAGGGTTTGATTGTTGAAGTAGAAAGTTGAGTTTGAGATCAAACTACTGTTATGTGATTTGTCTATATTACATTGCATTGCCCAGCGATTTAGAGGTGTAAGGCTGCTGTCCATTCCTGAGATTTTTGTGGGAGGAGTAAATCAGATTGGAAATACTTCTACAGGGCTGTTCACGTTCAGAAATCTGCTCCAAAAGATCGTATAAGATCAGAATAACCTACAACAGCATAGTACAGGTCTGATATATTACTGGACGGGGGCCGAACAGTGCTGGAAGTGAGGAAAGTAAGGGTCTGTGTGTGCTGTTCCATACGCATCACAGGGACAACAAATTGGTATGCAAATATTGTCTACAATCTGAAATATCAAGTCTGCAACTTTCTATCTGATTGTAATGTTTAGTTAAATCAATGAAAATCTGAAAGTGATAAATGAATATTGTTATCAATCTTTACTTTATATTATTGTATACATAATATTTTTTGTTATTGCTGCAATCTAAAAAAAAACAAAGACCATACATACCACAGTTTATTAGACATAAAAAGAAAGAGCAAAGAGGCAGCCTATTACATACATGTCTAGAATAAAGCAATGAATACATGCTAGACACGTAAAGCATGAAGCAATACACAAAGTATACACATAACACATGCATTATTAGATCCTTTTCTTATTTGACTAGGATGATTCATTGATTCATCTTTACCCTACAGGATTGCAGGATCAAAGCTTTGATACCATTTGTAATGTTTCCAACTAGGGCTTTATTTAATCTACTCTAAATTTTCCAATTAGGGTTACTTGGGAATAACAACTTGTAACATTCTCTATGAGGAGAATGGCGATTCCCAATGATTTACATACATCACCATGCATTTAAAACATATTAAATTAAGAAACAATTACTGATTCATAATACATACTTATGCCCTAATTCCTTCTCTCCTAATCAATAACCTTAAGAATGATGGTTGATTACTTGTGCTAGGGCACGTGAAACAGTCTACAAGTGGGCTCCCACAAGGTTCTTACTCATCTTGGGACCTTCCCGTCATGTGATCGAATAAACCCTGTATCCTCTTAAAGACTTAACTGTATTAGTGAGTGATTAAGGAATTGGCTAAGTATATATTATTTAGTATTACGAATACATACATACATACGGGCCCATATATTGGCCCCCTTATTCCTAATATCATTCAGATATAATATTCTATGAATCAATATTTAATTCATAGATATGTTACAGCAATTCAAAGTTTCATTTCCTTTCTTATCTTTTGCTTCCGAAGAGTATCGAATATACCTTTATATTCTCTCAATCTAATTAATTTCTGATCTTCCTCATTCGTCCTTAGATCAATACCAAATGTATTAAATATTCCCTGATTCGATCAAATACCAAATGTATCAAATATTCTCTGATTCTGTCCTTACGTGAATGCTAGATATATTTATAATCCCCCATTATTTGATGCCCCTGCATTCAATGATGGGACTACCTTCATATATTTAATATTATCTATCGTGAACAAGGTTTGTAATAGATGAGACACTTCTCATATATTTGGGATGAATCACTGTCTTATCAAGCCTAATTCTAATTGTTTTTCATCAAATACACTTAATCGAAGGTTTGACTAGCTGATTGATGGTCAACATCAACTTATTGAAATTGTACCTTTTAATACATCAACAAGGTAATTTATAGACAAACTCCATTATCTTTGATCGCTGTCCATATTAATCACGGAGGCAACTAAAAGTAATCGCTGATGACGTGGATCATTAAATCCTATCAGAATTGATGAGTTTGTTTATTGGTAGATGCACGTACTCAGCTTACGCCAATACTAAGGTAATCTGGAGCCAATGTTAGTCAAGGAAATTGGTCAGTGATATATAAAGGTACAGCTCGGGTTTGCTAATCCTTATTGCCAGCTGTTCTTATTCAGAATCATATAGAGGGCATCAAGCATATCGAATCATTGGAGATGTCTGGTACTCACTGCCAATTATATATTTGTAGATATTGAAGATGATCATTGGGGTCAGAGAGTTGTTTTATTTTATGACATCTCCATTCAAACGAATTCTCCTTTGTCACCACCTTAATTAATTTGTAATTGTACATCATATCATATTTTATGTAGTTAATATATTTTAATTTTAACACTAAATTGTATTTCGGGTAGGGGACATGACAATTGATCAATGTCGGGTTAGTGGGGGAGCTGCAATAGGGTGCCCTTGACCGCTGACCCTAGGCCCGAAGTCAGGACCTTATCCTCCTTGGCCTCATGTGGTCCTTAAACATCTTTACAAGTTGCCATACCTAGTGAGGTATCTTTTACCATTCCTCCTCCTTGGACTCCTTTCCTTCCTTCCACGTGATTGATAATTACAGAATTTCCTATTGATGAATGTATGGATATTTAGATTCAAGCATATTTCTGATTGCATATAATCTGAATATAAGCAATATTACTTCTCCATACTGCAGTAATGCCTTGCCATAGATGTATTTTCTGTTTCTTCGATAAGTAAGAAATCATAAATAAGATTATTATTCCTAAGCAAGAATTCATAAATGAGTCCCATTGATACTTCATACTGATTTATAAATAATATTCTGACCCTCTATGCTTGAGTAATACCGCTGTAAGACATGTCTGATTAATTCGATCTGCTCTCCTTCTCTTGCTGCCTGACTTGCTGTTCTGATGTTGCTGCTCTGCTCTAAGTCCATGTGTGTTCTTTTGGTGCTGTTTGATTGTCTCTGCTGTACATGTGTTTTCTTGTTTGATGCCCTCTTGGAGTCTGTTGTTTGTGATATTTATACCCTCTTTTGGGATGGAAGAGTCATGTCTCTTCCAATTGGTGTCAGTTGTTTGTCATATTTATACTCTCTTCTGGGAATAGAAGAGTCATGTCTCTTCCAAATGGCGTCCCCTCAACTTGCTAGTCACATGCCTTGATTAATACTAAATCGCATTTCTTGGGGACAATTATATTGTTGCTCTCAATCTTCCTTTCTCTCCTCAACATTTGTTGATTATATTTGAAAATGCTTACCAATAATACTTACAAGCTCAAACAACTCTCTATATATATCTTTCAAAGTGTCTCATCATTAGGGTTGCATTGCTACTTGAAGGAGGTCAGCTTTGACAAATAAATTGATTTTATTTTAATCTCAAAGCTTCATAGTAAGAGGTCGGCCAGCATACCAAACCTTTGAGCAATTGTGACTTATGATCTTCTGCCTTTGTATACGTACTTTACTGTTTCTTTTAATCATAATCTAGCTTGAGTTTGTGATAACTTTTATTTAATTGCCTATCACAGTCTTTAATTGAATCAAATTTGGTAATGCTGAATACAATCTTTATTGTTGGTCCTTTCCATATCATATTTCCATATTTTTGTGAGGATGCCCTACAACAGATATACCCAGTCTATTTGCTGCAGCAATATCAACACTAGCAACTGTCGTTACACCTATCCTCCAGCAGCTGTGAAGACCATATGTCATACCATGTATCAAGCTATCTATCACTGTTTTGCCAAATGTTTCTTCTTATTAATGATGTCAAACAAACTGCACCTTAGGCAACTAACAAACTGCAAATAAAAGGCAATATAAAAAATTATAGTCTGGCTCTACATCCATTGCTCATGCAAATCCGGCCAGTAGATATTTATTCTACTCAACATGCCTACGTAATTACTCAATACTTGCACAATACTTTCGAAGACATACAGATGTTTGTGGGTGTGTAATTTCCCTTGATACTGTAGCACAAAGACTCGTGCTGATGCAGACTCATTATTAATTTCCTGGGTTGCCATTCTCAAAAAATCGTGAGGTCTTATAAATAAGATATTTTTCTGATAAATGTTGTTTGCTTGGGTATTCTTCATGTTGGGGACATGACAGATTATATATTCTCAATAACATCATTTTTTAACATTGACACAAGACAATGCATTTGCGTAGTTCTGAACGAGTTATATTAGAAGAAACAAACACTTCCTTAAGTAGGAAGCATATGAGGATTTACTTTGCTTTTCTTGCATTACATGCTGGTACTTTATTTGATTTCTTTTAAAAATAGCAAGTTTCCGAGCTTTGCCTCAGCTAACTTATTTATTGAACTTTGTTCAGGTCAAATAAAATGTGTAGATTTAAGAGGAAATTCTGAGGCATACCATGCCAAAACCTTGGGCATCTTTAATGAGTTCCAATCAGATGGAAAATCAGTTGTAATTCTCCCATCATCCTCTATTGTTAGCATTGTCCATGATGATGATCCATAAATGATGGGAGTACAATATAATGGTCAGTTGCTTTTACATCTTGATAATCTTTTTGAAATGGTGTCTAGGACAGTGCTAAGCTGTCATTTCCAATTTAAAGGGATTGTATTATATCTAGTTTTTGATTGTTGAAATGTAAAAGTTGCAATCTAACCAGCTAGGTCATGTATAATGATGAAGTGTACAAGTAGTCGATTGAATTAAGAAACTAATGCAAGTTTACTTTATGCGATTAGATGTTTCCTTTTATTTGTAAAAGACAGTCTTCAAGCACAATGGAATGTGTCAATTTCATTATCAAATGGCAAAATTTATAAATTACATTCTAGAGTTATCTTTGTATAGCTTCTAACCTCTTATTTGAAAAATGTATTGAATCAAAAACTTGATAGAATGTTTACACAATAAAATTATTAAATGCAATGGGTTCCTAAATATGATAGTATTTTTATTTATCTTTTATATATACTTTTTGAATGTTTTGGTGTTTCAGGTGGGATAAATTGGCAAGGTTGGGTTTTACTCCCACACCATGGTAGACAAGGCAATGATAAATTCTCTTATGAGCTTTTGGGAGGGTAGTTTTCAACACAAAATGATGTTTTGGCTTGGCAGTGATCTAATAATTATACTTAAGGTGTAGGTAGATTGATATTGTATTCTATCCTAAGCTTGCTCATGAAGTCAAAACCTAGGGCTCACAAATTTGAGCAAACATTAGGTAAATCAAGAGAGATCCTTCTATGATGAAATATTGTTATGGACTTCCATAAGAGGTGTTTGATTTGGTTGCGACTTAAAAAATAACCTTGACCTTTTAAGGTATTCTAATTTGAAGTTATTTATATTTTTTTTGTTTTTCTGAAGTGTCTTCTCTCATGGTGGAATGCATAATACTTGGTAGCGCATTTTGTAATATCCCTCCCATAGTTTGTTTTTTAGTTTAATTAGCAGACTCTTTTATGCCACTTTTCATGTGTATAAATTTTCACATAAATTTGATGTTATGTATATTTATGTTTATGGTTTTTATTGACCCTATACTTGTATGTGTATGGTTTGTGTATATGTTTTATATTTTTGTTTGATGTGCCTGATATGGTTGAGGGACGGAGTCGTAGTTACTTGCTTACGAGATCCACACGATCGACCGATCCTCACCATTGTCTGTTATATATTTATACATTTATGTACATGTTCATCTTTTATACAAGATTTCAAGTGCCAGACATTGGCTTCTCTGAATTGCCAGGATGAGCGTGCCCTATCACAATATCTCAATGATAAGAGGAGAGATAACTTACAAGTCCAATCCCAACCAAAACCATAGATTGTCCTGAAATAATGAACAAGTATTTGTTTTTCTACCTATTTGAATTCGTCAAGGTGACGTAAATTTGTGAGTCATTCCCTTCATTTTGTTTGTTATTTGATTTAGTTGATTTTCGTGTGTTGTAAGTCAAGTGATTTTATTGTGTGGTTTATTTGGTTAAAATAATTAAATTAAGATTAATTATGAAATTAGAATAATTATATCTAATGAAAAATATAATATTACATATAAAGATATTTAATTATTAAGAGTTAATTAAATACCTTTATTTATTAAAAAAATTTAATTATGAAAATTGGAGATGTAATTAAATATTAAATTTATATTATAATTTAAATGCATAGGTAATATCAATTGATAATTATTTATGAAGTTGCATGTTATTAAGATGTTCTAAATATTAAATTAGTAAATTAAAATATTAAATATAATTTAATTTGCATATTTAATTAATAAAGTGAAATATGAATTTAAGTTAAAGTTGACTTAGAAGTTGTAATTGGAAAAATGCATATTTTATTATTAAAATTAGAATTAATCATGCAAAGAGGGTTTGATAAAAAATGAGGTTGTAGTTAAGTTCTTATTTTGGTGATTTCAAGTTAAGTAATTCTTTTATTATTTTTGAGTGGAGTTCGTCTTGTTTTTGGGTTAGTATTTGAGGGTGTTTATTAGGTTTTGGAGAATCGTGGTGCTTAGAAGTTAAAGAATTATTTTAAAACTTCAATTTTTGTGAGTCTTTGATTTGACCTTATTTTTTGTATTTGGTTGGGGGATTTCAGATAGGGTTTAAAAACTTATGTTATCATTCTTTTGAAAAGATTGTCGACTTTGTGATTGAAATTGATTGTTGAAAATCATGATTTTATTTTGATTGAGGATTATGGTTGATTTTTTATTGTTTTCAGTTCGAATTGGTTATTGATTTTTTTGTTCGAAAAATTTAGAATTTGTTTGAAGAACAATAAAGAAAAACTTGAAAATAATTCAGTTAGGGTTTGTTTGTATTTGTTGTTGAAATTTTAGGTATTAAATCAAATTAAAATAGATATATAATATTTGTATATGAGCATAATCTTTCTATAGAATTAAAAAAAATATTAAATTATACATATATATGAAAATATATATATATATATATATATATATATATATATATATATATATATATATATATATATATATATATATATTGATTGATTGGTAAAAGGCCGAAGCCCTATAGAATTTTTATTAATATATAAAATTTTTAATTACATGTGACCCCGCTCGCTGCGGGCGTTGGTAGGAAAGAGCGGGTTGGAGAAAACCTATAGCTTAGCCCGGGACCAAAGGTCCTGTACTTATACATAAATTTACGTGGGCATACCCATGACTCAACAATTGTCGAGATTTGTATAATATATAGACCATGTGGGCATTCCCACGTTGGATCAGAAGAACCAAAACTATCAAGAATATAATCTTTCAGTGGGCATACCCACTGCTCGAAATTATCGAGATTTTAAAGATACATTTATTAGATTGTTGCTTTTTAATGTTACAATTTAACAATACAAACAATTAGAATGTCATTTGAATGTATCCATACTCGAAGCTTTGATGACTAGGTGATATAGGTAACTTCTTGATTATATCCTCTTGAAAACCACAACATAAAACTTCCATACCGACTGGTTAAGGGTTTATATAAATTCAGATTTTGAAAAAGAAAGAAAAATTATATTACCTTCATCCATAGTTGAAAATATGAGGAACTTGTTTCACTTAAAGGGGTTAAAGCCATAGATATTCTTAACTAATTAGGTCATTGGTCATACAATTGCCTTGTAACAAAGTCATTATCAGAATATGTATAAGAGAAACCCCCACTTATTGCTTAACAATTCCTTTAGATTTACATAAATATCTTAAAGTTTACAGAGTTGCTTACAATTAGATTAACAAACAAACTGTCCCCTCTAATACATATGTTGTTATTGATTAAAGGGTAGCAATTGTTGTGAACCCGTTACAGGATATGTAATCAAACATTATTCAACATATTAATGACTGACCTATGCTGGATACTGTTTGAGCATATCAAGTTGTAACTATATATATATATATATATATATATATATATATATATATATATATATATGTATATGTATATATAAATATATACATTAGTCATTCAATCTTCTTGAAGAAGTTAAGACTTTAATATATGTATATGTATATATAAATATATACATTAGTCATTCAATCTTCTTGAAGAAGTTAAGACTTTATATATATATATATATATATATATATATATATATATATATATATATATATATATATATATATATATATATACAGTGATCGGCCTTTCTCGCTGAATGTACAAAACTTTATCTATATATAAATTTATACAGTGATTGACCTTTCTTACTGAATAAAAAACCTTTACACACACACACATACATACATACATATATATATATATATATATAGAGAGAGAGAGAGAGAGAGAGAGAGTAATGAAAAGAGTGCTTTAGGATTTAAAAGATTGTTTCTTCATACTTGTCTGTACGTGGAGATGAAACTATATAGAGGAGGAAATGCCTGAGGCTTTGTATAAATTTAAATTATTGTATTGATGGCGGTACTATTTTTTATTATCCTTGGTAAGAATTCATCTAATTACAATCCTATCTTACCTTACCTGTTCAACTCTGTCTTAAGAAGTTTTATCCAACATAATCAACTGGAAGATCATTACACATAAAGCATAATTTGTATTTCTTTTAAAGGTACTCTGTACATATCTTGCTGTAAATTCTCCATATACACTTTCTGATACATTTGACCATAGATTAGTAGCTTATCTACTCAATAGTAAAACGCACATATAAGAGACTATATATACATTTGCTATGAATAGAGCGATAGAAGATATAATGACATACATGGTATAAACATTGCTTGGCTAATATGGTTACCGGTCTGTATTAACAGTTACAAAGCTCATAAAAGTATATGGACATACTATACCTATGTACTAATCCTTACATATCCTCCATGGAGTTACTCATTGGGATTGCATGAGACCTTTGTGCAGAGCCAAGTATGGTTCTCTTTCCTCATAACTATTATGCTCTCCCCTTACTCTGTCATGGATTTCGCATGCCTGGTGCATCTTTTAACTTCGGGTGCTATAATCTTGATCCTATCATCCATGTAATCATTTAGATACAAGGGGATCTCAAAGCCCTCACTCCAATAATCCAGAGTTTCAATAGTTCCTTGTTTGACCTGCAGAACCTTGTTGTACAAATAATCTACATTCCTAGCCATATCCGGCCAGTTGGCTTTGAATTCCCCTTCTTCCTTGAATACCAGCAAAGGCATCCTTTGATCCGGAGGGATACAATGTAAATCAAACAAAGCAGTCTTCATAACAGTCTCAGGGTGCGGGGTTGTTATGTTATCTTCGATTGAGTGGACCATATTCTCTAAACCCAATAGTTAATCCTTATTGAAAATTAATTTTGAAACCTGGATAATCTCTACCTTATCCCTGCCTGCTAGGAAGGAAACAGCTATGAATAATCCGATCACATTGCCATTGGTTCAATATGTAAAATCATAATCAAAAGCTTTTTCTCCCAAGGCCTTCTCCAATGCCCTCCTTGATGCATTAGACAAAGGCAGTAACATCTGAATCCATCTTTCAGGTGTTATCATACCCCTAAAGGCCATTGCCCTGGAACTACCTTTGTAGAATGTTGACAGCTTAGTCTCCATCTTGCATACAAAGGTTCAAAAAAGGTAAAGGAACCTATAGAAGATAAACCAAACAAGCAAAAAGACTACCAAGATCTGCAAAGTCTGCAGGAAAGCTTGAAACAGATACATCAAGTAATCTGCAAAACGTTGGTACCAAAAAAGCTAAATCTTAGCTCGGGGAACCTATCTGAAGACTACAGCACGGGAGACAAACCAACGAGAAGGGGAAGGAGGCTGAAAACAAAGGAAGGGGGATAAAAACATGAGACGCCAATTGCCTAAAAAGGAAATGATGATAAGAACGACAGTGCATCGAAACGACAAGGGACAGTCTAGCTTGGACTGGAAGCATCGAGAGACCTCCAAATTGGCATGAGTCGAAAAAGCTAAGAGACCAAGGCAATCATGAGGAGAGCAGGGAGCAATTAAGAGCCGAGGGATAGAAAGAGAAAGAGAGAACAAGCAGCTAAGCAGAGGCTAAGAGTAAGGATAGATAACACCTAAGAGGAGGGACTAAAAGGAGTACCTAAAAAAGGGGAGGGCTAGAAGAGAAGCCTAGCTTATATAACGAAATAAATCCATGCTTTGTTGTTATACTTATAACTGTAATCATTACAGTGCTGGGCATAAGACATGTGAGATACCATAATTAGTATTCATTGCATATATGAATGTCCTAGACTCAGCACTCTAATGATTACTAACTACCACAACAAGGAAGCTAATGTCCTCTGTTGTTTACATAATAATAAAAACAAAGCACATCATTATATACAAACGAGTATTCTCTAATATTATACTCATATCCGACAGCTTCTCAAATACCTTTGTAGCTGAATAATAGCTATATTCATGACTTAATTAAAATCTCATCCATTTGTTTATAATACTGAGTCCATGAACATAGAAATTGTTACCATGGCTGAAATATGAAGCAAGGCTAATGCTATGTTATTGATCCTACTTTGCTACTATCTAATAAAAGCTTATCATACTTAGAAAGTGCTAAAATACATATTATTACACTTATATTCTTGACCATTTAATGATTCAGTTATCCAAGAAGTGTTCTCCATACTTGATTTGATAAATACTAATCGGATTTAGTTCTTTATTTTAAAAATATCTCTAATATTACTTAAGGAAATTCTTGATTGATGGGGGTAACTTATCTAATTTGGTCTGTTCGAGTTGGGTATACATTAGTCTAAAGGCTAATACTCATTAACATTTATCCTTTGGAGTTAACCTATTCCATAATTGTTATCCCATTAGCCCCTTGATTAGCCAATAGATCCCCTCTGTATTACCGTCCCTGTACATATGCCAGATTCCATATTTTGGTATGTTTTCCAGTATTAGGTTGATCTCTTCTATTTTTGAATTAAGGGTCCAGTTAGGTGTCTTTTTAGCTCTGATTACATTGATAATAATTTGCGAATCACCTTCTATTATTACTTTTGGGATATCTAAATCTTTGCATATTTTTAGGCCCTCTAAAGTGGCTTTACACTCTGCCATATTATTAGTAGTTGGATTAATGGGTTTGGCATATTTCGCAACAACTTCTGACTTCCAATTCCGGATTAAACCTCCAATACCTGCTTCACCGGGATTGCCTCTAGAGGCTCCATCAAAATTAAGTTTGAACCATCCTTCCTTGGGAGGGATCCATTTACACGAGGTTCTCTCAGCTTTCATCTTTGTACCTCCTTTGCCATACAAGGGCGGAATGTCTAATTTGGGCCATTTTCTCCGGATTTTGGTATCCCAGCTCTTGAAAGAATCTTCATAACTTAATTGGTCTCTGAGTTTACTATTTATGATTTCCACTATTGACGCTTCTATTTTATTGATTAATGAATGCCAAGGTAATTTTTGATTGGTGAATATTCTCTTGTTTCTTTCCTTCCAGATATCCCATACTAAAATTGACGGAGAAATTATCTATATGTCCTTATACAAATTATCTTTATAAATAGAGGGCCAGACTTTAAGAGTGCTTAGAAGATCAGGTTGTCTAGCTGATTTCCAGCCTAGACATTGGTGTAACCAATCCCAGCATTCCTGAGTATATGTGTAGTTTAATAGAATATGGTTAACATCCTCAGACTATTTTTCACATAGGGGGCACCGAGAAGGACCTTCAAAACCAACCTTATTGATTTTATCAGCTGTGAGGATCTTATTCTGTAAAGCTGCCCATAGAAACATGCTTGCCTTAGGGAGACAGGACTTATTCCAACAAAGGTTCAAGGGTATATCGATATTATCCATGTTCTGTTCACGGATAATTGTATTCTAGCCCTCCTTAACGGAGTACTTACCGTTTCTAGATCCATTCCAAATTAATTTGTCTTGTCTCAATTTAGGAGAAATCTCTCTAGCCTTAAGAAGGTCTAGGAATTTCTGTTTCTCTAGACTATCAGATACAACTTCTTCTAACTTACTCCAAATACTACCACCTTCCTTACATATATAATCCTTCAGATAAATGCCTATAGCTTCTTTACAACCTATCATAAATTCCTAGGAAAACCCTAGCTTACTTAAAGGTGGGAGGCCTGCCCACGAGTCGTCCCAAAAAAGAACTTGGTCTCCTTCACCCACGTCCCACGTAAGATATTTGCTAATGATACCTCTGCAATCCTTAATAAAATTCCAAATTCGCGAACCTTTCACGTGAGATTGGGATTTGAAAAGGTTAATGGGGTCTGCATCCTGTACATATTTATGTAATAGAATAGAAGCCCATTTGCTACTAGATTCTTGGTAAATTCTCCAAATCAATCTAGCTCCAAGGGCTTGATTTTGCCATAAATTTTTTTTAATGCCTAGGCCCCCTTTAGAAATAGGTTTGCATAAGGTGTCCCATTTAATTAGAGCCAGCTTTTTATCCTCTACTAGACCTTGCCAATAAAAATCTCTAAACATTTTATCTAAGCTCTTTTTAATATTGGACGGAAGGGGTAGGATTGATAGGTGATACGTAGGAATGGCTGAAAGGGCAAATTTTATCATCGTCGTTCTTCCGACTTTGGTGATCCATCTACCTTTCCATGAGCTTTTCTTGTTTTGTACTTTAGTGAGTACTTGTTGCCATAGTTTTGTAGATAACTGCCCTTTGTCCAGATCAATACCCAGGTACTTGCACGGGAAATTGCCTGCTTTGTAGCCTAAAAGATTACAAATCTCCTTTTCTATTTTCACAGAAGTGTTAATAAAGAAAATCTCTAATTTTGACGAATTAACTTGTTGACTTGAAGCTTTCATGTATAGGTCTAAAATATTTTTAAAGGCTTTGGCTTCTTTAACATTCGTTGAACCAGGCAATATTGTGTCGTCCACAAACTGTTGGTGCGTGATATTGGGGATGTTTTTCGATGCCTTTAAGCCTATGATATTACCTAATTGTTGTTGTTTCAAAATCGATCTACCTAAGGCTTCAGCCATGATGACATAGAGGAAAGGGGATAACAGATCTCCTTGCCTAATACCTCTAGAGATACTTAAAAAACCTTCTTGCGAACCATTAATTAGGATCAAAATTTTGGGAGTCGAGACACAATTGAAAATGAGATTTATCCATTGTTTGGAAAAGCCGAAGGCTTCCAAACATTTGCAAAGAAATCTCCAATCAACTTTATCGTAAGCTTTTTGAATGTCTATCTTGATTGACATGCTGGGATCCTTCACTATTTGTGCTGTGTGTACCACTTCATGGGCTATGATTATACCATCCAGGATCGATCTATTTGCCACGAACCCAGTTTGTTCCTCTAAAATAATAATGGGTAAAAGTGTTTTAAGTCTATTTGCTAGACATTTCAAGAGAATCTTGTATAAAGTATTACATAGTGATATAGGTCTAAAATCCCCTAGTTCGGTACTTTCATTTTTTTTTGGAATTAGTGTGAAAAATGTGTTATTAATTTCGTTTAGTAGGGATCCTGAATTTCTGGTAGCTTCTACTGCTTGCCAAACTTCCTCCCCAACAAAGTGCCAACATTTTTGGAAAAAGCCAGCTTGGAACCCATTTGGGCTTGGGGCTTTGTTTGGATGAAGCTGGAACACTGCTGCTTTAACTTCCTCTAAGGATAATTTGTTATTCATCATTTTATTATCAACATCTGAGATTAATTTAGGAATTTCTTTAAGCATTTCATTTTGTGCTGTGAGATCGGTGGCTTCTGTCTTATTAAGTAGGGATTGATAAAATTGCGTAAGGACATCTGCTATCTGTTTTGGGTCCTCAGTGAAAAGACCCTCCTTAGTCTTAATTTTAGAAATTCTATTGATGCTTCTTTTAAAATTAGTAGTGTTATGGAAGAATTTGGTGTTAACTATCTCCCTCTTTGAGCCATGATTCTCGTGATTTCTGTTTCCAGAAAATCTCTTCTTTAAGGAGGATAGCGTTATATTTGGTCATTAATTCCTTTTCTTTGTGATAACTTTGTAAGTTCATTCCTTCTTTTATTACTATATTATTAAGATCAACTATCTCTTTTTCTAACTTAACTTTTTCATCAAAAATGTTATTAAAATTATTCTTATTCCATTCTAGTGCTTTATTTTTGATGATTTTTAATTTTGCTGTTAAACAAAACATTTTAGACCCTTTAATCGATATTTGTTTCCACCATTTGTCTAAAAGGTTGATGAAATCTAGATTCTGAAACCACATGAACTCGAATTTGAATGGATTTCTAGTTGGTTTAGAGTCTTCGATAATTGATAGCCTGACTGGGAAGTGATCAGATCCTACCTCTGGAAGTATTTCTGCAGAGTATATCTGATTTGAGTTATCTGATTTAGCCCTAATAAAGAACCTATCCAGCTTCTCAGCTATATGACTAAAACCAGCTCTCTTGTTGTTCCAAGTATAAATGCCATTATTAGTATTAATACTAATAAGATGATTGTCTGCAGCCCATTTACTGAAATCTTTCTGGGCTTGTGATATGTATTGTGATCCTCCGAATTTATCTTTCAGATCTAGGATAGCATTAAATTCTCCTCTTATAATAAACTGATATTCCATTTTATCATGTAAAAATAGTTGGATCTCGTGCCAAACCCTCCTCTTATCCTCACCAGGGATGGGACCGTATATGTTAATTAGTATGAATCTCAAGTTAGATTTTAAACTTTTAATTTCTACCGCCATCCAATTATTATTATTAACTATAGGTTGTGTTGTGACTTTCCGAGGATCCCATAGAACTGCTAATCCCCCGAATTGGCCTATTGCCGAAACAAACTCTGTTTGTCAAATGCCTAATCGTTTGCTAAGCTTAGTGCTTTCTTCTTTGTTAAGCTTAGTTTCCTACATTAAAATGATTTTAGATTCAAAGTTTTTAAGATACCTCTTAATTATTCTCTGTTTGTTAAGGGCATTTAGTCCCCTAACATTCCAAGTAGTGACCTTCATTGCTCCTGGGGAAGGCACTTCCCCTTCCCTATGTACAGAATGTCAGCAATCTTTTTTTGGTTACCCGCATTACCATCTAATGTTATCAATTCAACTGTTGATTTCCTACCTCTTTTCTTTTTAATTCTATTAATATTAGGGGTACTAAGACTCCCTTTGTTCATTGCTATGCCCAGTTGTCTTTCCGTATTAGTAATATCGAAGAGACCTTCAATAGAATCCTTGACTAATGCTTGACTTTTATTTAGATTAATGATGGAATCTTCCTGCTGATTTAAACTATTTTGTTCAAATTCTGTTTGTATTTGAGGAATTTCCTTATCTATAATCTCTCTACCATATATTTCAATTATATCTTCTGCTTTGCCTGATAGGTCCAGATTTAGTGTTTCCAGCTCTATAGGGATTGAGATTACTTGCTCCTCCCTATTGTTAAGTGTGTTTTTAATTTCCATACCAGAGACCTCGTTATCTACTTTTATATTATCTGAAGGAGGGCTTTCCTTTCCCTTTTCTGTAATATTAAGAGCTATTTGACTAGATGCCTTATCGAAGAAATTAGGAAGATCACTGGCCTGAATTTCTTTTTCGGGAGTAATGGAGTGGACAGGCTCAGTTGACAAAACATTCTCTTCCTCTTTTTCTTCTAGGATACAGTTTTGAATTAACTTGATTAAGGTTTCTTTTTGGTATTTCAGTTCATCAAAATCGCAAATCTCATCCAAGAACATATCCAACAATTCATCCGTAAGAGATTCTCCTAGACAGTTTATAATCTGATTAATTTCCTCTTTACTTTTATCTTCATTTTCTGTTGAAGCAATTATGTCTGGACATTCAGGATTCAAAGGCTGATCTGTTTTGGAACCAACCTCCAATTCAGTCGTTACAGGATTGTCTTTGTTTTGTAAGTTGTTCTGTTCTATTTGATCTTGAATATTTTGATCAAAAAAGTTTTCATTACAACCATTCTTGACAGAGTTCTGGTTATAATTCCCTGATTTATCTTTATTAAGTGGGCTAACATTATCACAATCAAAGTTAAGGGGGATAATTGCCTTGCTAATAGGTGTTGCGGTAGTTAAGGGTTCAAGATTATTGCAAATTTCAGTCGGATAGGTATTTTTATTTTGATGAGAAAAGGAGGCCTTTGGACTCTCTTTCCCAAAGTTCATAACCTGAAAACCTCCTATATCATTTAAAAAATCTACCTTAATATTCTTATCTGGCCTGAGATTATCTACTATACCGACCTTTTGGGTAAAAAGGGCTTGCCTTATCTCTAGCTCAGAGTTGTTTATGAAATCTTCCAAGATGCTAGGATTAATAAATATGGAGTTTGAGTTGAAACAGAGCTTTATTGGGGGAATGTATTTCTGATGATAGTTAAGGTTAACTACAATGATACTATCTGCTTGATTATATTTTGTTTTAACAATCCTTTTAAATTCACCAATCCTATTCCCTATGCTTTTAATGATTTCAATGTGATTCATTTCTAATGGTAAATTCCTTAGTAATATAGCTCTTTCTATCATAAAATCCTTTACAAAAATCGGATTGAACAAAGGAAGCCAATTGCAAACAAAAAAGGAGATTTCTCTATATTTCAAATACCCTTCTTCTAATAATTTCTTTTTTAGTGCAGCACACTTACAGTCTAAAAAGATGAAGTTATCAGCTGTGATAGAAACACTTACCTCAGGTGATAGCATAGATGACAGACCTTTTATTATATCATCAATATGAGCCCCTGCTCCCAACCATTTGCAGAGTATACCTGTTTCTGCAAAAACAATTTGATTATGCAATATATACTTGTCATCCAATGATAACCTATGCTGCTCTTGATCAGGATTCCCGAATGGAAATGATGACTTTGAATTAATATTACAGTACCGCCTATGAGGCGGGGAATAAACTTTATCATTACACCTTGAGAATGAAGGATTAATATTACTTATGGGTTTAACTGGGGTAGGCCTTATCCTATTCCCCGAAATCCCATCTTTTTCCCTCCGATGAAGAGGGCTGTAAGCATTAGTAGCTCTATGTAATGTAGAATTTTTATTGAAACCCTTAGATATGATTTGTTGCTGTCTTAGGGTTTTGAGAGGGGAAAGGGGAGAATTTCCCACATTTGTTTGTGAATCTGCACATTCCAAATGTGGTTTCTCCCATAAACCTTCTTTCCCTTGCAAAACCCTACTATTCTGATGAAAAATTGAATGAGACCTCTTTTTACATGGAGTTTGTACTCTATTTAGCACTCCAAAGAATTTATTAATACTAAATTATTGCTATTAAACTTTTTTGGGGCATATCTTACCGGCTTCTTACCTTTTACCACATGCCATTCATTGTTGCAAGCTTTTTCAACCCCGAAAGACACCTTAGCCACTGACATTCCCCCTCCTCCCATAGCAGATAGGGGTTCATAGGAGCTCTTGGCCGGATTATTCCTAGAAGTTAGTGCCTTTGCGACTCTAGGGCTGCCATTCTTGTTTTTGATTGCTTGCCAATCTAAGGACTGATTCGAAATGCGGGATGCTGGGTCCTGAGCCTTAACCAATCTATCCATTCCACTGATGGGATTAGATTTGACTGGACTATACCCAGATTTAATTACCCTAGCATTCTCGATTCTATGTTTCCCCGCCACTGCATATTTAGTTTTAGCGAAAAATGCCAATTGTTCATCCAGAGACTGGACTGAGAAAACCTTAAAGTCCAGTTTCTTATCTTGAATCCTAAACCCTTTGTCATGTGTGCTTTCAATTATGCAATCCGAAACCCTTGCTTCAGGAGATTTATTTTGTTTAGACTCTCGGGAACAAGTGAAGGACCTAGCAGGGCCCTTACTCGAAGGGTTTGATGAAAAAGAAGGTGATTTATTCAGAGATTCAGTACACGACTTGGACTGGGCAACATCGTGGCCGGAGGGCTTTGTTTGAGCTCGACTGAAAATGGCGAGCAGTTCCAAATCCACATTTTGATCAGCTTTTTCATTTTGCCTTGCTATGAGTTCATCCAAGTGATCGTAGGAAGGGTGAGGTTGCTCTCCTTTCCGACAGTGCTTCTTTTTATGGCCGTAGAACCAACAATTGAAACAATAGCTGGAGAATTCCGAGTTTTTGCTTTGATCCTCTGCAACTTGTTTGGAGGATTATGCCCTAGATTTAACATTTCTTTGCTTGGCTTCAACATTCGGTAGACTTCGGCTAGAGTGTATTAGCCCTAGGTTAATCTACCTCTTTTGAAAGACAGTTTTCCTTTTCAAATGTGTATTACGCATTTTTCTTGCAAAATTTCACTTCCAACTTACATACTATTCTTCTCTCTCTCTCTCTCTCTCTATATATATATATAGATATAAATATTTATTTATTAATTTTTGAATTTTAAAAAAATTATTATTATTATTATTTATTAATTTTTGGATTAAAAATAAAAAATTATTATTATTAATTTATTTTGAAAAAATAATAATTAATAAATAAATATTAATTATTTTCTTTTAATGTGGGTTTTAATATTAATGTTTTCATTTATATTTATATTTAGAAAATTAATAATATTATTTTATTATTAAATACATGATGTCTTGATATGCATGAATATTTTACTTAAATACTTATTTAAAAAGTATATATATGCATGAGATTTTATATGAATGTTTTCTTAATAAGTCAAACTAGATTTTAATAAAGAAAAAATAACTGTGCTTAAAGAATTTAGACTTGTGTTATGGTTTGACTATTTGGTATATTGTATTGCCTTGTTTGATGTTTATTTGAGAAAACTATGTTGCCTTTAAGAGTGGTATACAAAGACTTGGGGGGGTTTGTCTTCTATGTAATGTGCATTTTCAGTTTTTTTGTAATGTTGACTTAGTCACGATTATTTTTACCCAACTTGATTTCTTAAGCTCATTATTTTATGAACTCTTTGAGAGGGTGTGTTATATCATGTTATGGTTTGAGGACCAACTTGTAATTGTGGGATTATGGTTTGAGGACCAGTGTGAGTTCCAGTTATTTTTTATGGAACTGAAATTGATTATCATGTTTTATATGATTTGTGAGATCTATTTGTGCTATATGAGCCTAGGTGAGGTTAAATAGGTGCATCTTAGTGAAGTGACTTACAATAGGAGTCTGGGGCTCAAAGCGGTCAGTACCGGTGCAACCTATCATAAGTTTGTTAATAAGTGACAACCTAATAATAAAACTTGATAATAACATTAAATACGAGATTAATTATGGATGTCTCGCCTGTGCTTTGAGTGCTTGTATAGGCTAAGGATGAGAATATGATGATACTTAGAGAGTAGGTATAATTATAGTTTCTTGAATTCATAAGAGGGTATTTTGGTTTTGCAGGGGTCATGTTGATGGTCTGGGGTCTAGAGTGACCAGTCCATGGTAACTCAACCTGATAAACGCTTGAGGATTCGAGGTCCAAAGTGACCAGTCGAGGGTAACTCAAGTAGTTGGCCATGTGATGACACTCCCATAGTATGTAGCCCAAGTCTCTATAGATTTTGTATTTCCCTCCAGTGGTTAGTATTTACTTGGGTGGTATTTGGTTGGTGTTCATTTGGTACTTGATATTTGTTTGATATTTGGTATTTGGTACTTGGTATCTTTTTGGTATTTGATTATCTTTTTTTATATTTATTTTGTGTACCTTGGCATTTTCCTTACTTGACTTGGATTGGTATGTTTTTACCTTTGGTTTTAGTGTGGTATCTCTTGAGATAGAGAGCTTTCAGGATCCATTGTTTAGCTGATTTGTTGTGTTGGATTTTGTGATTGTTATCCAAGTGCGGTCTTTTGTTATCCACTCAACACGATGGGAGTGGACCTTTGGTTCCACGAGGTTAGGTGGCAGTGATCCTTTTACCATTTGAGATTCTGATGTTCTTGTATCGGTGTTGGATGATACTTGTTGGTGTTACCTTGTTATTCTTCATTGGAGACTTGTTCATATCTATCTTATGATGTTTATATTTTTACCTTGTATCAATTTTTTAGATGTGATTATTTTAGGAGATTGTACTATACTTTGTACTTGATTATTGTTACATACCCTGCAACTTGTGCAGTGGATGTTGATTTATTGTGTATACCTTATGGTATCGGTTGTATCTATGTTTCATTTATATCAGTTTCTATATTAATTAATAAATGTATACATAATTCTACATCATGGAACCGTTGAGAGTTGATAATTGTAGTTGAGTTATTCATAAGTACTTGTTTGTATCTTATGTTGTATCGCTTCTGCATTGCTATCATTATTATTTTGTAAACTCTTAAGAAAAAAAAGATTCTGTAAACTTAGTAGTATGTTTTAAGTTAAAGTCTTTTGGGTACCCTGATGGGGCATTACACTTGGTATCAGAGCTTGAGTTTCTACACTAGGAACTCTAGGAAACAGTTAAAACTTGAAACAAAACTTAGACATATAACTCTTTTGCATTTCAAACTATTGTTTATGAGCCTAGAGGTATAATAAATTAGACTTGTATGTTTAGATTGAACTTTATATGAGTGTTGCGTTAATTAGGTTTGCATGAACTTCTCAACTTATTATTTGATGTAAATACAAATGTGTGCTTTATACAATTGATTACTAGATATTTTCTACAATGATGAATGAATAAATATTTAGATCTATTTAAATTGGTAAATAATGAAAGATTGATCAATGTGATTTTTGGTTTACTCTTAAACTAGAGTTATATTGCTCTTAATGACTATATATCATGTCCTTATTTTTTGGTTTATTTTTAGGTATCGTCTTCTCTTTTGTCTTAGTAAGATGCTTTGTGATTGAGAGATGGATCTCCTTATTTGTTTGTAGGCTTCAAGGAGTAAGCCTAATTTTAGGGGAGGTAGATGTAATTCCCCTCCCATAGTTTACTTTTTAGTTTAATTGGCCAAACTCTTTTAGGCCACTTTTCATATGTATAAAACTTGATATAAATTTGATCTTATGCATATTTATGTTTATGGTTTTATGGACCCCATACTTGCATGTGTATGGTTTGCATGCATTTTTTATATTTCTATTTGATGTACCTGATATGGTTGAGGGACGAAGTTGTAGTTACTTGTTTGCAATATCCACATGATCGCTCAATCCCCACCATTGTCTGCTATATATTGATACATGTATGTGCATGCTCATCTTTTATGCAGGATTTCAAATACTGGACATCGACTTTCCTGAATTGCTAGAGCATGCTCTATCACAATATCTCAATTGTAAAAGAGGGGAGATAACATACAGGTCCAATTCCAACCCAAGCCATTGAGTGTCCTGAAATAATGGACAAGTATCTATTTTTTTACGTATTTGAATTCGTCAAGGTGATACAAATTTGTGAGCTTTTCCTTTGAGTTAATTAAATACCTTTATTTATTAAAAAGATTTAATTAAAAGTCTAATTATAAAAATTGGAGATGTAAATAAATATTAAATTAAAATTAGAATTTAAATGCATAGATAATATCAATTCATAATTATTTATCAAGTTGCATGTTATTAAGATCTAAATATTAAATTAGTAAATTAAAATATTAAATATAATTTAATTTGCATATTTAATTAATAAAGTGAGATGAATTTAAGTTAAAGTTGAGTTATGAATTGTAATTAGAAAAATGCATATTTTATTATTAAAATTAGAATCATGCAAAGAGGGTTTGATAAAAAATGAGGTTGTAGTTAAGTTCTTATTTTGGCGGTTTTGAGTTAAGTAATTCTTTTATTATTTTCGAGTGAAGTTCGTCTTATTTTGAGAGTTGCATGTTTTGAAAATCTAGCTTGTTTGGTTTTCTTTATTAGGGGGTTTTGTTGAGAAATAGCTTCATTCAGATTGAAGCATACAAGTAATTAACACATGCATATGCTAGAATGAAATATATATATCAAATTTAAGATGAGATCGCACATATAAATATGATCGAACCTTATGTTATTACATTGTTGACTAATGACAGAACATGACTGTCATATAACTGAGTGTATCTAAGTATATTTGATACCTCTCCATAGTGCTTAACGTATCCACCATACGTTAAGATCAAACCATGATACTCTTGACATATTGTTATCGACAATCAAGCACGATAATGATGTATCGTTTGTTATGTATTGTTATCGACAATTAAGATTGGTAAAGCATGATAATAATATATTAGTTATTATGTTTACGTACAGTCATACCCTATGTGGCATAAGCCACGTATGGTCATGACTCTACATAGACATGACTCTACGCAAACATATGTAAATATTTATATTGATGCTTGCTATGGGTAATAATCAATCACAACAAAAATTATATAGCACAACAAGTATTTGATATCTTCTGCAATAATTTTACTTATCAATATCTGCATTAATATATCTAATATCCAGACTTAGATACAATCTGGAATATATAAATAGGACTATTATTATTCTCTATAACTGATCCACATTCCTTAACATGATATGAGCCTAACCAATAGAGAGTAATAAAGATAGTAAATTTCTTTGATTCAGAATATCAAACATGTATTTAAATTGAAGGAAGGACAATCATGGTGAACGATGTTAGAGTGGAGGATAGACTCGAAGGCGCCTCCAACTTCATCTCATGGAAAGTATGTATAATTGCAATCCTTCAAGAACTTGAATTGGATTCATATATAGAAGAAGGCAAAAGTATGCCTGAAGATGAACCAGAGAAAACAATATGGAAAAGACGCAATAACAAGGCTAAGAAAATAATCATTGACACTGTTAAAGGTCACATTCTTCCAACCATAGCTAGATTATCAACAACATATGAAGTATTCAAAACCATTCAAACTACATATGAGATCAACAATGCAAGCATATTTCTTACCTTAAAACAACAATTATATCATACTTTTTGAGAATTTCCGAATTAAGAGATCAACTTTTTACTATTGGAAATAATGTAGATGATCTAGAACTATACCTAACTACCCTAAGAGGGTTACCAATCTCTTGGGAATCTTTTATCCAATGCATTAGCGGTCGACCATCACTACTTAAATTCGATCAACTCAGGAATGATTGCACTCAAGAAGAATCTTTACTAATCTCAAGAGGGATAGGTCTAAATAAAGAGGGAGATATTCAAGCACTTCATGCTACAACAAACAGCAAAAGGAAAAAGAATTTTAAACGGAAGAGAGGAAATAATAATTGACATCACAAAAAAAAGGATCTCTCTAAGGTCCAATGCTACAAGTGTGATAAGTTTGGACACACTCACAGGTTCTGTCCAAAAAGGAAGAAAACTCAAGGAACCATAGCTGAAGTCAAAGAAGTGGAAAATCCTCTATTTTTCTTAGCCTTATCAAGTGAACTAAACTCAAATAAAAGCACTTGGATAATCGATAGCAGAGCATCAAGACACATAACCGGGTTTAGAGATCAATTTGAAACTTTTGAAGAATACTCAACTGAAGAAGTCACAATTGGTGACAATTCCACCTATCCTGTGAAAGGAATTGAATCCTGTTTAATTAAATTAAGAACCAGAGTCACATTACAATTAGAAGATGTTCTATTTGTACCAGGAATCAAAAGAGATTTGGTCTCTATTTTAGGTCTAGAAGATCAAGGATATCACGCCACCTTTCATAAAGATAAAGTTCTATTTTGGCCTAAAAATTTCAACATTAAGAATGCTATTTCCATAGGAACAAGAGATGGTAGTTTATACAAACTTTGTAATGATAAAAAACATGCACTAAGTCATGAAGTATCAAATTATAATGAAATTTGGCATAGAAGATTAGGTCATCTTCGATATAGTGCCCTACCTACCATAGAGAAGATCACTACAGGTCAACCTTATCTGAAATCTGAACATACTAGAATTTGTAAAGGTTGTGCTCTAGGGAAGAACTCAAAAGGGTCTTTTCCTTCAAGTGAACATAAATCAAAATTTGTACTAGAACTTGTCCACACTGATTTGTGTGGTCCAATGTCAACACCTTGATTAGGGGGATTCTTATATTACGTAATCTTTGTTGATTACTACTCTAGGAAAACCTGGATATATTTTCTAAAACTTAAATAATCAAATGAA
The DNA here is from genome assembly GCA_027943335.1 of Chamaecyparis obtusa. Lineage (NCBI taxonomy): Eukaryota > Viridiplantae > Streptophyta > Pinopsida > Cupressales > Cupressaceae > Chamaecyparis > Chamaecyparis obtusa. Next base: position 71,691 of record BSBK01006226.1, on the reverse strand, counting down.
GCATTATTGAAATTCAAAGAATTTAAAGCCCTAGTAGAAAATCTAATCGGGAAGAAAATAAAGACTCTAAGATCAAATAATGGTGGTGAATATATTTCTGAAAACTTTAAAGAATTCTGCATTTCTATTGGGATTAAGAGGGAGTGTACAATACCTTATAATCCTCAACAAAATGGAGTTGCAAAAAGAAAAAATAGGACCATCATTGAAGCTGCCAAAGCCATGATGCATGATCAAAATATACATATCTCATTCTGGGCTGAAGCCTCAAACACAATAGTATACATTTAAAATAGATGCCCTCATTCAATCTTAGATAATATAACACCCGAAGAAACTTTTAAAGGGAATAAACTAGTCTTAAGTCATTTAAGAATATTTGGTTGTCCCATATACATTGATGTTCCTATAGAAAAAATGACCAAACTAGAGCCCTTCAAGAAGAAAGACATATTTGTTGGCTATAGTGAAACCACTAAAGGATACAAAGTCTATATCCCAGGACAACGATCTATTGAAATTAGTAGAGATGTAAAATTTGAAGAAAATATTGCGTATACACTATCTCTAAACACAAAAGATGATTCAATCACAAAACTAGATGAAAATCATACAATTGAGAATCAGAGGGGGAATATCATAGAAGGTAATGAACCTCTAGCAACTAACTTTGAAAATACTAAAGTTCCTAATAACAACAAAAGACTACTATGGGAAAGAAAGATGATTGAAGGAAACAACATAGAACTTGATGAAATTTTCAGAGAGAATAAGAAAACAAGAAATCAAACATGCTATGTTGCACTCCTAACTGAGCTCGCAAAATTTGAACCTTCAAATGTTGAAGAGGCCTTATCATGTCAAGCTTAGAAAGATGCAATGATTGAATAATACCAATCTATATTAAAAAATGATGTCTGGGATGTTGTACCTAGACCTAAAGACAAATCAATTGTCTCTTGAAAATGGTTATTCAAAATCAAATATGCATCCGATGGTAGTATTGAAAAAAATAAAGCCAGATTTGTTGCTAGAGGATTCTCCCAAAAGGCTAGAATTGATTACGAAGAGACATTTGCTCCAGTTGCATGATATACTTCTGTAAGAACCGTTATTGCCATTGCAATGTCTAAAGGATGGAAGATACATCCAATGGATGCAAAGACAACATTCTTGAATGGGGTAATTGAGGAAGAAGTATATATAAAACAACCTAAAGATTTTGCTACACATGATAGGAATCTCTATGTGTGCAAGTTGAAGAAAGATCTCTACGGTCTTAAACAAGCTCCTAGGACATGGTATGAAAGGATAGCTAGTTATCTCTCCAAGCTAGGATATTACAAAAATAAAACAAATCATAACATATACTTCAAAATATCAAATGGTGATATGTTGATTCTAGTTCTCTATGTTTATGACTTATTAATAATAGGTGAAGATCATCTTATTGCAAAATGCAAACGAGATCTTGTAGCTAAATTTGATATGAAAGATCTAGGCCTCCTACACTACTTTCTAGGTCTAGAAGTATGGAAAAAGGAGAACTATATTTTTCTAAATCAAGGAAAATATACCACTGATATCTTGACTAAATTTGGAAGGATTGTAAACCAATATCTACTCCAATGGAAACAAATCTTCATAAGCTTAAAAGTGATGCAAAAGATTAAAAATCTACAAATCCTACATACAATAGACAAATTATTGGATCTTTCATGTACTTAGTGAACACTCATCCTGATATTTGTTATGCTACCAATGTGTTAAGTCATTTCATGTGCGACACTAAGAAGATTCACCTAATGGATTCCAAGTATATTATGAGATACTTGTGTGGTACTATTGGATTTGGCCTGAAGTATAAGAACATTGAAGTCAAACTACAAGGGTATTCTAATTTCTACTGGGCAAGCAGTTCTATTGATCATAAAAGCACTACAAGATGTTTCAGTCTTGGATCGGCCATGATATCCTGGCTCAATAGGAAATAGTCTGCAATTGTTCAAAGTTACATTGAAGCTAAGTATATGGCTACTTCCATGGGAGCTCGTGAAGCAGTATGGTTGAGGAAGTTACTAGTTGAACTATTTGGAAAACCCATGAATCCCACCACGATTCACTACGATAATCAAAGTTGCATCAAACTTTCAGTTAATCCAATTTTTCATAACCGATTCAAGCATATAAAGATAGCTTACCATTATATAAGAGATATGGTAGACAAAGATGTTATCAAATTGGTGTATATCAACACTGAAGAGAAAATGTTGACATTTTCACCAAGCCCCATTGCCAAGTTGAAAATATAACACTTTAGAGGTAAACTTGGTATGACTAAATTGTAGTTGAATCTTTCTGAGATTGAATCTCAACCATATGTACTTGAATATATTCATGAACATTTTAATATTTTATTACAATAATTATGTTTGTGTGTTATGAAAGGTGATGATCTTTCATATAATATATGTGTAAGGTTACTATTGTTAGGTGATGACCTCAAGAATAGTCTGACCTATTATCAAGATTGACTACATTAAGTTTCTTGTGAGGTCCTACCCCGACCCATCTTATCTCGACAATTATTTAAAACTTGGTTTATCTTGATGATACATTGTTTAGAGACATTGGATCTATTTTGGATTATGACTCTCTATCATTAGATCTTATGAGATGATTGTTATAGATTTATATGATGATGATGTTAGTCGTACTCTTTATATGCTCGTATTGGATTCATGCTTACCTTATGATATATGAATTCTAAATTCTACATTTGTTACGTTATCTTATAGAATAGTAAATGATGATAGTGTAATGGTTCAATGATTAACCTAGGGTAACATGTTTATGTGAAAATTGAATTTACATTTTGATGTTTGTAGAATTAGGGTATAATGTGGATTATGTTTATGATTCATGAAATGCAGTTTCTTTATGTACTAAGTTTAGATGTTATTATTGATCCTGTTTCACTTTCAATATGATTATATATGCATCGAGTGTGCAGAATTATGACCATAGTTGTAAATGCAGAGAAATAAGGATGGATCTATGTGAAATCAGTTTAAAACCAAGGTCGGCTCTAAGAAGAGAATGACCTCGTTGTTACATAATTTTATTCGTAAATGTGATGCATGTATGTATGTGGTTGTAAATATTTGTAAATATATTTTTAGTTGTTAGTTCATTTTGTGTAAATGTAAATGTAAATTATCCACTAGGCATGCCAAGTGTGTAATATGATGTGTACTTTTGTGAGGTGTCACTTGACACTATTGTGATGAGATGACATGCTTAAGTGGAATGTGGACCCTACCTCTTCCTTAGGTTATCTTGTGTATCTCTAGGCTTAGTTAGTGGTTTAGGAAACCAAGGTTTATGTCATCATGGTTCTATTTTTGGATGCAAACTTTACTAGAGTTTTTGAAAGGTTATATAGAACCCTATGGTGTAATTAAGGTTGGTTTTAAGTGCCCCAAGACATGGGCATGGGTTAGGGGGCCAACTTCCACTATTTTCACTTCCCTAGGCTTCCATATTGCCTTTCTAAGTGGGCCATCTTTGGTAATGACAAATTTGGGAATGCTTTTTAGGATTTCTCACCTTCCCATATTTTGAATTGCATTCCATTTCCATAGCAAGGGGCAAGTGGAAAGTTAGCAAGGATCTAGAAATCTAACTTACCTTGGGATGAGGGTAGGAAAGAGTAATGTTTGAGTCTTTAGGAAAAGAGACTAGAAAGTTATACACTTCTTGACTAAGCTAGTTGGGATTTGAGAGGAAGGGACTTTAGAAATTCTAAGGGTTTTTGAGAAGTGAAGAAAAAAGCTAGGAAGGAAGGGGATAGCTCTTCTAAAAACCTCTATTACCATTGCTTAAGAAAAAGGTTGGTGGTTATACCTTGTTTTGTTCATGTTATTGTATTGTGAATATGAATCTTTTGTGTGAGTTTGTGATGTTTTATTTTCATTATGCTCAAATGTATTATGTCCTTGTATCTTCTTTTTGTGTTTGTGATTGTGAAATGGGTGTGCAAGATAATTCTCATCTTTGGGAAGATTTGAGAATGTCTTGGGGTGAAAGGCTTAGTTGAAAAATTCATGTGTTTGAGAGCTTGGATGTATGAGCATCCTTGAGGCTTACATATTACATACCTTGGGGGCCATAAGAGATATTTTTGATGCTCTTGTGATGAGCTGGTATGTTAGAAGGGAGCCTTATGAAGGCATGTAAGAATGTTTAGTAGTACTTATTTTTTTAAAGTATGACATCTCCATATGAGATATTTCTAGTTTCACCCATATTGGAATCAATTATGATTCCTATGTGCTAGCCTGGGATTGGGAGTGAAATTTGTAGGTTCTTGTATCAATATGTGGAATGTATGTAAAATGTATGTGTTGCATGTTTGGTTCCCTTCCATTCTTGTTTCTCCTAGCTCGGGGGTGGCCATAAAATGGCCTAGGTTGGGAGGTGAGCCTCTATAGTCATGTGAAAAATATCTTGTGTTGCAAGTTTTTCTTGCATGGTGAAAGATGGAGTTCAAGATTGAAGTTGAAAGTTAATTTATGATGAAGAAATGGATATTATAAGACTAGAAGGATAATGTGCATAACTTTTCCTTTATGTAAGATAAAAATGAAAGATGTAGGTGGACATTGTCAAAGTGAAATTCTGTTTGAAAATTTTGATTAAGTGAACCTCAAAATGCAGCAAGGAAATTAAGTTAGTGTTTTTATTTTGGAACTAAAATGTTGTTACCTTTATGATAATAGTTTATTTGTAATCAAGGTTAATCTTTTATGTTTAATTAGCTGGAATCTTTACTTGTTATTTCATGTAAAAAAAAAAGTACAATTCTTGTTTATTGTTTTCTAGACAAAATTAGAATTCTATCCTATTGTTTATTGATTTTGGTTGTGTTTTGGCCCAGTAGTTTTTGGGCATTACATCGCTATCCCAGAATGTGCCAGATATCTTGATAGTAAAATTGTGATCACTAAGTGTTGTGATAACAATCATATCATGGTTGACTCCATTAAGTTGTTGTCCCAGATTGTGCCAGATATCATGATATTAAGATTCTCTATTTATCATCATGACAGACTGCATGAATTGTTGTCCTGAAATGTGTCAGAGGTCATGATGATTTTTGTGTCAAGATGGACTATGTATGTCCAAGATTATACCTGTGATGATTTGTGTGTCAAGATGGACAATGTAACTCATGTGTAATTAATTCAAATTTGTGTTGTTCAAATCCTCTCTTGCTAATAGGGAGTGTTGAGAAATAGATTCATTCGGATTGAAGCATACAAGTAGTCAACACATGCATATGCTAGAATAATACACACACACACACACACACACATATATTGATGCAGTCAAGGATGGATGATCCAATTAAGGACTGTCTAACCTTGCAGCCAAACCACAACACAATATAATTCAACAACAATAACACCAGATTTGATATAAAACTAAAATTTTTATTCATAAATTCACTGATTACATGCAATGTTCCGGGCTATAAGGCCTTCCCGGTTACGACCAATTACAAAGCAAGTAACAGTCTACAAGATCTCACAGGATCTAAGTCTTTACCACTCAGCTAGTCCAGGTTTGCAGCATGACAGGACACTGGTAGGGTCACAGGAAAGATCTAAACTTGTACTCACAACTTCCAGGCAATCTTCCCATGCCTAAGCTAGCAAGCTACTAACTTCCAATTCCTTGATCCTTATCATGCTCCTCCCCTAAACAGCTACCCAACCATCCTATAAATACTTATTCTCAGCCATAAGTCAGCTAGATGGAACAATTAACTCCTATGAACAATCATTAAATGCCAAAACATTAGTCGGCTTACAAAATAGCCTTACAATAAATTACATTATCCAAGATGGCCCCAAACAATCATCAGATCCACATAGAAGAATGCAATAGGCCATATCTAGGTCCCCACATGTCCAACGGTCGATCCATAACACAAGGAACAAAACCCAAATTAAATGCAATAGTTGGCCAAGCCGATTCATCCAAATAATTAAGTCGGTCTGCAAGAACACCGAGTGCCAGAGAAATAACCGAGCGCCAGTGAACCAACCACACCAAGCATGAATGAGCAATGCAGTTATCGCCGAGTGCTAGGAGTGATCGAAGCCTTCAGTTACTGAGCGTTCTATAGAGACCGAGCTCCCTGATAACCATAGAAACTGAGCAACCAAACTCCAAAACCGAGCAAATACTCCATCCACAAAGATCAAAACTACTAATCTAACTTACAAAACAAACATATATATAATTTAAAATTAGATCACACATATAAATATGATCGAACCTTATGTTATTACATTGTCGACTGATGGCAGAACATGATTGCCATATAACCGAGTGTATCTAAGTATATTCAATACCTCTCCATAGTGCTTAACGTATCCACGATATGTTAAGATCAAACCATGATACTCTCGACATATTGTTATCAGCAATCAAGCATGATAATGATTTATCATTTGTTATGTATTGTTATTGGCAATCAAGATTAGTAAAGCATGATAATAGTGTATTGGTTATTATGTTTACATAGGGTCATAACCCTACGTGGCATAAGTCATGTATGGTCATGACTCTACGTAGACATGACTCTACGCAAACATATGTAAATATTTATATCGATGCTTGTTGTGGGTAATAATCAATCACAACAGAAATTATATACCACAACAAGCATTAGATATCTTCTGCAATAATTTTACTTATCAATCTTTGTATTAATATAGCTAATATCCAGACTTAGGTACAATTTGGAATATATAAATAGGACTATTATTATTCTCTATAGCTGATCCACATTCCTTAATAGGTTTTGGGTTGTTATTTGAGGACGTCTATTAGGTTTTGGAGAATCGTGGTGCTTGGAAGTTAAATAATTATTTTAAAGCTTCAATTTTTGGGAGTCTTTGATTTGAGCTTATTTATTGTATTTGGTTGGAGGATTTCAGGTAGGGTTTGAAAACTTATGTTTATCATTCTTTTGAGAATATTGTCTACTTTGTGATTGTAATTGATTGTTGAAAATTTTTTTTTTTTCATTGTTTCCAGTTTGAATTGGTTATTGAATTTCTTGTGCAAAAAACCCAGAATTTGTTTGAAGAATAAGAGGGAAAAATTTGAAATTAATTCAGTTAGGGTTTGTTTGTATTGTTTGTTAAAACCCTAAGTATTAAATCAAATTGAAATAGATATATAATATTTGCATTTGAGCATAATTTTTTATAGAATTAAACGAAAGTAGTAAATTATATATATATATATATATATATATATATATATATATATATATATATATATATATATATATATATATATATATATATATATATATATATATATATATATATATATATATATATATATATATATATATATATATATATATATATATATATTAGATTTAAAAAAATATTATTATTAATATTTATTAATTTTTAGATTTAAAATTAAAAAAAATAAAATTATTATTGTTATTTATTAATTTTTGGAATTAATATATATATATATATATATATATATATATATATATATATAATTTATCAATTTTTAAATTTAGAAATAAAATAAAATAAAAAACTATTATTATTAATTTATTTAAAAAAAAATTAATAAATAAATATTAATTATTATTTTTTTTACATGTGGGTTTTAATATTTAATGTTTTCATTTATATTTATATTTAGAAAATTAATAACATTATTTTATTATTAAATACATGTTGTCTTGATATGCATGAAAATTTTATTTAAATAATTATTTAAAAAGTATATATGCATGAGATTTTATATGAATATTTTCTCAATAAGTCAAACTAGACTTTAATAAAGAAAATTGACTATGCTTAAACAATTGAGACTTGTGTTATGGTTTGACTACTTGGTATATTCATAGCCTTGTTTGATGTTATTTATTTGGGAAAATTATGTTGTCTTTAAGAGTGTTATACATAGACTTTGGGGGGTTTGTCTTCTATGTGACGTGCATTTTTAGTATTTTTGTAATGTTGACTTGGTCATGATTATTTTTACCCAACTTTATTTCTTAAGCTCATTATTTTATGAACTCTTTGAGAGGGTGTGTTATATCATGTTATGGTTTTAGGACCAACTTGTAGTTGTGGGATTATGGTTTGAGGACCAGTGTGAGTTCCAGTTATCTTTTATGGAACTGAAATTGATTATCATGTTTTATATGATTTGTGAGACCTATTTGTGATCTATGAGCCTAAGAGAGGTTAAATAGGTATATCTTAGGGGAGTGTCTTACAATAGGGGTTCGAGGCCCAAAGAGGTCAGTGCTAGGGTAATCTATTGTAAGTTTGTTAATAAGTGATAACCTAATAATAAAACCTGGGAATAACATTAAATACACGATTAATTATGGATGTCTCACCTGTGCCTTGAGTGCTTGTATAAGCTAAGAATGAGAATGCGATGATACTTAGAGAATAGGTATAATTTGAGTTTCTTATCTTCATGAGAGGGTATTTTGGCTCCGCATGGGTCATGTTGAGGGTCCAAGGTCCAAAGTGACCAGTATAGGGTAGCTCAAGTAGTTGGCCATGTCATAACCCTCCCATAGTATGTAGCCTAAGTCTCCTCCATAGATTTTGTATTTGCCTATGGTGGTTGGTATTTACTTGGGTGGTACTTGGTTGGTGTTTGTTTGGTACTTGATATTTGTTTGATATTTGATATTTGGTACTTGGTATGTTTTTGATATTTGGTTATTTTTTCTTATCTTTATTTTGTGTACCTTGGCATTATCCCTACTTGCCTTGGATTGGTATGTTTTACCTTTGGTTTGAGTGTGGTATCTCTTGAGATAGAGAGCTTTCAGGATCCATTAATTAGTTATTTTGTTGTGTTGGATTTTGTGATTGATATCTGAGTGGGGTCTGTTGTTATCTCCTCACCACGGTGGGAGTGGACCTTTGGTTCCACGAGGTCGGTTGGTAGTGATTTTTTTACCATTTGAGATTCTGATGTTCCTATACTGATGTTGGATGATCCTTGCTACTATTATCTTCTTCTTATTATTTATTGGAGACTTGTTCATATCTATCTTATGATGTTTATATTTGTACCTTATACTAGTTCTTCAGATGTGATTCTTTTGGGATATTGTACTATACTTTGTACTTGATTATTGTTACATACCCTGCGACTTGTGTAGTAGATGTTGATTTATTGTGTATACCTTATACTATGAGGTTGTAATTTTTATTCATTTGTATATATGAGATTTGTAATTATACTTAATCTAAAATAATTAATAAATGTATACGTAATTCTACATCATGGAACTATTGAGAGTTGTTAACTGTAATTGAGTTTTACTTATGTACTTATTTGTATCTTATGTTGTATTGCTTCTACATTTCTATCATTATTATTTTTTAAACCCTTAAGAAAAAAATTATTTTATAAACTTAGTAGTATGTTTTAAGTTAAAGTCTCTTGGGTTCCCTGGCGGGGCATTACACATGCACAAGTTTTATAGGTGATGTTGATTTTATGGTGCACACTATTTTCTTCTTGTTTGGTAGTCCCATTGACCTTCATAATCCTTTTGTAGTTATGGATGGAACTAAAATATTTCAATTGCATTTTTCATATGATATAAGCTTGAGAATATCCCCTAGTCTTTAGATCAATAGTTTTATCCTGTATGAAGCATGTGGTCTAAAATTATAGTGTATGTATCCATATACATTAAAGGGCAGTTAGCTTTGATTGCAGACTAGATTCATAATTTGTGTACTTCTTTGGAGTCTGTTACTTTCACTCATATTCCTAGGGAATGGAATAGTGTTGCTGATTGTCTGGCGAAGTGGGCTTTTGACCATATGTGTAATTGGAACATTGTTGATAAGACTCAACTTCCAATGGGCTTGTCCCATCAATTTGATCACTTGGTTGATCTTGATAGGGCTATTTGATACCCTTTCTCTCTTTGTTGTTGTTTCTCTTTCAGTTTGAATAATTTTTCACCCCTCCTTTATTTCAAAAAAGGGCTTAGTGCGAGTCATTGATATTTATGACTAGTCTTTTATTTTAGTTAAACTACTTTTATCTTCTGTACGAAGCATGCATTCTAAACTTATAATATATGTGAATATACATTAAAGCTCTAAGTGTGTCGAGTCATCTTATATTACATTTTGGATGAACATGCCATATAAGTTTGCTACAAACTACATACATTTCAGTTGATGATTTTGAAAAGAAGCAAGATTGATTGGGTTGTTGCCTTGACTCTTCCAAGGCTATTCACATGTGCATGTTAATGAATTTGGAATGATTTGAACTCATCATGTTTATCCAATCAAATGGTGACAAGTTCAAGTTCAACATGGATAGAACTCATCAACTTTTGGCATATTATCATTGATGTCAAATTAGGAGTAGAGATAAAGAGGAAAGACAAGGAACAACAATACAAATTGAAGCAATATTATATAGGAAGGAATATTAAATAAAATGCAAAATAAAATATGGTTGACTCCTTTTAAGAGCTGTCGTGATTCAAGGGAATGAAATTAATTTTTTAAGTAATTTCTTTGTCTAGGTCCTTAAAGAGGGATGACCTACTTGGGAAAATAAGTTAAAATAGAAAATGCCTCTTGGCCACACTCTGTAGGTTTGGTTTCCCTTTCTTGGGAAAGAAAAGTTCAAAATAAAATATTTTTTCATGCTTTCTGTACCGACCTTGTGGTTTTTGAGTGCCCAATTTTTGGAGGGAAATAAAAGAATATGAATTAAATGAAATTATTATTTTCTTGTTGGCCAACCTTCCTAAGAAGATGCAACTATTTGATGAAAGGGTGCAAAAATGGGTATAAATAAGAGGTTACGTGAAGATCATTTAATCAAGCAATTTATTGAATGTCATTCCATGAATAGCATATTTGGAGTAGACCTTAGAGGCAAATCTAAGGTGACTCTAGGAGAAGTCTTGAAGGTGAATTTTCACAAACCTAAAGGATGAATTGCAACATACCTAAGAGCATAACTTGAGGTGAATTTATGCAAACCTAAAAGGAAAATTATAGTAGTCCTTTAGGCAATTTGTACAGACCTAAAGGGTGAATTGTAGTAGAACTTGGGGCAAATTTGTTTAGACCTAAGTGTAGATCTTCTATGATAAATTATTGCAGATTTGAGGGTACTTCTATTATATCATTCAAGGGAGAGTTGTTGCAGATATTAAAGGTTATTTATTGCGATATGAAGGACATTTTATGCATATCTAAGGGTGAATACTTGCGTATCTATGAGCAAAGTTTCTTGAGAAATTTTTTGAAGGGTCTCAAATATGATTGGAGGTCAAATATTCATCATTTCATTCTTTTAGAGGTTGGTGCCTTAATTACAAAGAGATTGGTGTCTCTTGATGATTTGTGGGGATTGGTGTCTCTAGTGAATTGGTGAATGAAATTCTTCTAGAGAAGATTGCTGTCTTTTATTGGTTGGAGCTTACAAAGTTGTAAGAAGTTTCATATAAAAAGAAATATTTTTTCATGGTTTTCTCCCACAAGGGTTTTCATGTAATATTGTGTTTGCATCTTGTGTTCTAATTTTATAGATCCTACTTGTGTGGATGTTTTGCTTATTTCTTAAAATTGTTGAAGCTATAAATTGAAAATTTATTCTTATATTGATTCACCTCTGCTCTTAAAATAAGTGTGTTCATGTGTGTGTGTGCACGTGCGTGTGTCTTTTATTCAATTGGTATTAGAGTGGGTTTCGTCGAAGAAGCCTAACTGCTTGAAGGAAAGATCTTAAGAACATACATGGCAAGCCATGATGAGTTTTTTCTCAAGATGAGCTCCATTGTTTGATGGGAACAAGTATGCTTTTTGGAGTTTCAAGATGCACACCCATTTGATGGCCCATGGAATTGATATATGGCTTACACTTGTGGATGGTTACATGTGACACCATCTACTCCACTTGCTAATCAACTTGGAAAAGAGCATTAAAAAACAATTCAAAAGCTATGAATGCAATTCTAAGTGGACTAACAAAAAATGAATTAGTTAAGGTCATCTATTGCATATCAGAAAAATAAATATGGAAAAAGGTTTAAAAGACTTATGAAGGAGATGATAAGGTGAAAAATGTTAATCTCCCAGGAGGCAATTTGAAAGCCTGAAGATGAAAGCTAAAGAAAACATTATCATCTACTTCCTTCATGTGGACGCTGTGAACACTATTTAGTGGTCTTGGAAAAATAATTGAGGATGAGGTTATTGTGCAAAGAATGAAGATCTCTTTGCATGAGATATGATGTTAAAGTTCCGTCCATTAAAGAAATAGACTTGAATACCTTGAACATGGATGAATTGCATGACATTCCTAGACATATGAAATGAGGAGTGAGAATGGAACATCATCAAAGAGAGAAGCCACCTTTAAAGCATCAAGAAAAATGAAGGACAAAGTTCCAACATCAAGTAAAAGCTCAAGTGATGAGGTAGAAGCTTACTTTGTAAAGAAATTCAATAAAGTAGCTAGAAAGTACAAAGTTTATTATACTCTTAAATGTTCTAATTATTGTAATATAGGTCACTATGTTGCCAAATGTCTATAGGTTAGAAATGAAAGTAGTAGAAGAATTTAAGTATATTGTGACAAGAGAAAGACAAGAAAAAATATTGAAAGGAAAATAACGTAAAGTACCAAAAAAGAACTAATCAAAGAGAAATTGTTTGAAGGTGGAATATTACCATAAAGATGAAAATCCGAAACCAAGAACATCCACACCAAAATTGAAGGAGATACAAGATTTGTATGGAGGAAAAAGTACCCCATGATTATGGAAATGGTAGCATATCGATATATAGAGGTGAGAAAGAGAGGTTACAAAGTAACTCCCAAATCTAAGCTTTTCATTAGCATCCTATGTAGGTGAAATGTGTCACCTCATAAGGAGCAAATCTAATATTTCAAATATTTGGAATAAAGAAAATGAGTTGTGAGAACTCAAGATAACATACAACATGGAGGGACTCTTTAGGAATATTACTACAAGAGACAAAAGGAGAAAATTAACTTTACCAAGTAAAGATTAATTCCTAACAAATATCATACAAAGAAGACAAATTCATGAAGATTTTTTGAAGACACAAGAAGAGTCTATATGCCCAAGAAAATAATAGCTCATATGAAAGAGCTACAATCTCTTTAGAAAATATAAGAGAATAATTTTTTTCTTGACCATGAAAGTGAAAGGAGAAGCTCCAAGATATGAAGACAAATAAAATGAAAAAAATTAAAGCAAGGAAGACACTATATCAGATCTTGAGGAAGAACTTACCACTTCTATTGATGAAATCAAGATACTAGAGAAAAAGGAATTGAAAGCTAAAAGATAAAATTCAAGATGACCATGAAAAATCCAAGAAGAAAATTATGGACAATACTCAAGTGAAAGAAGCGAAACACATTGAGGATGTCTTGAAAGAGAAACTAAAGAAAAAACTCTTGGAATGTGGGAAGCTTGAATAAGAGATTGCTTCCCTAAGGAAGGTGCTAAAAAGGGCAAAAGAACAACTAAGCAGGAACATGAAGGTTGACAAGAGTTCATAAATGTTAGAAGACCTTATTAATTCACAAAGATCACCCTTTTTCAAACATAATCTTGGTTTTAGTGGTGAAAGTTCACATACCACAAAGTAGTTGGATAGTAAGAATTATGTCACAACTCTCAAAAGTTTCAACAAGGAAGTAAGAAAGGAGGTGAGAAAAGAAGAGAATCAAAAGGAACCAAGAAAGGAGAATAAAGCCTTGAAGGTCAAAGAACAAAAAAAGATAATCTCAAATGAACATTCCCTAAAATAAAGCTACACTACTAGGTTCAACTATTCTTTTTATTGCTATTGTTTTTATTCCAATCAATTTGATCATAGAGCATTAGAATGTAGAGTGCATACAAGAAAAGATTTTAGGTTTTCAAAGAGGAACTTCAACTCATTTTATCTTCTAATGGATCGCACCATAATATACTATAAGTGTAAAAAATTTGGTCACATAGATAAGGTTTGTAGAAGTACCTTTGCTATACTGCCAAAACAAAATAAGAAAGTGGATGTTTGTGACAAGAAGGATGAACTAGAAAAAGTTTGGAAAAAAGGGAACAAGAGATAATGAAGATTTCTATTCTTTTATAGGTTGATTTACATGCTCAAGATGAGAGAAACCAATGGTATCTTGACAGTGGATGCTCAATTCACATGATTGATTAGAAGAGAAAACTTCTCTCTTTGAATAAGATGGATGAATGGTAAAATTTGGAGAGAACAAGACAACAACCTTAAGAGAAAAATCTATACTCAACTTGGACATTGAAAGAACCATAATAAAAGATGTTTTAAATTTTGAGGGACTTTAGCGTAATATACTAAGTGTGATTCAAATGTGTGAAAAAAGGCACACCTGTACATTTTATTTTAGAGGATGCAAAATTATGAAAGATGGATAACCAATAGTTTTGATTAAGTAAAAATAGGTTTTGAAAGGACCCGAAACCTTGTACAAAACACAAAAGATAGAGCTTAAAAGTTCAAGAAACAAATGTGATACATCACTAACAAAAAAGAAACTAGACTAAACAAAAAAGGCGACAAACCTAACAACTGAAACAAAAACAAGGACAACACAACAAAACAAGACAACAAAAGACCAACAATTTTTTTTTCATGGTTTCCTCAACCTAGTTCATCATAAGGTCCATGGTACCAACAAATTTTTTAATATCTTCTAGATTAGTGTCCTCCTGGGTAGAAACCATCTTTATCCTCGCATGAGTCCTCTTTCTAGGCCAACCATATCCAGGTCCTTATTAACATCTTTCTACTTGTTGCGTTTACCTTTGAGCTGTTCCAAATTATCCACCAGAACTTTAAAATGCCCCCCATTATCTTTTAGGGCACTATGACTTTGAACCCAAATCTTCTTTATATTCTCCTCAATTTTGTCCATGCTCTTTTCTAGGTTTTTATAGTAATTGTCCTTGTCCCTAATTTTTTTTTCCAATCTATCCATTGTAGCCCCCATGCTTCTGCATTTCCAATAGCTTCTTGTAACTCATCAATACAAACAGAGAGGAGTTTATCACGAATGATGACCTTTTCTATAATCTTGATCATTTTATCTTTCTCCTGTAGCTCCTTTTTTATTTTGGTCATATCCTCCAGCAAATTCCCAATTGTTTGACTCAAACCCATTATATTATTCATATCCTTCTGAGTGTGACTAGCACTTTATCTTTGTCAGTGGTAAAATCTTCATTATTCCCTTTTTCATTAATTTTTTCCTTCTCATTCTCCTCACTACCAAAATTTAATTCAAAATCTTTAATCACACTATCCTTTTAAACTCCTCTAGTATCCTAAATATAATTACCTTGCGGACCCAAAAATCCATCTTTCTCCCCCATAATGTCCCTGTCAGGGTGCATATCATCCATTAGATAAATCTCCTTCTTTTTCTTACTACTCCTAGTAGTTGTCCCAACAACCGTTTCATCTTCTTCATCATAAGATATGAAGATACTCTTTCTAACTTGACACTTATCTTTTCGAACCCTTTTAGCATTCTGGGTTTTGTCCTTCCTTCGAGAATTCTTCCCATTTTTAATCTTAGTGGTTTGGTTGTCAATTAAGAAGTTCTCATCCTCAGTATCCTTCTCAGTGGTGGAATTCTCCATAGTTTTTCTATTCTTTTTAGCTCTTTTCAAAGAACCTCCCTTAATTTCAGGTTTAACTTTCTTCATGCTAGTCCCCCCAGAAGAGTCATTTGAGGCATCCTCAGTCTCAAAATCTAAGTTATACCCAGTATCATCCTCTTTAGTCTCCTCATCACTAGTCACTTTTCCCTTTAGAAAGGGTTTTTCTATTTTTTTTCTCTTAAGGAAATCATAAAAAAGAACCATTAGACCCTGATGCGAAGCATGATCCCCTTGTGGATCCTTTTGATGTTCTTTAATATTATGGCTAAAAGATCAGTATAAATAATAAGGCAAGTTGATTTTATCCTGATGCCGAAAATGATTCAAAATCACAAAGTGATACCTATAAGCTCTACTAAACCTACCATCCAGGGTAACATAGCTAATAATAGAAAAAATAATAGACCTCAAAGGTCTATTGATTTTCTTCATGTCATGGTAAGATTTATCACCTTTGACAAGCCACAGTCTCTCCTCTGTCTCTAAAAATTTGTCTAGAGGCCTATCCGAAATTCTCCTATCTCTGTAGAACTTACAACCCTCCTTCGACAAACCAGTAGCTTCTGCAACAACATCTTTGTATTTTTCCACCATCTGGCTCCCCATCTTAATCTTACTATTCTTCCAATTATTGATGAAATAAATGGTAATTAGAGGATTATTTCCATGACGATGTTCCATATACACATCCATACCTCCCTTTTTCAGAATACTCCACATGTGAGTGTTTTGCATCCAATCCCTACAAGAAGCCGGTTTGACCCTTTTCTTATTTCCTCACATAGATTTCTCCAAGTTTTTTCTCCAACCCTAAATTTTTCTATCTTTACCAATAACACAACAACAACTAATAGAGCTCCTACTTTTGGTATCTAAAAACACCCACAATCTGTGTGGTTTCACATGTTTAGTACTCTTCGTGAAATGTGATCTACTGCTACAATAATGAATCATTGAGGGATATAAAGTTTTATTCATCATTATTTATAATGTTTACTCCTTTTTGTTTAACTTGGATATGATCCAGCTCTAGCCAAGATCTCACCTCATGTGAAAGATTTTCCTCCCCCCGCCAAGTGATGATGTCATCCCTACTACAAGCCTTATTGGCTGCCCAGTCAGCTATCATATTAATTTCTCTGAAAGCATAGGTTATAATGCATGAGTCAAAAGTATTAAGTATATCCTTCACCACCTTGATTACATTATAAATATACCAAGAAGTAGGATTCATATTATTAAGGCTATTTATTATATTCATTGAATCTCCCTCTACCCAAACTTTTTTACACCCATATTCTTTGGCAAGAATGATACCTTGGTAAGCAGCAATCACTTCCACCACATGGTTTGATTGATTTCCAATAGCTATAGCTCTGATAGCTTTACATATCCTATTCTCTTCTCTTAAAACCACCCCACATCCAACAATTCCTGGGTTTCCTTTCAAGGCCCCATCAAAATTTATTTTCACCCACCCATTAGGTGGAAAATCCCATCTATCTTCATTCCTCAAGTTGACCTGATTTATAGTATTCCTTCTACCTTTAATTTTCCATTTATCAAAAACTCTTATATCCCATTGATCCTTAACAATGCCAATTTTTCATATAGTATAAAGATTCTCCATTATAGATCTTTTCACTTTCTCAAAAACCACTTGAGAGGAACTAGATTGATTTCTAAACATCCTATCATTTCTCTCCTTCCAAAGACCCCAAAAGATGTGGGGTAAATAAATATTCCACAAAGCTTTCACTGAACAATTCTTAGAAGGACAAACCAAAGATAAGAAGACATTTTGAATATCTAAAGGAAATACCCAATCAAGATTGAAGAGCTCCATGAATCTGGTCTAGAGATTATCAGGAAAAGGATAGTGCACAAACATATGATTAACTGTCTCTTCCTCCATCTTACAAAGATAGAAAACATTAGGTAAGAAAATCCATCTAGTTTTTAAATTATCTATTGTAAGGATTTTATTTTGGAGCATGGTCTAGAAGAAGATATTGATCTTAGGGGTAAGACCTTTAATCTAAGCTTTGGCCCAGCTAGGAGTTTCCAGTTTAGAAAATTTTTGATTGTATAAGAAAGCCACAAAAAACTTACCATCAGAAGTCAGTTTCCATATGAGATGATCTTCCTCCCCAACCTTGACCAAAGAATTAAATTTTTTTGTTTAAATGCCTTAGAGATGGGTCAAAGAAAGATATGTCCTTCCAATTATCAATCTCCCATTAGTCAACAACTTTAACCCCAACTAAAATCTTACTTTGGTCCTCAAAAGTCTTCCAATCAAGGTTATCTTGTAAAGGGTGATATAAAAGCCAAACATATTTCCAAAAATTAATGGTGTTCCCATTACCAACCTTCCATTTGAATCCCTTAGTGATAAGCTCTTTATCTTTTGAAATATTATTCCATATATTAGAGCCTCTAGGAATAAAATCAACCCTAAGGAAATTCTATAAAGTAGAGTAGTCACCCATATATTTATTCTCCCAAATATTATTCCACTCTCCCTTCATGTTGTAATCTCTCCATATCTTCTTGGCCAAGAGAAAATCATTCATGTTTCTCAACCTCCTTAGCCCAAGGCCACCTTTAGTGAAGGGCTTACAAACTTTATCCCAAGCAATATAAGACAACCTCTTTTTTTTCCAGTCCAGTCCAAAGGAAGTTCCTTTGAATTTTTCCAATAGCCTCAGAAAATTTAGCCAGGATTTTAAAGAGACTAATAGAATAGAGAGGTATGCTTTGTAAATTAGTTTTTAATAACCAAACTTTTGTAGCTTGGCTCAACAAAGTGCCCTTCCATCCAACCAACTTCTTCTAGAATTTATCAACTAGGGATCTCCAAAAAGACTCTAGAGGATCCTGATAAAGAAGAAGACCCAAGTAGGTAGCAGACATACTACCAATTTGACATCCCAAGATTTTACTAACCTTTAACTGTCTTTTTTTAGGAATGTTAAAAAAATAGACATAACTCTTAATCCAGTTGATAAACTATCATGAAGTAGTCCCATAACTATTCAGTGCTCTTTTAAGATTTCTAGATTCCTTCACCAAAGCTTCTCCCATAACAACCAAGTCATCAAATTTTTTTTGATGAGAACAAATTTGATTAGCTAATGAAGGTTTCAAACCTTTAAACTCCCTTTTCTCAAAAAGACGAGCTATGTATCTTCCAAAACATATGACCATAATAACAAAAAGCACAAGGGAGAGAGGATCACCCTATCTTAATCCCTTGAAAGATTTGAAGAAAGGGGTAGGGGACCCATTAACCAACATAGAGAAAGTGGCTGAAGATATTGACTGCATAATGAGCTAGACACATCTCATGCTGAAACCAAAAGCAAGAAGCACTTTTTGAAGAAAATCCCAGTCCGCTCTATCATACGCTTTAGATAAATCCAACTTAAAAATAAAACCTTCCTTCTTAGCCATCATAAGAGAATGAATATTCTCATGTACAGTGATGATAAAGTCTAAAATCTTTCTCCTAGGCACAAAACCATTTTGATGCGAAGATATGACTAAGGACAACAGAGAGAATTCTAGAAGTAAGCACCTTCAATATGATCTTGTAGATAGAATTGAAGAGGCTAATAGGTCTAAATTGATCCATGGTATCAGCTCCAAGGCTCTTGGGAACAAGGACCACAAAATTCCCATTAATCTCCTTTGAAATTTTTTGGGATCTAAAAAACTCTTTAACATCACTAGTAATATCCTTCTCAACAATATATTCCAATACTTTTGGAAGAAAAACATCGGGAAGCCATCCGGTCCAGGTGCTTTTCTCCCTTAAAAATAATTAACAACCTTCTTAATTTCCTCATTGATAGCCATCAAAAAATCATTATGATCCTCTTTCAAAATACCCAGAATACACTCCAATAGTTCCCTCTGAGCTTCCATATCTAGATCTTGATCCTTTTCCAATAGATTAGAGACAAAATTTTTAGCCTCTAACCTAATAGAATCCTCCTCCTCCATGACCCTTTTATTGTTAATAAGCTTGGAAATTATATTAGCTGCTTCGTGTTTCATAGTATCCATAAAAATATATTTGGTATCCCTATATCCTTTTTTCAGCCACACATTCCTAGATCTCTATTTCAAAAAAGTCTCTTCTTTAGCTATAATATCATGGAATTTCACAAGCATCTCATTTCAATTTCTTTATACACCGTGTTATACCCATCCTTCTAAATATTATCTTGAATCTCTTTAAGATCCTTAAGGATATCATTATTGGAAGAGAAAATATTCCCAAAGCTATCCTTATTCCATTTCTTAATGTTGTCCTTCACAAATTTAGGCTTCTTGGCAACTTTAACATAGTTTTTCCTTCAATATTAACTTTCCACAAATCCCTAATATTAATCTCTAGATCGGGATGCATGGTCCACATTTTTTCAAATCTAAAAGGAGAAAGCCCTTTCCCTTCTTTAGGATCAGAAATAAAAGAAATAGGGTAATGGTATGATCCCGCTCTAATATGGGAAGATAAAGAGAAAAAATAATGAAGACACCAGTCATTAGTAATTAAAGCTCTATCAAGTCTCACCTGGATAAGGTCCTTGCCAGTTCTTCTATTCATCCAAGTAAACTTGACACCTTGGAGATCCATATCATGGAGAGCCTGATTGTTCATGAAATCCATCAATTCCATTCTATTGTCCTGATTGGTCTGGCTACCTCCCATCTTTTCAATAGCCTTGATTGGAGTATTGAAATCCCCCATTATGATCCTACATCCTTCTTGATGAAAATTTTGTCTCACATTCTCAAGTTTTTTCCAAAAATTATATCTACCAGACTTGGTGTTAGGAGCATAAACATTAGTCAAAACACAAGAAGTACCATCCTTGATGTGTTGAAATCTGATGTAAGCCATGTGATTTTCTTGGATCAATACTTCCCCTTTAATATTGTCACAATTCCAGTAGGTAGAAATACCCCCTGAGGCTCCATTAGAATCTCCCCCACTAACTTCCCTATTTCTAAATAACTTGATATTCTCAACCTTGTCCTTATCCATCTTAGTCTCTTGAACTAAGAAAAAATAAGGTTTATTATCTCTAATCATATTTCTCATTAAATATTGCTTATGAGGATTATTCAATCCTCGAATGTTCCAAGATATAATATTCATAGCTTTTTGAAAGGAGCTACCACAAGGATGTTTTTGTGGGTATCATACACTATATTCCTACTTGCCTCCATGGCACATTTCTTCGAGTTGGAAGGTCTACCCAGTGAGGGATGTGTTCCTCCCACATCTCCTGCTCCGCTCCTAGTTTTTTTGGATGGTATAGGGCTATTTTTCTTTTTGTTATTATTCCTCTTATCTTATGATATGGAATCCATATCACACTTCTCTAAGGCTTTGTTTATATCCTCCACTTCTCCCCACTTAGGAGCTTCCAAGTCAAGAAAAGAAATTTTAACCACATCTCGAGAATTTTGAGATAGATCTAATAGACATTGGACTAGATCAATACATTGCTGAGCATCCTAAAATTCATTATCATAATCCTTTCTAGTTACTGATTGAATATCTTCATTCAGATTCTCTAGCTTGAAAAGTTTAGGGATCTCCCCTTCTTATTTCTCATCCGTAGACTATGATTTATCAATATTGGTGGGACAAGTATCTTTTTCCTTTCCTTCATCCTTATCTAAGGTATCCATCACCATCATATCAAACTGATTCTTAGCAATTTATTTAGAAGAGATATCTTCTTGATCTCCCCCAAGCCCATCTTTCCTGCTGCCCTCATTATCAGCCCGCTCCCCCTTTTTCATGTTTTCCTTGCTTCCTTCATAACCTTTGTTATAATATAACTGCATATTATTATGCTCTTTCTCCTCAACATTTTGAACAACCTAGACAAATTCTTTATCCTTTTTAGGATTAGATTTGGATAAATCTCCCTCTATAAAACCATGGATCTTTTTATTATCCCCTTTCTCCTCAACTAATTCAACAACCTGGACAATTTCTTCTTCCTTATTTCCTTTTTGAATAAGTTTCTCCCGATCTTTACCATTGGTAGGGTTAGGCTTGGATAGATTTCCCTCTGTGCTACCTTGTTTCTTACATGTGGGTAACTAAACCTTCTTAGGTTTTTGAGGCATTTTAGGTAGCTTGGAAGGACAACTCTTTGCTCAGTGCCCTACCTTTTTGCAATGGAAACAAGAAAAAGGGATGGATAACCAATAGTTGATGCCTATAGAATGGATGGAAATATCTACATTCTTAAAGAAGTTAGAATTGAAAATTTCTACATGGAATAAGATGAGAGTAGGATATTTCACAAGAGGATGTGACACCTAAATTTTGACAATGTCGTGAAGATTAATAAAAGGGAAGTGATGAAAGATATGCAAAAAATAGAAAAACCGTAAAATACCATTTGAAAAAAATGTCAATATGGGAAACATGCAAGGACATGCTTCAAATCAAAGGAATATTATACATCAAAACCTCTAAAAATCCTTAACACCAATTTATGTGGAGCTACTAGGACAAAAATCTTATAAAGTGAGTGTTATTTCATGTTATTAATTGATGATTATTAAAGTAAGTTTTGGGTAGCATTTCTTAAAGAAAATTTAAAAGCATTTGAGAAATTTAAAGAGTTCATATCCTTAGAAGAGAATGAAACATGGTTGAAGATCAAATGCCTTAGATTTGACAAAGGTTGCGAATTTAAATGAAATGAGTTTAAAGAATATTGTGCAAAACATGAGATAAGAAATTAATATTGAACTATAAGAAATCCATAGGAAAATTAAGTAGTAGAGAGAAATAATAGAACCATCCAAGGAATGGCTAGAGACATGCTCAATGAATCCAAGATAGCTAACACATTTTGGAAAGAAGCAATTCATGCAATTGTGTACACCTCTAACTAAGCTCAAAGTAGGGTAAACGACTGTTGACATGTTTAATTGTTGCACCGAGTAATTGACTCTCCTAGGTTCATACACATGTACTTAATTTTACTAAGGGGCCAAATAGGAATATTCCCACTTTTGAAGGTGTTATCACATTATCACTTTTTCCCCTTAAGTGGGACCTCCACCTTTGGTGGACTTATCATTTAATGAATTTTGCACATTTGGAAGATGATCCACCTTTTGTGGATGTGTTGCACAAAAAACTTCACCTTGGAAGGTGATTCACCTTTAGTGGATGTGGAACACAACCATATTTCCACTTTGGAGGGTGATCCATATTTAGTGGACATGTGACACTTTTAGTTTTCCACCTTTGGCGGGTGATAAGTTATCACTTATTGTCTCATGTCAAAAGATTATGACATTTTTCATTGTCATAATCTTATGCACTCCTCTATTCTCACCTTGGTCTATTTAACAAGCGGTCTCCCTTGCAATATCATCCAAGATGATTCAATGAAGTGAATTCAGTTAATTCAATCTAGTAGGTCCATTTTATTGCATTATTGATAAGAATTCAATTTATCATAATTATATTACTTATCTCTTCTTATTGTGCTTTCCATTAGGCCTATAGATCTTGGGTGGAAACTTCCATAGCCAAATATTACATGGTATTAGAGCTAGCTGAGTGTCTTTGGTTAGTCTTTTGAGATATTTTTGGTAAACTTTAAGGGAGTCCTCCCTGTGGCATTAAATTGTAGGTCAAAATTGGAGTTTGTGAGTGCAGAATCAAGGTCACCATTGGTTTTGGGAGGTCCAAAAACCCTAAGATCAACTTTTGTTTCATCCAAATTGGACATCAGTGGCCAAATCTATAGCCATTTGAAGTTTGGAGGTGTGACGATAATTTATGCGTCATAATTATGGAGACAATTTTAAAACAATGATATCTTAGTTATCCGAGCTCCTTTTTGCAAGTATTTTTTTTATTTGGGGTAGAATTTTATGGACTTCACAATGGTGTAGATTTATTTTTGATTTCTAGACATGGATTTTTTTTAAAATTGCATAATCTCTATTTTGTAACTTTAGAGGCACACACGAATGCATGCAAACCGATAGAGTCTTCAAGCCTCCGCTGCTTCTCTTTGCTTCATTTGAGGTGTGGCACTAAGAGGTGATTCAGGCAGTACCTTGACTCCAAAGATTTGAGAAAATACGATAAATAGATTGATTGCAATAAACTTGATAAAATGCTAGCATACACTCGATACATAATTGAGAGATGAAAATATGAGAAAAGAGGGTTTCTTATATAGAATTCCTAGTTAAAATGGATGATCATGATTAATAAGAGAAAATTGAGATCAACAGATGAGAAAATTAAAGATTGGAGAAGACTCGGGCAAGTTTCCAATTTAACTTGAAAAGTGAAGAGTTGAAAAAGGAAAGTAAGGTTGGATAGATAATACCATTTTTGAAGAGATAAAGTTTCCAAAAAAGAGGATTAGAAGAAAAGGAAAATTTTTGATTTTTTCCTTCTTTCAAAGAGATGAGGATTTTCAAAAAATTAAATTTTCAGTTTATGAGGATTTTCTAATTTTTAGAATTTATAATTCCTCATAAATCTAATTTTTTGATTTTTGGAGGATTTAATTGAATTAAAAATTTAATTAAATAGAAAATTGGAATTAGAATGAAATTGGGACGAATTTAATTATAAATTAAATGAAACAAAATTAGTTAGAAATTGAAATGGAATTAAATAAATCTAATTTAGATAAATAATTACGTAATTTGATTTAATTAAAAATAATTAATCAAACTATAGGATAGGAGAAATTGAGTTTAATTAAATAATAAATATCAATGAATTAAAGTTGATTAATTAAATAAACTTAATTATTTAATTAAATTTAGGGAAATGATTAAGTGATCAAAAGATTAGATTTTTAGAGGAAATAAGGATAATTAATTAATGATTAAATAACCATTAACTAATAGAAGAATAATTAATGCATTAATGTTAGTTTGCAAGTCTGTCTATTTTTAGGTGTCTACATTTTCCCCTCTTTGATACAATGCGATTATGAGCATTGTGTCAAAAAATTTCAGATCAAGTCTTGCCCCGGTGATAGCAGGTGGATTTATGCACCCTCAACAAATTAAGAGAAAAATGTGTCAAATGAGCATTAATTTGTTGACAACATTGTATTTCTATATGATGGTAATGTATGCATTGATGTTACTTTCTATTGATAATGTCTATATGCAATTAAAAGTGATGATTCCTATATGATGGTTAGGGATACATTTATATGTTTTGGCACTTTCTATGCAAATTTATCTATCATGTGTGCAAGAAATATGGTTAAATGTCTTAGCACTTGTTAGAGTTGAGTTAATTAGAATAAAATTAGTTAGAAGAATGAATTAGGAAATATGAACTAGAAGAATTGAAATTATGCTATTAACTTGATTGATGTACTGAGTCACTGCCAGATATTTTCACCATTTTTCATCATCATGCATTATTGAAAAGAAAGAGATACAAATTCACTTAGGTATTGACCATATGGATACCACTACGATCTTTGTTGAAGCAAGAAAAAAAAAAGGAATGTTTGATATTGTCCTAGGCTTGTCTCACATCATGGGTGTGTGTGGCTTCCAGATGCATGAAAATACTTATTACATTCACCCTACATCATCCTTGCCCCATAATTTTATCACACTCCACAAACAAAAAACAAAGAAAATAGGATCATGAACCATCATAGCCACTCTCACCACTCAGTGGTATCCTTCAGGAGCATAGGATCACAATCATGAAAGATAAATCAGTAATGGACTGACTTGACTGACTTTTCCAACAACCTTACTAATCGTTGATTGGTTTGATTTTTTTTGATTGATTGATTATGGTTGTTTGGTTTCAAGTATGGACTACCTGTATAAGACTGATTTGTTTGGTTTTGAGTGTATCTGTCATTGTATAAGACCATCGATTAATTGTTTAACTAGTTGATAGATAGATGAAAAATTAGATTGCTGATAAATACAGGTCTCATGATCCCATTACCGATTTATTAAGCTCATCATTTTGGTTTAAAATTGATGTTTGATCGTCACTTTCTAATTGTTATGACAAAGATTCGCTTATTGTAGGATTTTGATGTGTTGATTTTTTGTGGTTATTTTCTTCAAGATGTTTTGTGATGTTTTTGGTTCATCATAGGAAATTCATATGTTTGGAGTTGAGGTATGTACAATGCATCACATAGGTGAAGGATCTTATTACAGACACCTCTAACATTGATTCTCTTGATGAATGTTTTTTTTAATTTTTTTTTAGGACTTTTTATGTATATATTTGGATTTTTTAAGGACATTATCTGGATGTTTTTGAAGTTTTTTCAGGACTTTTTGTAGTGTTTTTGTATTTTTTCAGAACATTTTGCAATGCTTTTGGATTTTTTTCAGGACTTTTAAGAGAGACTATCCCTAGTCTAGTGAACTAGTAAGGGTCACATATAAGCATGGATTCTTAGTAAGGTTGTGCCGATTGGTTTTGAGCTTGGAATCTGTAGTAGTGTGTGCTAGTAAGTAGAAACTAATTATTTCATTTTATTGATGGTGGAGAGGGATTTCAACACTTGGCACCCGTTTGCCAGGTTTTCACCAAAGTACCTATTTTCCAATTTTTCACCAGGGGCGATTTCTTTTTCTCTTTACTTTTTTCAAAATTTTTAAATTTTTTTTTGTTGCCAAGGTGCCTATTTGTTGGATTTTCCCCACGGTAACCTTTTTTAATGTAAAATTTTCAAGTTCTTTTAAGATATGTACACTTGTCCTTGGGATATCAGGTATAATAATTTTTGAGCTACACACTATTGATATAGCCAG
This sequence comes from Chamaecyparis obtusa, assembly GCA_027943335.1. Lineage (NCBI taxonomy): Eukaryota > Viridiplantae > Streptophyta > Pinopsida > Cupressales > Cupressaceae > Chamaecyparis > Chamaecyparis obtusa. The sequence continues at coordinate 45,065 of BSBK01006226.1, read as the reverse complement.
AGAGATAATCTCCTTCTTGGGTAGCTATTCAATATGCCCCATTTTCAAAGGTGTTGTGATGACATATGGCCCAAACTCAAATTTTCTAGGCTTTTCTTGATCTATGCGATTCCTTTTGTTTTCTTTCAGTACTAAGTCACCTACATCAAATGATCTTGGTCTAACTCTCTTATTGTAGCTTTTGTAAAGGTGATTATGATAGCCTTGCAAGTGATTCATTGTACTCTATCATTTCTCATATAATTCACACAATCTGGCTACCTTGTAGTCTTCATCTGATATGATATTCTTCAATGGTAGTCTAAGGGAAGGAAGTTCAACTTCAAGGGGTAGAACCACCTCTGATCCATATACCAGGGAAAAATGAGTTTCTCTTGTAGGAGTTCTTATACTAGTTCTATATGTCCATAGTGCAGGACTAAGCTGTAAATGCCGGTCTTGACTAGTTTAATTGACAACTTTCTTTAAGATTTTTAAGATTGTTTTGTTTGTTGCTTCAACTTGGAAGTTTTCCCAAGGGTAGTAAAATGATGAGAAGTTTTGTTTGATCTAAAAATTCTCACAAAGTTCCTCAACATCTTTGTTCTGAAAGGGTGTTCCATGGTTAGTAAGTATGGTTTGTGGATTTCCATATTGACAAATGATGTATTTGAGAATGAACAAGGAAATTTCTTGCCAATTATATGTGTTAGAGGTATATATTCCACCCATTTGGTAAAATAATCAGTTGCTATGATTATATACTTTGAAATTTAGAGGAAATAGGTATAATCTTACCCACTAGTTCAAATCCCCACCTTGAAAATGGCCATGGTGAAGTAAGGGGTTGAAACTCTTGAGTTGGTACGTGAATGAGATCTCCATGAATCTAAATTTTTTTGCATCTCTATACATACTTATGAGCATCTATCTCTAGTGTCGGCCAATAGTATCCCATCCAGATTTTCTTTGCTAGACTATTACCACACGAATGGCCCCCGTAAAAACCTTAATGAACCTTATAAAAGGCTCTTTAGGATTTTGTGGAAGTGAGACATCTGAGGAGCATACCATTAGACCTTTCCTATACAAAGTATTAGTGAGAAGGGTGTACCTAGAGGCTTGGTAGTTAAGGGACTTATTTTGGTTTCTGGATAAGTCGAGTGGAAGGGAATTGTCTTGGAGGTAGGAATACACATCCTTATACCAGGGTGACTCAGGACCAACAAGGAAACATGTTGATTTTGACCTAAGCGCATCATGAGATGGTATCATTCATTATTCTACTAGAAATTCAGATCTAGTTTCATTGCTTGGCATGTCGATCAAAGATGCAATAGTAGCCATCGCATTTGTGGCTTTTTTTTGAACCCTTGGAACTTGTTCAAGAACAATATATTGAAAGGAAGCATGAATTCTATCCATCAACTCTCTATATGGGATAATTTTTCATCCTTTTTCATGTAATCATTGTTTACTTGACAAATGACTAACTGGGAATCACCATAAAATTTTAGGTTCTTTATTCTCCATTGTATAATAGTTTTTAGTCCAGTGACCAGGTCTTCATACTCTTTTATATTATTTGTGCATGGAAAATTGAGTTAGAAAGATTTATGAATTTCCATCCCCATGGGGAATGATAAACACAATTACCGCTCTTTTATCATGGTTGGTATATGATCTATCAAAGAATAAATGCCAAACTTGTACTGATGCTTCTATGGCGAGGACTTATTTATCAATAAATTATGATACAATAGGTTGGTGATCTAGAATGGGTGCTTCTTATAGTTGATCAACAATAACTTATCCTTTGTGAACTTTCCTATCCACATAATCAATGTCAAAATTTCTTATTATCATGACCCATTTAGAAAGTCTTCTAGTCAAGGCTACTTTACTTAGTAGATATTTCAATGGATCTATGTGACCTAGAAGCTTGGTTTGATGACTTAGCATGTAGTGTCTCAACTTTTGGGAGGAAAAAAAAACTAAAAGGCACAATTTCTCGAATGGGGTGTAATTGAGCTCATACCAACCTAAGGTTTGACTATTGTAATAAATCTCTCTCTCTTTTCCTTTGTCATCATGTTATGATAAGAGAGCTCCTAGTGCTGAATCAATTATTAAAATGTACAATAGAAGTGGCTTTCTAGGAGTTTGTGGAACTAGTACTGGAGAACTTAACCCATATTTCTTAAAGAATTGGAATGCTTGTTCACATTGTTTTGTCCAAAAAAAGGTTACTCCTTTATGTAATAAGTGTTGAAATGGATAACACTTATAAGCCAACTGCACTATGGATCTCCTAATAGAATGTAGCCTTCCCTGAAGTCTTCTGAGTTGCTTCAGATTGGTGGGAGGAGGCATGCATAGGATTGCCTTTAATTTCTCCAGATCCCCTTCAATTCCTCTATTTGATACTATGAATCCTAGGAGTTTTCTAGATGTCACTCAAAAAGAACATTTTTTTGGATTCTTGAACCTTGCACTCTTTTGGCATGTCAAAAATGGGTCCTAGCACTTGTAAATGGGTTTCTCTAAGTTTGGATTTTGGTAATATGTCATCAACATAATATTCCATGGTCTTATGGATCATGTCATGAAAGATCATTGTCATTTTCCTTGGTAGGTAGTTCTTGCATTTTTTAGATCAAACGACATCACATTCCAACAATATGTGCTCCAAGCACAAGTGAATGCATTTTTATGCTGATCTTAGGGAGCTATTTTAATTTGATTGTATCTTGAGAATCCATCCATTAGAGATATAACATTTCATGTCCCACTGTCAGATCCACTATGATAGTAATGTTCGGCAAGGGGAAATCATCCTTGGGACAAGCCTTGTTTGAGTCCCTAAAATCTCTACATATGCTTATAAATATTGTAGGTTTTGTGACTGGTATAAGATTTGATTCCCATTCTACATATGGAATAGGTTTGATGAAGCCAACATCCATAAGTTTCTTCAATTTAGCTTTCACTAGCAAAGCAATGTGTGGATGCATCTTTCTCAATTTTTGTTTTACTGGTTTCACATTTGGTAGCAATAGAAGATGATGCAATACTAGCTCTAGGTCAAGACCTAGCATGTTATCGTATGACCAAGCAAAATTCACTTGTATTTATTCAAGGAAATTAATGAATTTCTCTCTTTCTTAAGGTGAGAGATTTTTCTAGATAGATCTTCTTAGGGTGGAGATCATCCCCTAAGCTAACTTTAATAGTGTCTTTTGCTAATAACACTGATTTATCCACATATAAGGAGAGGGGTTCCAACTTTCCATGTTGTGATGCCTCGGAAAGGTTTTAACTAGAAGATACATCTTTATTTTTACTTTTCTCACGATCAAGAAGTACCTTTCAATTTTCACTTAATTACCTTTCTTTTTTCTTTTCATCTTACCTTTTTGACTAGAAAGAGGAGCTTCCTCCCCAAAGTATGTAGACTTGTCTAAATTAGAAGAGATCCTAACCTTGTGGTCTCTTGATGGTATTCCTTCCCGAAGACCTAGGAATTTTGTAATGGCTTTATCATTTTGGAGGAGATCTATGTCTGGATGTCTTTGTTGATCCTAGTTGACTAGATTAGGGTGGAATAGAAAAAGATTAGTATTGGGAGATGAATCAGTTTGGGAAAATGGAACTGTACTAATAGCTCCAACAAATATATAATGGGAGGTAGATGCACCATTTAAGGAGTGTACATCAACATATTTATTAATATAGGGTTCATCCTCTAGGTTCATTATGTCAAACATGCCATTTATGTTCATGGTACTAGTGGATCTAGGGGTGTTAGAATCATAGTTGTGAAGTGATTTCCACTCACACTCGTGAGAATTAGCCACACTAGAACGCTCACAGGGTATATCATTTTCTAGAGAATCCATAATTTTCTATTTAAGGGACAACTCAGAGGTTGCGATTTCCATTTCTTGTGGAAATGGTTATGGAAGTATGTTGCTGATCTAGACATGTCCATGATCTTTTCCAACTTTGATTGATGGATTCTTGAATATATCGAAAGGCCACACTTATTCTAGACTGGTCATACCCAATACCTCTTTTGTTCCTTTAAGTAGGTGGAAACAATAGCTCTACTATTCCTTGTTGGTCTACCCCTAAGCTTGTAGTTCCATCATATCTAAACTATTGTAACATGATGTATCCTAGTCCATATTGATCCAAAGGTAACTATAGTGACAGTGTTTCTTGGGGATCCTGATATAACTATGTGTTAATATCATGATCAAATGGATCTTCCTCACTCAAATTTCCCTATTTGACAAATGTTGTAGGAGGGAATATGAAGATAACAGGTTCTTATGTTTCAAGTACCTCTACTAATCTAGGGAGGCCATATGATCTTGGTGATAGAGGCATTTTGGTAATGGTGAAAGATTCCTTGTAGCAATATTCACCGTATCCTTTGTCTTGGACTAATATTGTAATTCTTGTCCTTGTATGTCTTTGGGAATTAAACTAGATGAAGAATGAATACTAGCTTCTTGATGCAGTGGTACTTCATTTTTAGAGCTAGCCCTTAAGTTGTTATAATATTGAAATGGATTAGGATTACCTTCTATGAGAATTTTAGTAACTTCGTAAGGGAAATTGATGCATTGATTATATGTTGAGGGTACTACTTGCATCTTGTGTATCCAAGGCCTTCCCAAAAACATGTCATATCCTAGTTCAAGATCTATGATTTGGAAAGTCGCGTTCTTTACTAGTAGTCCTATTTTGATAGAAAAAATGATGATACCCTTTGATGACCTTTCCTCTTTATCATAGGCTCTGATGTTGATTCTACGGGTTAAATCTATACTGGACTCTGAATATCCCAAGGCCATTATTACCTTTAAAGTACATATGTTTAATCTAGCCCCACCATCAACAAGGACCCATATAATCATGCATTTGTGTACTTGTACTAGAAGGTGCAAGGGGTCATTATGCTGTGGTTTATATAGAGGCACATCTTTCTCAATAAATTTTTTATTCTTATTTACAATGATATAATTGACCATCTCTTGTAAATTCTCAGGAATTATGTCCCTAGGGATGAAAACATTTTGGAGTACCTAATCTAGCACTTTCTTGTGTTGGGGAGATATGCATAGCAACTCAAAAATAGGTATATGAGCAGTTGTTCTCTTAAGTTGATCCACTAGGCTATGTTGTAGATTTGGAAGTGTGGTAGAGGTTTTAGGTACATCAGGAGCAGAAGGTACCCCTTTTAGGAAAACTTTGGCACAATGGGTTGTAATTGCACACTTGTAATTATTATCTATGATTCTGAATGTGGTGATTTTCTTCTCAGTGGGATTTAAGTAGTTTATCACATTATTAGAGGATGAGTAGGTGTAATTGACCTATTTTGACTATCTACAAGACATGGGGGCTTTTATTTTATTATAGTTTTGTAATGGATCTTTGAAAATCATGTGATCCACATTATCTGAGTTTTGGGTGGTTGTTGACATCGATTTACCCTTGTTTGATCAAGTCTTGTATAGAATTTTTCAATCGATAATAGTTTGAAGTCTTGTGTCCTTTTCCATGATGGTATTCACAAAAATCATTGTCATTCCACCATTTAGGTTTGAGAACACCATGTTCAAATTATTGGATCTCAGGTAAGGTGATCATAGTTGTTTGGATAAATTTCTCAAGTGCAGATTCAATTGACTCTCTAAATGGTGTATATTCACGCTTTGTAAATTATTGTCTGGGTGGGTGTTGTGCATTTGGCTTATTTTGAGCCACATTGGCGGTTTAAAAATTCACAACCAGTATTGGATTCGGATTGTTTACTGGTAGTGTATGCATTACCGACATTTGATTTTGCATGGGTGCCCCTTTTACTGAGATCTTTGGTTGGGTATAATTAACAATTTTTACATCAACAGTACCATCATTGGTGACATTATTTTATTTGTTACACCATTTAGTTTTGTCAGTAGGATTATTTTTGGTGTGGATTTGATTAGGATCAGAAAGGATCCCTTTCTTGATTAAGTTTTGTTTACATCTGATTCCCTATTTGATTAACTGCTTGAAGTTGGGAGAAAGTTGAAGCTCAATCTTAAAAGGCATTTCTAGAATCAAGTTGTCTACAAATGTGGTGATAAGGTCTTGTTCAAGAATGTCATAAGGGAATCTGTTAGAAATACTTCTCCATTTTTACATGAAATATAAGAAAGAATCACCTTCTTTTTATTTAGTATCAAAGAGCTCCTTGATACTAACCTTTCGTTCAATGTTATGGTGAAAGTGAACTATGAATTTATTTTCTAGTTCCCTCCATGATCAGATACTATGAGGTAAGTGTGAAAAACTTTCCATTTCTGGTCTCTCTAAGCTTTGAGGGAACAACCACATGAGGTATGATTCATCATGTGTGACCTCTATGCAATTAGGAAAGAATTCCATTATGTGTTCAATGAGGTTGGTCTTGCCTTTGTATTTATCAAATTTTAGTGGCACAAAGTGTACGATAAATGGATGCATTACAATCAAGTGATAAAATGGGTAAGGATATGATTATTCTATGGTATAGTACTTTGTTTTTCCTTGGTTTTGAAGATCCTCTAATTGAATTCACATGGAAAACCATTTCTTGGATTAAGAGACCAGTTTGGTTTTGCTGAATGTTTCCAAAGTTCGACTACTTCCTAGAAGCTAGTAAATAGGTTTGTCCAGGATTTAGGTTTTGATTACGAGATGGTAAAGTTTGTTTGAAATAGGGTTGGTTTCAGCCTGAGGGTTTTTGTTGTTATTATTGAAATCATTGTTGAAATATGGATCTAACCTTTGGAGGAGGTTGACTAAAAGTAGGACCAGTAGAGAATGAGCCTAGTTTTTTGTGGGTTTGTTGTTGTGATCTAAATCCAATAAGAAGAGATTGTGTCATTTGGGTACTAGAAAGGGGTTGTAGTAGCCCTATGGTGTTGATGACATATTTGTTAGAATGATTTTAAAATAATTGAGAGGGGGGGTGAATTAGTTATCCTCAAGTCTAGATGTACCAATTCAAGTTTCTAGCTCTTCAACAATCTTAGATCTAATCAATTTTCAACTTGGTCTCTATAGCATATACCAACAACATAAAACTTGCAGTCCACTATCCTAAAGTAATTAACTTGCATAATATAAAACTCAACATCATTCACATCAAATAAAATTCACACAAGTATAACACTAGGATTTATAATGGAAACCCAATTTGGGAAAAATGACTTGTAACATGCTATTGATTTTCACTCTTTTGAAGTGAGCTATGTGAGAAGCCAAACCGGTTAAAGGTTTACAATACACACTATTAGGTGTGACCTGATTAAAGGATTTAATCACCCTATTAAGAGTGGCCTTATTAGAGGGCTTAAGAATATTTCATCAGAATGTCACCTTGATTAAAGGATCTATACAATGACTATTAGGTCAACCTTGATTAAAGGATTTAGACTGATATAATGGTTAGAAAGTAACAGTAGGTTCTGATATGAAAATAAACAACTCACTTTGCAAATAAAGATCCACTTCGCTCATATGCTGATTTACTGGCTGACCTTCATCTCCATCTCCATCTCCATCTCTGATATGCTTAGAATTCTCTTCAAGCAAGCACCACAACTCTATTCATCTCTTCATAGCTTCACCTTCAGCCTTTTGCTTAGACTCATTGGTTAATAACATCAACCTCTTCTCTCTACTGTAACCTCACAATTAGGTTATCTTTATACCTCCTTGATCAAGTAGATTAATATTTTTCTACTTAATCTCTTATGTAGATCTTAGGTTTAGGTCAAATTCATCGAATCCTTCCATCATTTTGCTCTCCTTATTTTCCTTCTAGATAAATCTTCAAACTTCTCTTTGAAATCATAACCAAATGGTTTACCATGAATTAAATGCTCCATATCATTCATTAATAATGTCAACACATTTTACATATCCCAAGAATTCAACTATGTCAGTTGGGATTCTCAATTCTTTCTCAAAATGTAAACTACTGACACTCGGTCAATACTGTGTTCATATCCTCGGTCATTACTGTGTATCTCGGTCATTGCTAACACTTTCCTTCTCAAAAATCACTATATTTTCTCGGTAACTATCTATCGCTTGAAAATTACTAATGTTTAGTCGACACTAAATTTTCTCGACATATACTGGTGCTTGATCGACACTAACATCACTCGGCTTAAACTAGATTTCTTCATTTTTGCTTAGTTAAGCCTATGTTTCCAGTCTTTCTTCTTCACTTGGTGTTAAAGATAAACAACACATTATCTTGTCAATGTGCCTACTAATCAAGTACCCATTGAAGTATCAAATAACTCAACCTTTCCTTGGGTCCTCTTTTTATCTCCTCTTTTCAAATCCTCTTCATCAATCAAAAGACATGGTACTCTGCTAGATAGAAACTATCTTACCAGTTAAGGTTTGCGTATCATCTTAAAATGGAAGCACTTCCATCATAAGAGAATTTAGCCCTCTGAGTAAGTGGTCCAGGGTCATGTTAAGCACCTTGATCGGGTCTTTGCATGTATTTGGATTTTTCCCCCCATTCTGCTTCTCTCTACACCTGTTTTCCCTTTATTTCTACATTTCTTGGCATTTTGGACTGAGGTCTTGAGGTTTCTGACCTCAAGGTCAAAGTCAACCTTAAGGGTCAAAGTAGACCTCAACCCTGACCTAGGTCAAGGATGACCTTGAACCTAACCTAGGGTGGGGTCTACCTCATCCTTGACCCAGATTTCAAATTTCAGGTTCCCATGATTTCCAGGCATTGGGTTTCAAAAATATTTGTTTTCCCACTTCCGGGTGGGCCATTTCAGGTTTCAGAATGGTAAATCCTTAAATTGCATTTAATATGGTTCCATTTATAAGGGTTAAAGTTAATTGAGATTTAATTCCCCAATGTCAGCCTTCTCTAGAGGTTTGTGCCCTAGATCACTATAAAAGGAGGCCTTCCTCTCTCATCTCAATCCATCTCTCAATCAAGTTTTCTCATCTCATCTCAAGAAATTTCATGAGAAAGCTTTCAAGTGCAAGCAAGTGAATTCAAGCATTCAAGAAAGCCTTCAAGCATTCAAGTGTTCAAGCATTCATTCATCAAGGAGATCCATTGTTAGTCATTGAAGGATTCAATCTCTTTGGAGCCCCCTTGAAGATCCATCCTTCTACATTCATCCAAGTAAATTCCTATGCAAAGATCCATTCAAGATTGGTGTTGAAGATCAAATGCCATTGATTTGAGACATCCTAAATTCATTATACAACCATTGGTGCATCCCTACTTGTGTATTTGAGGATTCAAATCCTCTACAAGGACTTCAACATAAGAAAGGTGAATTGTTTCATTTACTTTGTTTATGCACAATAAAATTTCAATTCAATTTCAAGGTTAATTCCTAAACCAGGGTTTGACCAAGGCAAACCCCCCAAACAAACAACAAAAACTCTCTTTTTCTTGCAGGTATGGGTGCGAAACTGTGGATCTGAGCTTGGATTTGGATACCCTTTTCAGAAAACTTCTGAGATCTGTAAACAAAATCAAAGTTGACCTTCAAAATATTAATGTAGCCTTTGACCTTTTATCAAGGTCAAAGACTACCTACTGTCAGAATGATAAAATTTTTCTGGGTTTTCTTGGCCTCAACATTTCCAGTCCAAAATAGGTTGTAGAATTGCCCGAAACTGCACATAGACACCATAAATCAACATTTTCAGATCTGCCCTATTTTGAGGTTAGTATTTTCATTTCAATTATTTTAGATTTCAAGCACATCTCCTTTATAGGGAAATATAAGGTTTTCTTCCTCTTTCATATTCTCTTTAGATTGATTCAATTGTGCATTAACCTTTTGGTTGATCAATTTGGATCTCTCCTTTGGGAATTTGGATTTAGATGTAGATCTCATATTTCCCCCATTCAATAAGGTGATACAATTTCATCCTATTCATTTTGGTGAACCCGACAAGCTTACTCTCTTTCTTTTTGGTGTTAGATTTCCCTTTGCTTATTGTGTGTGTTCACCTTCACTATTCATTTTGGTGAACTGACTAGCTTACTCGCTTTCTTTTTGGTGTTAGATATCTATTTATATTATCTTGTTGGTATTATATTTCTCTTTTATGTTAAATCTTGCATGCTAATTAGATTTCAAAAATAAAAAAATATTCATGCTTTATGTGTTCTTAGTTTAGTTCATTTGCATTGCATTGGTTTATGAGCTTTACCACTACTAGTCCTACTTATAACATTTCGGTTGGAAGAAATCATAGACTCATGGGTGCCTTTGATCCTGAATCTTCCTCTCCTTTCCTTAGGATCCCAAATGATAATTTGATTTTTCATGATTCCAACCCTATTATGGAGCAAAACTCTTCTCACTCATCTCATGATGAGGATGACGCTTTAAGAGTTCCTCCTGAACAAGTCCAAAAACTTTCAACTGAACTTGATAAAATGGGTACTAAGATTTAAGCATTTGTATGCTCAGATTTCCTATCCTATTCTTGATATTGATATTCAATGTATGTTTATTTCAAATTTGCAAAAGGATATTAGAGATAAGATTCTGCTTATTGAATTTACCTCTTTTCAATAACTTTGTGCAACACTTCATCATTATCAATTACAAGTGAGTCAATTTGAGAGCAACACTCCAATGGCTCTTGTTCTAATTGATAAGAGTGATGCTGCTCCTAATCCAAACAAATTTAAAAAATTCAACAACTATGTCAAGATAAACAAACAAGCGAATGTAATTGTTGATCAAGTTGTTGTTGCATCTCACAATGCCACTTCTGCGTCCACTAATTTTTGATTAAATCGTACGTTTACTCCTCTCTCTGAATCTTTACTTACCATTATGAATAGGTTGTTAACTGCTAATATGATTGCTTTACCTCCTATTCGACTTCTTTTACCTACTATGATTGTATCTAAATCTTTTGATCCAAAAGATTTTTGTCAATATCACCATTAGAATGGTCATGATACTGAGAAGTGTTATTCTTTAAAACATAAGGTTCAAGACTTAATTGATTCTAATGCTTTATTTGTTGATAATCTTGATGGTAGTGGGAACAAATCTATCTCTCCTCCTAATCAAAACCTTCAAATCTATATGAATCCTTTACCTATGCATGATACTAATACCATTGCTCAACCATTTGCTATGGAAATTATGTATGGTTCAAAGATGGATGATCTCCATCTTGTTGTTAATCAAGTGGAGCATGTTGGTCAATCTGTATCTCCACCTCAGCCTCAGATTCAACTTCAAGTTCAATCTCAACTTCAACAAAAAATTAAGCCTAAATTGAAAACTCAACCTAAACCTCGACAACAACCTAAGAATAAAAGACCTCAGGAACTTTTGATTACCTTTGATGACTCTGAGACTATTAAAGCTCCTGATGGTCCCCTTTACATTTATGCTAGGATTTCTCAGAAACCTACTCATGGTTGTCTTGTTGATCCTACATCCTTAGTCAATGTTATTACTGAAGAAAATCTTTTTATGAAAATCTTACAATGAGATTCTTATGATACATCGGATGTGTGGATTAAAACTTGCAATGGTTTTCTTTATCCATCATTTGGTTCTATTACTTTACCGGTTGAACTTTGTGGAAAAATTGTGAACACTACCTTTGTTTTTGTTCCTACTTCTGATCAATTTCAAGTTAAGTTAGGTTTTCCTTGGTTGAATGCCATGCATGCTATTGCTTCACCTATCCATAAGTGTCTTAAATTTGTTTATGATGAAGAAGTGAAGATGGTTAATCATAGTTTATATCAACCTTCTAGGCCTAGAGATTGTACTGCTCTTGATTTCTTTTGGCCTTCATTACCTAATTCATGTCCTCCTCAACCTGATAATATTTTCTGTTCATATCAAGCTTATAAACATCATAAGATTCTTGAATTAAGTATACCTCCTATGGATCTTAATCATGGTCTTTTGCCTACACCTTCTATACCTCCTTTAACTATGGTATCTCATTCTGTTAATCAAGTTCCTCCTATTGCTGATAATCCTATTGATCTTCCTAAAGAACTTGTGAAGGATCCTGTGATTGTTCCTCCTAGTTCTCAACCTATTTCAAGTAAATCAAAATGGATCTTTTGATCTCATGATAAAGCTCATAATTTTGTTCTTCAAAGATCTCTACCTTCTTTGGATAAGACTATGCATGATGTGTTAGAAGAATTTGTTGCTAATAATGATGTTAAGATGCATGATTATGATGATTCTATTCATATCTTAGATCCTATTTTGATTAATTTGGATGAAGAAGATACTCTTGATGATACTGATGATGTCAATGATGAATATGATACTATTGACATTGACATTGATTTACATAATATGCTTTCATCACAATTAACTCTTATCGAACATTGTGATTCTCAAAAGGATCCTTGTTTGGAACTGGCTATCATTCCTACTGTGCTGGATAGAGTCCCTCTTGCGAGTTACCCACCTTCCCTAAATGATATACAATGAGATGGGGAGAGTAGGCGGCACGCTTGATCTGCTTGTCCTTCATGGTAGCTTTGTTGTGTGTTTTCCTATTGTACTATGCTTCTCTCATAATGTGTTTACTAAATGTTGCTAGATTCTTTTATACGATCCTTGTTACTCTATTGGTACAAGGTAATAAAGGAATCGAAATTGTTGTTCAATTCCTATATATGTATCTCTATTCTTCTATGCGTTATTTCATGTTATGTCGTAAATGTGCTATTGTTTGTAAATGTTTCCTTGTGTAATCTACATGGATTCAAAATGTGGTAGCACTGATTCTTTTTTGGTCTCCATGTCATGGTCTGAAAAGATTTTTCTTTGTATATCTTATGTGGTCTTTCCTCCTTTGTGATTGTAATTCTACTTTCTTTGGGGAATGATGTCATTTCATTTGCAATAATATCATATATGTATTATCTTATGATCATACTGACCCCGTCGTAGGTAGATCCCTTCTATGTTCTCTATATGTTTCTATGATATTTTCTTTGATTTGTCTTCATCTGGGCGCATCTCAAAGTGGAAACTGATGCAAGGCCCTTCGTAGGTCATAATCTCATACAGAAACTTCTGGAGGTCATAACTTTTGACTCAGGTCTAAGTTTTTACTGAAATTTTTTGGGTGCGTGCCTCAAGTGGTGAAATTTGTTTTTCCAATTATCTCAGATCAATTGGGGTCTATTTTAGCACATTTTTGGGAGCTTAAAGTTTCATCTCGGGCTCCGAAATCAGATTTTAGTGTTTTTTCTCTAGTTTTTAGAAAGTTATGTTTTGTAATAAATATGGAGATATGTTTCTAATCTCGGATATTAGTTGAAAATTCATTCTAACTTAGTCGAGGGCATGTTTAGGGAAAATCTCATCTTTTTAGGTGTTGTTTCAAAAATTATAAAAAATGGCAAAAAACACTCGTGGAAAAAAACTACCAAAAAGGGTAATTTTTGGATTTCTTGTTTTTTCTAGTTCTTTGGTTACTTAAGAGTTTGTAGAGAATTTGAGAGGTGGTCAGTGATGAATGAGAAAATATTGAAGGTTTCAAATCTGTGTTATTTGTCTTGTGATTGAATTTATTGTTAATAGAGTGTGTTGTGCTACATCGTTTGGTATTAGAGCACGAAGATGGCTGGGAGAGGAAGAGGAAGAGGAGGTGTAACGTTGATGCAAAGATTGATGTTGGATATGTAGAGATAGATTGAATGAATCAGTGAGTGAATGGATAATCAAGGGATACAAGGAGGGAATGAATCTGATGAAGAGGGAAACCAAAGAGGTGCTGACCAAAATGAAGAATATATAGGAGAGAGGCTGGAAGAAATGAGCTATGAAGATAGAGTTCTCAGGGCTTTGGAAGGAAGGAGTGAATCAATCAAGATTGACATTTCAGACTACACTGGTAGTCTTATGCTAGAAGAATTAATAGACTGGCTAAACAAGATGGGAAATTTTTTTGAATGGAAGCCTATGACAGAAGAAAAGAAGATGAAGTTTACATGCACAAAACTAAAAGGACATGCAATGATATGGTGGGATCATATCCAAAAGGAAAAAACTAGAAAAGGAAAGGAAAAGATTAAGACATGGAGCAAGATGGAGAAAAAGCTCAAAGAAAAATTCTTACCCATGGATTATTCACAAACTCTCTTTCGCAGGTTCCAGAATTTGAAATAGAACTTATCTTCAGTGCAAGACTATACAAATGAATTCTACAAGCTATCCATGTGCATAGAGCATCAAGAAAATAATGAGCATATGGCTGCTAGATATATGAATGGCGTAAAATTCTCCATCCAAGATGAGTTGAGCATGCATCATGTCAACAGTATGGAAGAAGCCTACCAATTAGCCCTGAAGGCTAAAGAAAAGTAGAATAGGCAATATATCCAGAGGAATAGAGGTGGTTGAAGGGGTACCTCAACTCCATTTTGAGGAGGTTATAATAATGGTCGGGGAGATCCCTTTCAAGGATTCAAAAAAAATAGACACCAGGAAAGATCCTCCAAATCAAGAAAGAGGAAGGGGGTTCCAAAGAGGACGAGGCTATGGAAGTGGAAGAGGCTAGGAAAATTAGAGAAGGCCTTTCACTTGTTTTAGGTGTGGAGAAGAAGGACACATAGCCTTTGATTCTTCAAATTATAATGTACCAGAAAGAAATAAAGGAGGACAACCTAGAGTGAACCTGGTTCAACCATAATTCATAGAAGTAGGAACATAGCAAGAAGTCCTACCAGACGTGGGAGAAACTCTCATGATGAGGAGATCAATGATCATTCCAGAGAAGGAAGAAGTCCCTGCAAAGAACTCTGATGAATCGTGGCTTCAAACCAACATCTTCAGAACTAGATGCACCTTAGGTGGAAAGGTATGCCAAGTTATTGTTGATGGGGGTAGTTGTGAAAATATGGTAGGTAAGGAAATGGTAGAGAAATTAAATCTGCAATGTGAGAAACATCCTCATCCTTACCATATTGCATGGTTTAAGAAAGGAAATGAGGTTACTATTTATAAAAGATGTTTGGTTAGGTTTACTATAGGAAAAATCTATAAGGATGAGATATGGTGTGATGTTATTCCTATGGATGCTTGTCATATTTTGTTGGGAAGGCCATGGCAGTATGATAGGAAGATCATGCATGATGGAGAGAAAAATACATATACCTTCTGGAAGAATGGCTCTAAAGTGACTCTCTTACCACTTAAGGATGAAAGGAAGAATGAGACCATGTTGTCTGCAAAGGATGTTGTCAAAGAAATGAAGGTGACAGGTTGTTGCTATGCATTGGTAGTAAAAAGAGGAGAAGAACTAGAAGACATAATACCACATGATGCAGTAAAGATACTAGAAGAATTTGCTGATGTTATTCCAAATGAGCTACTTGATGATCTCCCACCAAAAAGGGATATACAACACCATATTGATCTGATTCCCAGAGCAACTCTTCCTAATCAAGCAGCTTATCGACTGAACCCAACACAACATGCAGAGCTCAACAAAAAAGTAATAGAACTAGTTGAGAAAGGCCTGGTTAGAGAAAGCATGAGCCCATGTGCTGTGCTGACATTGTTGACCCCAAAGAAGGATGGAACATGGAGGATGTTTACTGGCAGTAGAGAAATTAATAAGATTACTATCAAGTATCGGTTTCCTATTCCTTGTATAGAGGATATGATGGATGAATTAGCAGCGGCCAAATACTTTAGCAAGATTGATCTATGAAGTGGATACCACCAGATTCAAATTCATGAAGGAGATGAGTGGAAGATAGCTTTTAAGACTAGGGATGGCTTGTATGAATGGATGGTTATGCCATTTGGGCTTTCTAATGCACCAAGTACATTCATGAGATTGATGAATACTATCTTACGACCCTACATTGGTAAGTTTTTTGTAGTTTATTTTGATGATATCCTAATTTATAGCAAAAATAAAGGAGACCACCTACAACACTTGAGGATCATCCTGAGTGTACTGAGGAAAGAGAAGCTCTGTGCAAATTTAAAGAAGTGCAAATTCATGCAAAATAGTTTGACTTTTCTGGGCTTCGTCATTTGTGAAGATGGTGTTCAGATGGACCCAGAAAAGGTCAAGGCAATACTAGAATGGCCTAGTCCATCCAGCATAATAGGGGTAAGGAGTTTTCATGGATTGGAAACCTTCAATAGAAAGTTCATTCAGAATTTTAGCAGTATTGTAGCACCCATCACATATTGTACGAAAGGAAGGGAATTCACATGGACAAAAGATGTTGAACAGAGCTTCCAATTCTTGAAGAAAAAGGTAACTGAAGCTCCTATATTGGAACTTCCAAATTTTGATAAAGTATTTGAAGTAGAGTGTGATGCTTCCCATGTTGGGATAGGTGCTGTTCTTAGCCAGACAGGTAAACCAATAGCCTTTTTTAGTGAAAAGTTAAATGATGCAAGGAAGAACTATTCTACCTATGATTTAGAATTTTATGCTATTGTTCAAGCCTTAAGGCATTGGAGGAATTATCTGGTCCCACAAGAATTTTTACTGTTTATAGATCATTTGGCCCTGAAATATGTGAATACACAAAAGAAATTGAATAGTAGGCATGCTAAATGGGTGTCTTTCTTGTAAGGGTATAATTTTGTTTTGAAGCATAAGTCTAGAAAGTAGAATCAGGTTGTTGATGCCCTAAGTCAGCATGTTACACTCATAACTACAATGGAAACCAAGGTCATTGGTTTTGATGCTACTAAAGTTTTGTATGACGCTGATGATGATTTTTGGGAAATTATAGAGAAGATTAAAGAACCAGGAACTAATCTTTTGGATCACATGAGAGGAGAATACTTTATGTAGGATGGTTACCTCTTTAAAGGGAAACAAATTTGTATACCAGCTGGTTCCACGAGGGAAAATATTATCCAGGAATTTCATAGTGGTGGTTTGCCTGGTCACTTTGGGAAGGACACGACAATAGCCTTGGTTGAAGACAAATACTACTGGCCAAAACTGAAAAGGGACATTACTAAGTATGTGGGAAGATGTAGAATCTGTCAAGTGGCTAAGGGTCACTCCCAAAACATAGGATTGTATACACCTCTACCTGTACTCATCGAGCCATGGATAGATGTGAGTATGGATTTTGTATTGGGGCTTCCCCACACCCAGTGAGGTACAGATTCTATCTTTGTAGTTGTTGATAGATTCTCTAAGATGGCTCATTTTATTGCTTGTAAAAAAACTAATGATGCCACAAGGATAGCCAACTTATTTTTCTCAGAAGTTGTTAGACTCCATGGCATTCCAAAGACTATCACTTATGACAGGGATACTAAGTTTTTGAGTCATTTCTAGAGGACCTTATGGAAGAAGATGGGAACACAGTTGCAGTTTAGTAGTGCCTATCATCCCCAAATTGATGGGCAAACTGAGGTAGTCAATCAGAGTTTGGGAAACCTGTTACGGTGTATTGTTGGTGAAAAGCCCAAGCAGTGGGACTTGACATTGCCTCAAGCAGAGTTTTCTTACAATAGTTCTATTAACAGATCAATTGGAAAATCTCCTTTTTAGATCATATATGGTAAGAATCCTCAGGGTGTTTTGGACCTTGTACAACTCCCTGTGCAAGACATAATTAGCGATGGTGGGGAAGCATTTGCTAAACACCTTCAACAACTTCAACAAGATGTGACGAGTAAATTACAGGATAGCAATGAGTGATATAAGGCTGCTACAGATGCCAGTAGAAGGAGACAGGTATTTAATGCAGGTGATTTGGTGATGGTGTACTTGAGGCATGAGCGATTTCCCACTGGCACATATCATAAGCTAAAATACAAAAAGATAGGTCCTTGTCGAATTTTGAAGAAGATCAATGATAATGCTTATGAGGTTTGTCTACCAGATGATCTGGATATTTCTCCCGTCTTTAATGTTTTTGATTTATATGCATTTCATGGAGAACTACCTGAGCGAGCTAGTATAGATGAGGTGGATTGGCATCACCACCTTCCAAGCAAAAAGAAGGAAAAGATTGCCTACATTCTGGACAAGCAGTCTATAATCACTTGGAATGGTCATTACAATAAGTACCTGATTCAGTGGGAGGGATTACCAGCAATAGATAGCACCTGGATCTCAGAATGGGAAGTGATGAAATTAGATCCCACAAAGTTGCAATAGTTCATAGACAACCACTTGTAGGAGCCATGTTCCTTTAAAGAAGGGGAGAATGATGCAGGGCTCTCCGTAGGTCATAATCTCATATCGAAACTTCTGGAGGTCATAACTTTTGACTTAGGTCTGGGTTTTTGCTGAAATTTTTTGGGTGAGTGCCTTAGGTGGTGGAATTTGTTTTTCCAATGATCTCAAGTTGATTGGGGTTTGTTTTAGCACATTTTTGGGAGCTGAAAGTTTCATCTCGGGCTTCGAAATCAGCTTTTAGTGTTTTTTCTCTAGTTTTTAGAAAGTTATGTTTTGTAATAAATCTAGAGATATGTTTCTAATCTAGGATATTAGTTGGCAATTCATTCTAACTTAGTCAAGGGCATGTTTAGGGAAAATCTCAGCTTTTTAGGTGTTGTTTCAAAAATTACCAAAAATGGCAAAAAACACTTGTGGAAAAAAATTGCCAAAAAGGGTAATTCTCAGATTTCTTGTTTTTTCTAGTTTTTTGGTTACTTAAGATTTTGCAGTGAATTGTAGAGGCGATCAATGATGAATGAGAAAATATTGAAGGTTTCAAATCTGTGTTATTTGTCTTGTGATTGAATTTATTGTTAACAGAGTGTGTTGTGCTACATAAGAAACGTAATCAATGGAGTTGTTTATGTTTTCGTTAAAGCCATTGCTCTTGTTAAAGTGCGAGCAATGAATTTAATGTGGGAGCATATGCTCTACTCACCTGTTGCACACACACACACTTTTTGATACACATATATTATTTTTCAAGATACCTTTTCTCCCTTTTTGGATTAGTAACTAAACCTTAAAGCATGGATTTATATTTTAGGATCTCTTGATCCCTCTAGTTCAAAAATATATATATATATATATATATATATATATATATATATATATATATATATATATATATATATATATATATATATATATATATATATATATATATATATATATATATATATTTGACCCCTTAAGGTCGCAAGTGTCCTTAAGACTGGATATCTTTTGTTTTTGGTTTTATTCTTATGGAATAGAATATTCCTAAGGGTGAATCCTTGATGGGTTGACTAGTGAGTAGCCACATTCACTAGGTGGTTCAATTCCATCTTTCCAGTTGTGTCATTTTCCTGTGTGGTTCACAATAGGACATAAGTTCTTATTGGGTGAGATAATCACACCCTCTCTTTCTCTCTCTAGATATGTCTCTCTTATTGTGATCTTGGAGTCGACGAAGACTTGAGTCCTTGGGGGCTTGAGGTTTCTCTTTGTCCCTTTGATTATGATAAGATTATCTTTCATTTTGATCTCCTTTATCAAGAGTTTGCATTGAGTCCATACTCTTGCTAAAGTGGGGGCTTAATGTATCATCTTAAAATGGAAGCACTTCCATGATAAGAGCATTTAGCCCTCTGAGTAAGTGGTTTGGGGTCATGTTAAGTGCCTTGATCGGGTCTTTGCATGTATTTGGCTTTTTCCCCCCATTTTGCTTCTCTCTACACCTATTTTCCACTTCATTTATGCATTTCTTGGCATTTTGGACTAAGGTCCTAAGGTCTCTAACCTTGAGGGTCAAAGTTGACCTTGACCTTGAGCTAGGTTAGGGATGACCTCGACCCTGACCTAGGATGGGGTCTACCTCATCCTTGACCTAGATTTTAAATTTTAGGTTCCCATGATTTTCTAGTGTCGGGTTTCAGAAATATTTGTTTTCCCGCTTCCGGGTCGGCCATTTCGGGTTTTGGAATGGTAAATCCTTAAATTGTATTTAATATAGGTCCATTTCTAGGGGTTAAGGCTAATTGGGATTTAATTCCCCAATGTCAGCATTCTCTAGAGGTTTGTGCCCTAGATCACTATAAAAGGGGGCCTTCCTCTCTCATTTCAATCCATCTCTCAATCAAGTTTTCTCATCTCATCTCAAGAAATTTTATGAGCAAACTCTCAAGTGCAAGCAAGTGAATTCAAGAATTCAAGCAAGCCTTCAAGCATTCAAGTGTTCAAGCATTCATTCATCAAGGAGATCTATTGTTAGCCATTGAAGGATTCAATCTCTTTGGAGCCCCCTTGAAGATCCATCCTTCCACATTCATCCAAGTAAATTCCTATGCAAAGATCCATTCAAGATTGGTGTTGAAGATCAAATGCCATTGATTTGAGACATCCTACATTCATTCTACAACCATTGGAGCACCCCTACTTGTGGATTTGAGGATTCAAATCCTCTAAAAGGACTTCAACATAAGCAAGGTGAATTGTTTCATTTACTTTGTTTATGTACAATAAAATTTCAATTCAATTTCAAGGTTAATTCCTAAATTGGGGTTTGACCAAGGCAAACCCCCCAAACAAACAACAAAAACTCTCTTTTTCTTGTAGGTACAGGTGTGAAACTATGGATCTAAGCTTGGATTTGGATACCCTTTTTGGCAAACTTTTGAGATCTGTGAACAAAATCAAAGTCAACCTTCAAAATATTAATGTAGCCTTTGACTTTTTATCAAGGTCAAAGACTACCTGCTATCAGAAAGATAAAATTTTTCTGGGTTTTCTTCACCTTGGCATTTTCAGTCCAAAATAGGTTGCAGAATTGCCCGAAACTGCACATAGACACTAGAAATCAGCATTTTCTAGATCTTCCCTTTTTTGAGGTTAGTATTTGCCTTTTAATTATTTTAGATTTCAAGCACATCTCCTTTATAGGGAAATATAAGGTTTTCTTCCTCTTTCATATTCTCTTTAAATTGATTCAATTGTGCATTAACCTTTTGGTTGATCAATTTGGATCTCTCCTTTGGGAATTTGGATTTAGATGTAGATCTCATATTTCCCCCATTCAATAAGGTGATACAATTTCATCCTATTCATTTTGACATCAATGATAATATAACAATTGTTTCAATTGTAGTTTCCAACAATATTTGAGGCAGTTGAAGTTACAAGGGTCATTGAAGTGATCACCGGTACTATTTTGGAATGAACTAGCCACAATAGATGAGCCACTTAGAGAACTATTTGTGTTTTGGCTAGTAGGAATTCTTTGAGACATCATCTAGTTTTGATTTAGTCCCCCATGAAGAAGAGGAACGAGCTTGTGTTGACATTTGAGAAAGGATCATTTGAGAAGACATTGGTACATACATTATTTGGGACACTACCATATGTGTTTGTTGGGATGTTGTGTCATTTCTCACTAATGGGTTTTCAGGATAGATCATAGAAACATCAAATTCGGGAGGAAGTTTGACTCCCTTTCTCAAAAGCATCACTAAATAATTTTAGGGATTTTGTTCTACTACATTTTCTACAACCAGTGAGGAGTACCAACTTGTTGTATGTCTTATAACTCTTCCTTAGTTATGTCTTGAAACATGGTTGATTTAGGAAGATGCTTAGATGTCTCACAAAATTTTTCATGGTAGACATATAGATCTATGTTCTCATAAGGGTTTTTTTTAGTTATTCTTCCTATGGAGGGAATTGGTTAACATAGGGATCCTCTAGTTGATTTCAATTTTGTGATTGTGTAACTAGTTTATGACCAAAAGTGTACGAAGGTAGCTTTGACATCTTTCTATTGATTCAAAAAGGACATGGGTATGATCTAAGTTAAACAAAATGGATATCCTCTATTAAAAATTTCTAGCTCCTATTTAGAAAAGGTAATTCTAAGGACAAAACTTGACTTTCCTTGATCTTAAAAAGGTGATAAAAAGATATGGTTTGACTCTTGCCTTAGATGAGGCATTGAGTCATAAATCTATAATGATTAGTAGCACCAAATTAATCAAGAAAATTATTGATAATCATTAAGCCTACAAACAACGTAAATGAAAGCATAATCATCAGCAATTAAATACACAATCAAATGAGTGCATGCAAACCAATAAATTCTTGAAGCCTGTATTTCTTCTCTTTTCATCATTTGAGGTGTGGCACTCAGAGGTAATTCTAACAACACCTTGACTCCAAAGCTCCAAGAAAATATGATAAATAGATTGATTGCAATAAACCTGATAAAATGCTAGCATAAGTTCGATATAGAACTGAGAGATGAAAATATGAGAAAGAGGGTTTCTTATATAGAATTTCTAGTTAAAATGGATGATCGTGATTAATCAAAGAAAATCGAGATTAACGGATGAGAAAATTCAAGACTAGAGAAGACTTAGGAAAGTTTCCAATTTAACTCAAAAAGTGAAGAGTTGAAAAAGGAAAGCAAGGTTGGATAGATAATCCCATTTTCAAAATGATAAAGTTTCCAAAAATGAGGATTGAAGAAAAGGAAAGTTTTGACTTTTTACTGATTTCAAAGAGATGATGATTCTTAGAAAATCAAATTTTTAGTTTATGAGGATTTTCTAATTTTTAGAATTTATAATTCCTCATAAATTTGATTTTTTTGATTTTTGGAGGATTTAATTGATTTAAAAATTTAATTAAATTTGAAAATTAGAATTAGAATGAAATTAGGATAAAATTAATTAGAAATTAAATGAAACAAAACTAGTTAGAAATTGAAATAGAATTAAATTAATTTTAGGAATTAATTTAACTTAGAGGAATAATTAGATAATTTGATTTAATTAAAATTAATTAATCAAACTATAGGATAGGGGAAATTGAGTTTAATTAATCAATAAAGATCAATTACTTAAAATTGATTAATTAAATAAACTTAATTATTTAATTAATTTTAGGGACATGATTAAGTGATCAAAATATTGGATTTTTAGAGGAAATAAGGATAATTAATTAATTATTAAATAACCATTAACTAATAGAAGAATAATTAATGCATTAATGTTAGTTTGAAAGTTTGTATATTTTTAGGTGTCTATATTAGTACATGTCTCTAGTCGAGAATGTATGTAGTTTGATTACCTAGTCGATGCTCATACATGTGTTTCCATGCTTAATCTTCATCATATTATAGTCAGAGATTCATCATTAGTTCTTCATTGATAGTGATACTTGGTTTCGTCACTTTGACATCATTGGTGCAACATTGGTTCTATTTCCTCTTAAGGGGAGGAATGTTGTTCAAGATCATTGGACCATCTTTTTAGGAGATTCTACATTAAGGGAGGCTTCATGGTCTCTCTTCTTCTCTCTTAGGGGGGAATTTTTCCTTACATGAGGTTTTTTTCTTCTCATGGACCATTGATAACATTTTGTGTTTCCTTGGGGAGGAGTTTCTTTTCCACCTAGTTTTCTCCTTTTCTTTTTTTGTAAGAGATTTCATTTAATTAGTACATGAGTACCTAACATGGCCTAATATTTGAGACCTATCTTGCATTGTGTGTATACATTATCCCCAAGTTGTGCATAAGGAGGGTAGTGGTGTGTTTAATTGTTGCACCTAGTAAGTTACTCTCCTAGGTTCTAAACATACATGTACTTAAGTTTACCTATAGTCCAAATAAGAATATTCTCACTTTCAGTGGTGTCATCACATTATCACTTTTTTTAATCTTAAGTGGGACATTCACCTTTGGTGGACTTACCACTTTATCACTTTTCACATTTGGAGGGTGATCCGTGTTTTGTGAATTTTTTGCACAAATACCATTTCACTTAGGAAGGTGTTCCACCTTTAGTGGATGTATGAAATAAATGTATTTCCACTATAGAGGATGATCCACCTATAGTGACATGTGAAACTTTTTCTTTTCTACCTTTGGCGGGCTATAAGTTATCAATTTTTCCCTCATGTCATAAGATTGCAACACTTGTCATCATCTTATGCACACATTTGTTCTCACCTTGGTCTATTTAACCAAGGGTTCTCATTTGTAATATTAGTTTAGTTGACTCAATGAAGTAGTTAATTCAATCTAGTTGATCCATTCTATTGCATTATTGATATAAATACAACTTATTCTTAGTATATTAATTATCTCTTGTTATTTTTCTTTAAATTATACCTCTAGATCTTGGGTGGCTATATTCATAGCTAAATCTTACAACAACAACAAAAAAAACAACAAACTCCATACACCCTTTGGAAGGGACCACTTGCCTCTAAAGTATTTCAAGATTTTTGGAAACAAATTGTATATAAGGAGGGATGAAGAAGATTTGGGTAAATTCAAATCTAGAAGCGATGAAGGTATCTTCCTTGGATATTCCACTTGTTCTTTTTCTATCATCAATATTATTATCCCAACTGACATCTATCTATGTTGTGAGACTAAAATCTTTACTTCTCAAATACCACAATTCAAAATCCATAGTTCCCTTCAAATACAACATTCTTTTCATTGCATTAACATGGATTTCCTTTGTACTGTCTTGAAACTGTGCCACTAAACCAATTGTTTCTTTAATGTTGGATCTTGTAGGTATTAGATGTAGAAATATTCTAGTCATGGATCCATGCAATTTTTTATTTTTTGCGTGATATTCATCATCACTTTTCATCTTACAACTAGTAATCATGAGACTATTCACTAGATTACAATATTTTATTCTAGAAAATTTTAACTTTTCTTTAACATATTTGATTTTAGAATTGAAAATTTATTTATCTAATTGGGAAATATGCAAAAAAAGAAAGAAAGAAAGAAAGAAATAAATAAAGAAAGATCACCTAGCAATGACATCCCAAATTCCCTTTGTGTTTTTGAAGCAAAGTCTTGGCACATCTCATCACTATTTGTTCCAAAAGTGATGTCCTCAACATATACCACAAAAATCAATAATATATCTCCTTCATTATTGATATATAAATTTTTACCTTCTATTTGTCTTCTGTACACTTGTTCTTGGAGATATTTATCTATCTTGAATACCAAGCCCTTGGGGATTACTTTAGTCCATAAAGATATTTATGTCTACATGTAATTAGTTGTTCAATATACACTCTTTAAGATTTCCATTTAGAAAACCTTATTTGACGTCCATCTAATACACTTTGAAGTTCTTGAAACTTGCAACACCTAGGAACATTTTGATAGCTTCTAATCTTGAAATAAGAAAAATATTTCCTCAAAGGAATTCCTTTAACTTGTGCATATCCTTTGTACACAAGCCTTGTTTTATTCCTTGTGACTTCCACATCTTTATTTATCTTGTTACAAAACACCCAGTTAGTTCAAAACATATTCTTTTCCTTGACCTTCAAAAAAGTTTCCAAGTCTCATTCTTCTCTATTTGATCTAATTCTTCC
Source organism: Chamaecyparis obtusa (assembly GCA_027943335.1). Classification (NCBI taxonomy): domain Eukaryota; kingdom Viridiplantae; phylum Streptophyta; class Pinopsida; order Cupressales; family Cupressaceae; genus Chamaecyparis; species Chamaecyparis obtusa. The sequence continues at coordinate 19,708 of BSBK01006226.1, read as the reverse complement.
TCCATAGCCTCAATCTAGTGTGTTTCTCCACTTTCTTTTGAAATTTCCTTTAGTTCAATTTTGGGAATAAAACATAAATTTGCACATTCTATTGTATTTTCAAGTCTATTTCTTGTTTGAATATATGTGTCTCTAGCTCTAATAATCAAATCTTCATGATGGTTCTTTTGAGAAAATTTGGATGGTGTCTTAGGTTGTGCCTTTGATCATATTTTTTGATTTTCTTACTCAATTTCTTCAATTTTCTTTTGTTTGTTTCTTCTTTACAAGTTTGTTCCTTCAAATAATCAATCACATGTACTATCTCATTTTGATATCTTTATTCATCAACTCTCAAATTTGCACCTTCAACAAATTTTTGTAATCTTGTGTTATAGAACTTATAAGGTTTTCTCCTTGAGGAATATCCAAGGAAGATACCTTCATCACTTCTAGATTTGAATTTACCCAAATCTTCTTCATCCCTCCTTATATAAAATTTGTTTCCAAAAATCTTGAAATACTTTAGAGGTAAGTGGTACCTTCCAAAGGGTGTATGGAGTTTTTTATTTTTGTTGTTGTTGTAAGATTTAGCTAGGAATGTATATCTTAAAAACTTAGTGAATGGATGATAGTAACATCACTCCCAATTTGTCTCTTAGGTACTCAAACATATCTTTTGAAAGAGGCTTTGTAAAAAAAAATTGCAATCTACTCCCTTGTTGCAATATACTCTAACTCAACTTGTTTCCAAGAACTTTCTCCCTCAAAAAATGATACTTGATCATAATATGCTTTGTCCTAGAGTGCATTACTAGATTCTTTGATATGTTGATGGAAATTGTATTATCATAGAGTATGGAAATGGGATGTTCATACAATATTATATCTTTAAATGTGTTTTTCACCCATAGAACCTATGTAAAACATGCTACTACTACAATATATTCAACCTTAGTCCCAAAGAATACATTCCTTCAAGGATGCTAACAAAAAATATACTTCAATTATGAAGGGCAATACAATGACTATTTTTGTGGAAAGAAATGCATAATCTCTCTCTCGCTCTCTCTCTCTCTCTCCTATTTTTGTGGGAAGAAATGTATAAATACTCTCTCTCTCTCTCTCTCCTATTTTTGTGGGAAGAAATGTATAAATACTCTCTCTCTCTCTCTCCTATTTTTGTGGGAAGAAATGTATAAAAACTCTCTCTCTCTCTCTCCTATTTTTGTGGGAAGAAATGTATAAATACTCTCTCTCTCTCTCTAGGATTTTCCCAAAATATTGAGCGAATGTAGTCAAGTATACCTTTATTACACTTGTTATGCCAAATAAATCTCTCTCTCTCTCTCTCAATCTTTTCTTGGTTTCTCCAACTTGAATGAGCATCCAATAGGCATTTTTTAGGTTAACATAAGATGAATTTTTTTGTCCTAATCTTGGCTTGGATATCTTCTATAAAATATTCATAAAATCTTGATGGAATGTAGTCAAGTATCCCTTTGTTCCACTTGTCCCAAATAATACATTTCCTTTAGGACCTAACATAAAATATACTTTAACTATGAATGAAAATCCAGTAACTATTCTTGGGGGAAGAAATGCATAAATTACCCTTCCTCTCTCATTCCATCCCCTCTCTCTCCTCCATCTATCTCTCTCCATACTCCCTAACTCCTCCCTCCCTCTTTCCATCCCTTCATCTCTCTATCTCTTTGTCTCTTTCTCTCCTGATGCCGTCAAGCAAGGAGGATCCAATTAAGGACTGTCCAAAATTGTAGCCAAACACCAACAATGCAGAATAACACAACACAACACAAATATAGAATCAAAATCTTCTTTATTCATCAGTAACCAAGCTTACAAGAAACATGCCAAGCTGTAAGGCCTTCTTGGTTACGACCAAATACATCAAAGATTACAATAGTTCAACAAGATCATGCAGGATCCAACACACTTCTCAGCTAGCCCAGGTTTGTAACACAACATGACACTGGTAGGTACTCTAAGAAAGATCTAAACTTGTGCTCGTAAGACACCAAACAATCTTCTTATTCCTAAGCTCACAAGCTACTAACTCTGCTACACTTATTCTACTTCCTTCTACCTGCCAAATCTTCACCTAAACAACTACCCAAGCACCCTCTTAATTACTACATAGCCATAAGTCATCTTTACAAACAAATAAATCCAAAAATCCAGTCGGCTTCCAAAGACAAGCCAATATTAAATGAAACATCAGTCGGCTCTCACATAGCCTTCTAACAATTAATTCATCATGTCGGCATCTAGATCCACATAGGAGAATGCAACACGCTAGATCTAGGTCCCCACACATCCAATGGTCAATCCATAACTCAAGGAGCATGACCCAAATTAAATGCACCAATCGGCCAAGCCAATTCATCCAAACATACAAGTCGGTTAGCAAGAACACCGAGTGCCAAGAATAAACACTGAGATCTAGTCGATAATCGAGCACCGAGCACTAGAAACACTGAGTCACCGAGTGACCATCATCCAATAAGCTCCATCGGTAATTCCAATCGAGAACCTTTACCATGACCACCGAGCTCCATAGGTGAAGCCAAATAGACTCCGTCAACCAAGAAATATCACCAAAGACCAAGAAAATCCATTCTTCTACCGAGATCATCAACCAATTAACCGAACTCCATGAGACAGTTACCAAAATTTCCAGAATCTTCAAGAACTGAGGATGCCCCTGCATTAGACACCCAAGGTAAATAAGAAAGTGTGTCCCGCACTTTTCTCCTTCAAGAAAATCCACCTTCCACTTCATCTTTACACAAGGCTTGTCAATCCACGAGGCCAGGAAAATACACAAGTTCATCAGCCAAGTCCTCCTTAACCGATATGTCACCAACCAGTTAGCATCTTCAACATCTTGAAAAAACCAAGCCTTCAACCCATCACCAAGTATCAAGTTAAAATCCCATCTCAGAATCTCATCACAAGACTTATCACTGTCAACCAACAACTCAAGTCCACAACCAACAAACAACCTCTGCAGCTCAACACCAAACAAAAGAATTTCAGTAAAACCATCATCACAAAGGTGTTCAACAACAGGTAACTCCTCATCAATAACAACCTGACCAGACACAACTAGATGCTCTGTAATCTCCATGTCAGGCACAACCAAATGAAAATGAAAACCAATCTCCTCACTAGCCTTAACAAGGTCAACAACATCATAGGTAAGCACATGTAACTCAACAATAACCACAAGTTGTTCTGCAAGTTTTATGTCAGAGTCCACCAACTGAACATCAAAACCAATTTCACATACTTCCACACAATCACAAGTAACCTTTTCAAGATGTATTCTCTCTCAGACCAGTCTTCTAACTGTCCATACAACTTTCTTTTGGATTGGCATGTCCCAACTCCGGTAAACTTTACAAAGCTCAACAACACTTTTCTTCACGAGGTTATCAACCCGGTTCTCCATACGGCTCAACAAATCCATTTCCTACTAAGCAAACCTTTCATAAATCTTCACTTCCACCACATCACAGAGATTTGCAATTGCACCAGGGTCCAATCTTCTCAGTGGCATCTCCAAAGATCTTCAAAAAGCCTCTACAACAAATCCAACACCGACCACCTTGTGACAATCTCCGAGTTGTATGCAAGTTAGATCACAACCTACCACCTTGCATGAACAATTAGGCCATGATTTCACAAGTTCAGTAACATGGATCTATAACACACAATCTCTTCGGCAACCTTTCTCCAAACAAGATCAACTCGATCTGATACCATTATGATGCAGTCAAGGTTGGAGGATCCAATTAAAGACTGTCCAAACTTGAAGCCAGACACCAACAATACGTAATAACACAACACAACACAAATATAGAATCAAAATATTCTTTATTCATCAGTAACCAAGCTTACAAGCAACATGCTGAGCTGTAAGGCCTTCTCAGTTATGGCCAAATACATCAAAGATTACAACAGTTCAACAGAATCACGCAAGATCCAACACACTTCTTAGCTAGCCTAGGTCTGTAACACAACAGGACACTGGTAGGTACTCCAAGAAAGATCTAAACTTGTGCTTGCAATCCACCAAGCAATCTTCTTGTTCCTAAGATCAAAAGCTACTAACTCTGCTACACTTCTTCTACTTCCTTCTACCTGCCAAATCTGCCCCTAAACAACTACCTAAGCACCCTCTTAAATAGTACACAATCATAAGTTAACTTTACAAACAAATAAATCTAAAAATTCAGTTGGCTTCCAAAGAAAACCAAATATTAAATGAAACATCAGTCGACTCTCACATAGCATTCCAATAATTAATTCATCATGTTGGCACCCAGATCCACATAGGAGAATGCAACACGCTAGATCTAGGTCCCCACACATCCAATGGTTAATCCATAACTCGAGGAGTGTTACCCAAATTAAATGCATCAATCGGCCAAGCCAATTCATCCAAACACACAAGTTGATTAGTAAGAACACCGAGCGCTAGTAATAAACACTGAGACCCAATCGGTAATCAAGCACCGAGCACCAGAAACATCGAGTCACTGAGTGACCATCATCCATCGAGCTCCATCAGTACTTCCAACTGAGAACCTTTACCATGACCACTGAGCTCCATTGGTGAAGCCAAATAGACTCCGACTGAGAACTATCACCAAAGACTGAGAAACTCCAGTCTTCTACTGAGATCAACAACCAATTAACCAAACTCCACCAGATAGGTATCAAGAGTACTAGAATCTTCACAAACTGAGGATTCCCCTACATCATCTCCCTCTACCCTATCCCTCTCCCTCTTCCCTCTTTCGAATATTTTCTAGGATTTTCCAACTTGAATGGGCATGTAACAGGCATTTTTAGGTTCACATGAGAATATTTATTCCATCTTTAGCTTATCTTGGATGACTTATAGAAAATATTCATGAAATGTTGAGAGAATGCAAGGAAGTATCCCTTCATTTCACTTGTGTGAAGGAATACTTTCCCTCAAGGAAATAAATAGAAAATCTACTTGAATTATGAAGGTAAATACAATGACTATTTTTGTGGGAAGAAATGCATAATATCTCTCTACCCCCTCCCCCTCCCTCTCCCTTTCCTTCCCCCTCTCATCATCCTTACACACACACACACACACACACACACTAACACTCCCACACATAGACCCCCTCCCCCCTCCACACACATGCACCCACATACACACACACATACAAATCCACACACACACATAACCACACACCCCACTTTTTCTAAACACACACAAACTGACACCTACACACACATGCACACACACACACACACACAGGAACTCACACACACACGTACACATGCATCCACACATGCACATACATAGAAAAAATATCTACTTGACTTATGAATGGGAATCCAATGAATTTTTTTGTGGGAAGAAATGCATAGGAGCTCTCTCTCTACCCCCTCCCTCCCCCCCTTTCTCTTTGCCCCTTCCCTCCCCTCTCCCTTCACCCTCCCTCCCCCTCCCCCTCCCCCTTGCCCTCCCCCTCCCCTCTATCCCCGCTCTTTCCATCCTCTCTCTCTCTCCACCACTTTCCATCTATTCCCCCTCTTATCATCCCTTCTCCCCATCTCCTATCCCCATCCCTACACTCCCTCATCCCTCCCTCATCCCTCCCCCTCTTTCCATATTCCCCCCCCCCTCTATCTTTCTAATAGTAAAGTTTAGGGAAAAAAAGAATGTGTAGAGGTTAAGTTTCCTTAACTCATATGAGTTATTAGTCCCTAAAGAGGTGCCTACATGTTCCCTGCCAATAAGCACAAGCTCTAAAGTCACAAACCCATTCACAATTTTTAATGTTAAAACTATGTATGGGCTTTTAAAATTATAGGAATCATATGACCATGATCATTTTAGGGACCAAAAATGAGTAGGAGTTGAGGGAATGAAACCCATATTTTTCTTCTTGAGTTATATTGGATTGTTAACAACCAGAAAAGGGACAATACAAGTGTGGTAAATGCCCCACTACAATTTTTTTTTCTCTCCCGACAACATTTCTAGATAATGCAAGAGATTCTTTTACTTTATATAGAAGTATATATTATGTGTAATGTAATTAACATAGCCTAACAAATCTATACTATGTGTAATGTAAGTAATTGATAATGAAGCTATAAATGAACCTAATGATAATGGTATTGCAATGAACATGACTAATGCAATACATCAATTAACTTGTGCAAATGTGACTAATTTAAGAATAAATAGAAAATGGATAATAAATTAGTTAATGTGATGTAACTTAGAGATGCATCTAATGGACAACAAAATGAGAACTAATAACCAATGCAAAATGTAATGGATGTGACTATAAATGGTAAATGAATTGAAATGAAAATGAGGATGAAAAGAAAGACAAAATCCAATAAGTCTATATTAAGTCTAGATGTAATCATGTTGTGCTCCATCTTTCTTAGGTTTCATGTTGCTTCTATAAAATTGAGGGTGATCATAGACTCAGTAAATAATTTATTTAGTCATAGCCTTTGTAAGTAATTACTTGTGATTAGTCATTACTAAGAATCCATGATATGATTAATAACATTATGCCAATGGTCATAAAATTTGGTAAAGTTTTCCAAGGCAACCAAATTTAACACATACAATTTAGATGTAATACCAATTTTGTAATTCATAAAATTTCTATGGAAGTGCAATTGGATTAATCCATAACATGATATTTCTCATAAAGTTTAACCATTCTAAGAATCTATGTTGAATATACATTCAAATTTTAAGTTTCAAAGAAGGAAGACATCCACACAACAAAAACATTTGGTCAAATATCAACATTTATATATCAAACTGTAGAATAATTAAGTGTACATGTCTATATAAAAAAATGGCATATATGTGTAGACACCTAAATTTGATTATTAACCATTTGATCAAACTAAATTATTATAACCCTTCTTCTAAAGTTGGTATATTAATTAAATAATTCATCTATTTAATTAATCTTCCATTTTGTCTATAGTCCTCCTAGGTAAATTAATTAATTTAATTTGTCTAATTACACCCCCTTTAATTAAATAAATGCACGCATCTATTTAATAAAATCCCTTTTCCTCTATTTTGAATTTGAATTAATTGAAATATAAAAAATCCTTCATCCACTTGCACATTCCTAATCTATGTATTGCATGCTAACCATTTATTTAATTAAGAAAATGATTTTTTTAACTTAATCAATCCCTCTCCTCCAACTTGGAATTAAAAATAATTTTTAATTCTCCACTCATTCTCTCTGCTTCCATCACATCTTCCTACTTTTTCCACATTCCCTCTAATCATCACTCATTAACCCTAATCACCACCATAATCATGTGCACATTCATAATCCCAAAGATTAGGAAACCAAAGTTAAATCTTCCATTACACCATGCACATGGGCCCATGCAATTAGTCACATAGGCTTGTCCCTTCATGTTCCCATAAGGAATTTTTAATTCCTTTAATTCCTCTCAAGCATCCTCCACCATTAATCTTTTCAACTGATCTCAACTATCCATTCATCTCATCCAAACCCTATAAATCCAACCCTTCACCATTATCATCTCACTCTCCTATTTTGTACTCGAAGCGTCGTTATGCTGAAATCTTGAGTGAGCACACATCCAACTAAACATCCATGGACACATCATTGCATCAAGGAGGTTATGGATTTTCTACTTTATTTGTAATCTTTTTTATATAGAATCCTTTCGTCTAATCTTTTATATTATTTTGAATTTGTTGATTTGAGTGCATTTCTTAGCTATTTGCATTCGTTTGAGTCACTTTTCATTGCACATAATATGCCAACTCAATAAATGTGGCATGTGCGATCTCAAGATCTATATACAATAAAAATATCAGATGACTACATGTATTGGTCCTCAAATGACTACAACTGACACTATATGTCTCTACCATATACTATAATTATAGTTGATCATCAAAAATAGAATTTTTAAAGTACTATGTGGCTCTGAAGATGGCTGAATTTTATTTTATTTTTTATAAAAAAAGATAACTTATATGAACTATAATTTCTCTAAAATTGAATTGATGATTACCTCACCTCTTTTATTTCTAGCTAAAAGACATTCTAAAACTGATGCCGCCCTTTGATGATCCATAGCCTTACCATAAAGATTAGTATCACATAGCCAAATCATGAATAGGGCTATACTAGGTAAAATAAAATTGATACATATCAATATATATTGTTGACAAAACAACATATATTGAACACATATATACTTCTATCTAAATATATAACTACACTATAAAACAAACATATATTTGATCCTCTATTGGTTCTCCTCTTTTCATAGCACTTAGCCATTGTTAATGAAACCCCGTGTATCCATTTCATTTCCTATTTAAAAAATGAAAAGATTTTGATTCAATGAATTTACATGAGCATATAATGGTGATATTAATTAAAAAACCATATACTTGTTTCCTCTCTTCTTCTAATGTATTAGGTACAATCATCAATGCTACAAACCTACTTGGTTCTTATATATAGAAATCAATAAAATATATATTTATGTGTATAGTCATAATACATTTAAAAAATCAACATCTAAATAGTGCTAAGATAACTCATATAATCCTTTTAGACTATTATTACAATTAAAATTATGTTTAATTACCTTTCCTCGATCAACTAATCTTGAGGAAGAAGTTGACATAGGTCTTGCCTCAGTCATAATTGGCATATCCTAAAATAGTAACATATTCAATCAATGTATAATGTTAAAATATAATTCAAATAATTACACTTTAAACGATATGCATATTCAATAAAAAATGAAAGTTTGAAGTATGCACATAAAAAGATACTGTATAGCTTTCTAGGCCAAATGGAATGGGCATAAGTGTAGCATCATGGACTTGTGAAATTTGGTCCATTGTCATCACCCATTAAAACCCACATAAATATGCATTAGTAAGTTAATATATATATAAAACATTATTTTGAATATAAGGTCTTATTATATTTTTACATGACACAATTTTTTTCTTTTGATGAAGATGCAAGTGCACAAGTTGTGGTAGAAATGGTCAATGATGTACCACACTCTATCACTACATTGTGAAATGCATAATGTTTGCATCAACATAACTCAATCTATAATTTAAAATCTATTTACATTTTAAAATTAATTATTTAATAAATTAAATGTTATAAAATCAATTAAACATACCTTCATCTCAATGCCCAACATAACTCAATCTATAATTTAAAATCTATTTACATTTTAAAATTAATTATTTAATAAATTAAATGTTATAAAATCAATTAAACATACCTTCATCTCAATGCCATACACCTTTTGTAGCAAGTCATCTACCAACACCACATCATCTAATGCACGAGCCTGATTGCCCCCACTACTCCCATAACATCTAGATTGACAATGTAAACAACATGGGAGGTTGAACTATCTGCATGTTCATCATTATCTCTACCAAAACATAGATGGAAACAACTAGAGAACACGTGAGAGATAGGCACACTAGAGGTAGATGGTTGAGATTCTACACCATCATCTAGGTAAAGAGGCTAGGATAACTGTGTGCTATTGTGGATGATTATGTTAGTTAATGTGGCATCTACTTAAAGAGTCTATACCTCTATAGACTCCTTTAGGTCTATGGGGACCATGAAATGAACCATGAGTTTTGATGCTACTTGTCTCTAATTTGGGTAGTTATTTACTTGTTGAGCTCCTAGTCTATCTTGGGTAGAGCTTCCACCTCTTTCTTGTTACTCTCTCATATCAAAATAATTGGGCATTTTTTAAGGATAAAATCACAATATATTTTTATCAAAAAATAGAGACACCTCATAATTATTACAAGGAGGTTGGTCAAAGACCATCCAGCATCTATCCCAAAAATTAGATTTGATGCCCTTGTGATTACACCAATATATTGGAAACCTCTTTGAATCAAGAGGAATATGATAATTCATTCTAGGATAAGTGAAAATACCAAATATTTGTCCTTTTCTTATTTCTTTATCCTTGATTGCATCATATGACAAGCCATTTGTATAATAGTCATGCCACAAATCCCTATAATTTATTTGATTGGTAACTACATCAACACTTATGACTATTGTTTCCAAGGTTGTGGCAAGGGATGCATTGATGCATAGTCTTTATTCTAGAAACTATCTTAGAAATAGAGGCCTTTTTTTGTATATGTCCTAGAATAAATTCTCTTGGGTTCGTTGTGGGGGTTTCTAGGATGATTCAGAGGGTTGGCTATCCTAGGGTTTTCCTCATGGTTTTCATAAGGTTTAGGCACATGGTTTTGAGTTATGATATCAAATTTAGAAAAATAATTAATCAAAAAAAAAAGTAAAAAATTAAATTTTAATAAAAAAATAATTAAAAAGTGAAAAAATGAATATCTGCCTCTACAACATAGTGGCATGGTGATTTGGATTGAAATTAGATAGAGTCTGATTGGGTTTTTACTCCTATTAATGGGGGTTTAGTTGTTGTCAAGTGAGGTCCATGATTTAAAATGACCAAGTTGCCCCTATTAAAAATATTTATAATAAAAAACATGAATGAGTTATTTTTCTTAAAAAACCTGATTGCTATTATCTGATTCATTTAATGCATATAGGGTTTTAACTCAAAAATACTGTAAACGTTAAGGCTCAAAATTTTCAAGCTATAATGTGTTTGGGATTTTTGAATTTTCAAATAACCCAATCATGTTACCTGTATTTCCAAGTTTTTTAATAGAGTGGCCACTTTTTTGTTTATCATTTTGGCGCACATACCCATAAGTGCAAATCTTCTAGGGAAACTTATTCATATTTGAGGATTCTTTTATTGAAAACTTCAAGGGAGAGTTTTTGTAAATTTCAAAGGCTATTTATTGTAGAGTTGAAGGGAATTTTATGCATATCTAAGGGAAAATAATTGCATACTGTATCATCTTAAAATGGAAGCACTTCCATGTTAAGAGCATTTAGCCCTCTGAGTAAGTGGTTTGGGGTCATATTGAACACCTTGAATTGACCTTTGCTTTGATCTGGCTTTCTCCCTACTTCCCTCTTCTTATCTTCTTCATTCTAGGTTAAATTAGGGTTAGGATCCCGAGGATTCTCCTTAATTACCCTCTCCATGGCTCTATTTTCTAGTTAGGAATTAAAAATAGGTCCTCCTATCCTTCATCATAGTCATTATAGGATTTTATGTCTATCCCTGGCATTTTGTCTTGTTCTGATATCATTTCTAGGTCTCCGGGCATCCCCGGGACCTCTTGTCTTGATTCTGACTAGATCTGGGCCCAGGGTCAAATTTGAGGTTGATCTTGACTAGGTCAAGATCGAGTTCAAACATGAATAGGTCAGGATCAAGCTCAAACCTAACTAGGTTAGTCCCAACCTTGATTTTGCCCCCCTCTTTCAAATTTCCAAATTCTTTGATTTTTGGGTATCGGGTTTCGAGGATATTTGTTTTCCCGCCTTCGGGTTGGCTATTTCAGGTTTCAAAATGGTAAATCCTCTAATTTCATTTAATATAGGTATATTTTCTAAAGGTTAGGACCTAATTGAGATTTAATTCTCCAAGGTGGCCCCTCTAGAGGATTGTGCCCTAGTTCACTATAAAAGGAGACATTCCTCTCTCATTTTCACATCCATCATTCATATATCTCAATCAAGTTTTGTGGGAACATCTCTCAAGCTCTCAAGGTGATCAAGAAAGCATTCATTCAAGCATTCAAGTCCTCTTCTCCTTCCAAGTTCTCCATTGAAGATCAAGGATTCAAGCATTCAAGCCATTGAAGGGATTTGGTTCAAGCATTCAAGATTCATCATTCAAACCCTAGATCTAGCCATCATGATGGTGCAATCTTCCTTCAAGATCCTTTTGTTCATCTTCAAGATCTATTTCATTCTTCTATCAAGGTGGATTCCAAGCATACAATCATGGAGGTTTGATTCACATTTGCTAATTGTTGTGTTCAAGCTTTCATATCAATATACTTGTTTACATTCAAAATACAATTGCATATCTATCAAATTGCATAGCTTCATTGTTAGATCTACTTCTACTACTTGCTAGCATTCTCCATTTCAATTTAAATATTAAGGTTGATTCCAAACCGGGGTTTGACCAAGGAAAATCCCTCAAACAAACAACAAAAATCCTCTTTTTCTTGCAAGTACAGGTGCAGGATTTTGGATCTGAGAGCGGATTTGGATACCCTTTTCAGTGAACTTCTGAGATTTGTGAACAAAGTCAACATCATCCTTCAAACAAAGAATCTAGCCTTTGACCTTTTATAAGGGTCAAAGTCGACTTGAGCTCATCTTGGAAAAAGATTTTTGGGTTTTCTCTGTCTCGACATTTCCAATCTGAAACAGGTTGCAAATTTGCTCGAAAGTACGCACAGACATCAGATTTTGGAATTTTCCAAATTTCCCCTAATTTGAGGTTAGTACTTGCATTTCAATCATTTCAAATTCTAAACACTTCAATTATACCATAGGGAAATATAGGGTTTTTCTCTCTCTCTTTCATATTCTCCATAGATTGATTCGATTGTGCATTAACCTTTTGGTTGATCAAATTGGATCTCTCTTTTGAGAATTTGGATTTAGGAGTGGATCTCATATTTCCCCCATACATTACACAACATACACATTTGAATAGGTGTGAAGTCATTTTACCCCTATTCATTTTGGTGAACCCGTTTACGACAACTCTTACTTTTTTGGTGTTAGATTGGCATTTTGTGTTAGATCTTACAATAAGAGTAGATTTCTTTTATGCTCTTGCATTTATATTTCAAAAATACAAAAAATAGGAAAATTTCTTCAAAAATACAAAAACATTTACATTACTTTGTGGAATTACATGCCCTATTGTGTTTGATTTCCTTTTTCATATCTAGATCTATTTTCTATGCATTTCTTTATTCATTATCATGATGCACAAGTTGTTTCAAGTGTTTTTCAAGTGCCTTATTGATAGGGATGATAATCCTCCAATTTTGTGATGAACCTTTGGATTTGGATGTTGATTACTCTCTTCCTTATGAAACCATTGTGAATGATCCCTTGGATAAATATATTGATTTATCCCCTCCTCATGAAGAAGCTTTGATACAAGAGGGTGATTTATTAATGGATGGCATATTTATACATGATGATAACTCTTTTTATAAAACAAATGTAGACATTTTAGTGAAAGAAGATTACATTGTAGATGCTTTACCTTCATTTGAGATTCCTTCTAGTGATGAGGCATTAGTGGAGAATGATATGAATTCCCTTAATGCTCTCCCTTTTAGTGACGATCCTATGGAGAATCAAGATCTTACCTCATCTCCTCCTAGGATGTCCTCTTTTCTTCCTTCTTGTGAATCTATTTGTAGTGTTGAGACAACTAATATGGTTTATCTTAAACCCTTGTTGACTGTCAAAGGTTGTCCTTGCATTATTGTCAAAGGTAAGCCTATGGAGTCTTTCAATCATCAAGATTTGATAGCTCACACATATCATACAAGGAATAACCCTCAACCTAATCTAGTGGTTTCTACTTCTTTTCCACCTTCTCAACCTATTCTTCCTCCTCCACCTCATCTTCCTAGTAAGGAGTATGATTTGATAACCCAATTGCAAAATACTCCTGCCAAGATTTCTTTATGGGAGCTTCTTCAAACTTCACCTATCTACTATGAAGCCTTGCAAAAAGCTCTAGAAACTCTTCCCACTCCACCTCCTAATCAAGAGAACATTAATAAATTATTGCAATGCATGCATGCTACCCCGGGTCCTCCTGATATTGTATTTACTCAAAAAGATTTACCTTCTAAAGAAATTCAAAATCAGTATGATGCTCTTATGGTTGCAGTTTCTATCAATAAAAGTATCATTCGTAGGACCTTGATTGATAATGGATTTGGGCTTAATGTTTGTAGCATGGACATGCTCAAAGTGATTAACGTTGATATTTCAACTATTCAACCTGACAATGTTCCTATACGTGGTTTTGATAACATTTCTAAGAACACTTTAGGCATCATTACCTTACCTATCAAAGTAGGACCGGTCATCTTGAATACACCTATTCATTTTATGCCTAAACCTCTCAATTATAACCTTCTTTTGGGTAGACCTTGGTTGCATGAGATGCATGTCGTTCCTTCCACCCTTCACCATAAAGTCAAGTTTATATAGAACAATGTGATGTATACACTTCATATGGATGATGTGCCTAATCCTTGTCTGAATATTAAAAATCACACTACTCCTATTCCTAATAGTAATCCTTCTTCCTCTAATGATCTTCCTGGTGATGATTGGGGAACCTTGGATTTTACTCCTACCTTTCTTGGAGAGTATAAAGTTAATGATCTTGATTTTATGAAGAAACAAAGAGAATTTGAACAATGAGTTTTTACTTCTAAAGCTCTTCATAATAACTTTTGTCACTGCTTCTACCCACAATGAATCTTTAAAACCTACTAATGATGACATAGTGACTACTGAAGTTCCCATTGACTCCTTCTAATATGGCTTCTTGTTATGGTCCTAGTTATCACTTCCTAGTTAAACAAGGATTTAATGGTCAAGGATGTGGTAAGCGTAAACAGGGAATTCAAATGCCCTTACACACTGGGGGGCATGAACATTCTTATGGATTGAGATTTAATCCTTGACAAAAAATAAATGTTAACAACATCTGGAATAACACTTCAAAACATGATAAAACTATGAAGGAATTTGACCAAGAATTTCTTTTTCCTAAACTCCTTTGTGCCAAGATGATTACTAGATGTAAACACAAAAAGAAATGTAGTCCATACTTGAAGTATCTTCCTTTTTGTTTATATCATAGATTTCATGATCACTCTACTAATGAATGTCAAGCTTTACATTATAAGATTAGACAGCTCATTGATAGTAATGTTATTTATATAGCATGTGGCAATGAGTTGTATTTCAATCTTGTTTTCTCTAAATAACATTTATGTTCCTATTATGAAGCTCCACTTTATGTAAACAATGTTAGCCTAATTCTTGGGGGCTCGTTGTCTTACATAGTGTTGTGAGTGATATAATAAGTCCCCTTTCATCTTTGTTCCTACACTTGGGGGGCAAGGATGTCATCTCCTTCTTTTCTATCTTTCCAGGATTCACCTCTTTCCTTGGTTAAGCAGTATCTATCTATTATGTGATATGCAATTATACATGAACATTTTTGGTTTGCATTGAGGATCTTTTTCCTTGATCACAACCAATTTTATTGTTTGACATTGGGTTTCCATGGTTGATATATATCTCACCTTGGAAATTGAACAGTGTGCTATCCCTCACAAGGGATAATTTTTCACTTCTTGCATGATATCTCTTTGCATTCATCCCTTCCATGGCCTCATAGGAGCTGTGACCTTCTTCGCTTGGACTAGGTGTTGCCTATGGATATTCTCTTGATGTTAAAGAAGGATTTATCCTTGTTCTTTTCTTTCCTTAACATGTCAAAATTGTATGTTTTTGCCATCTTAAGGAGGGGGGCATATATACGGCCTCCCTCATTCTATATTATGTACTTTTGTTCTAACCTTTTATTTTGCAGCATGCTAAATCTCAGAAGGTAACACACATAAGTTGCTAAATACTGAAGGGACATGAATTTCCAATTTCAAATATGCTAAATCTTCTGAAGGTAATGCACATAAGCTGCTAAATCCTGAAGAGACACACATTTTTCAAAATTTTCAAATATGCTAAATCTTGGAAGGTAATGCACATAAGTTGCTAAATCCTGTAAAGACACACATTCACAATATGCTAAATCTTCTGAAGGTAACACACATAAGTTTCTAAATCCTGAGGAGACACACATTTCATATTCATAGTGATACAAGAAGGTGGATCTATGGATATTCCATAAGCCGTCAGGAGACGCATTACAATTGAAAGCATAGTTTATGGGTGAACCTATTGGGCTCTCCCTCCAGGGTGATTCACGGTAAGGTGGGCATCTTACTGGGTGAGGTAATAACTTTCTCCTTTCTCTCTTTTCACTTTCATGCTAGTAGGACGGGATCATGAAGCTATGTTATTTATAGTGTTGCTCTTGTCTTTCTTATGTAATCATTTATGCTTTTATGATAAGCTTTCCAAATATGATAATAGTATGAGAAATATTTCTTAGCAAGGTTTCTTATGCTAATTGATTTGGGTTATTTAGTACTAACCCTTGTTCTTTTGGTTTTCTCTTTTTGCACCCTCATGCTTGTATGTTGAGTTAGAATCCTTCGTCTGGGGGCTTGTGCCCTTAGCTAAGTGTTATTTTATCTCATTGCAAATCCACTTGGATCTCCTCTTTCTTCTCCTTTAGCAAGAGTTTGCATCGAATCCATACTCTTGCTAAAGTGGGGGCTTAATGTATCATCTTAAAATGGAAGCACTTCCATGTTAAGATAATTTATCCCTCTGAGTAAGTGGTTTGGGGTCATATTGAATGCCTTGAATTGATCTTTTCTTTGATCTATCTTTCTCCCCACTTTCCTCTTCTTATCTTCTTCATTCTAGGTTAAATTAGAGTTAGGATCCCAAGGATTCTCCTTAATTCCTCTCTCCATGTCTCTATTTTCTAGGTAGGACTTAGAAATAGGTCCTTCTAGCCTTCATCATAGTCATCATAGGATTTTGTGCCTATCCCTAGCATTTTGTCCTGTTCTGATATCATTTCTAGGTCTCTGGGCATCCCTGGGACCTCATGTCTGATTTTGACTGGATCTGGGCCCAGGGTCAAATTCAAGGTTGATCCTGATCGAGTTCAAACCTGACTAGGTCAGGATCAAGATCAAACTTGACTAGGTCAGTCCCAACCTCATTTTTCCCCCCTCTTTCAAATTTCCAAATTCCTTGATTTTCGAGTATCGGGTTTTGGGATATTTGTTTTCCCACCTATGGGTTGGCTATTTCAGGTTTAGAAATGGTAAATCCTCTAATTATATTTAATCTAGGTATATTTTCTAAAGGTTAGGACCTAATTGGGATTTAATTCTCCAAGGTGGCCCCTCTAGAGGATTGTGCCCTAGTTCACTACAAAAGGAGGCCTTCGTCTCTCATTTTCACATCCATCATTCATATCTCTCAATCAAGTTTTGTGGGAACATCTCTCAAGTTCTCAAGGTGATCAAGAAAGCATTCATTCAAGCATTCAAGTCCTCTTCTCCTTCCAAGTTCTCCATTGAAGATCAAGGATTCAAGCATTCAAGCCATTGAAGGGATTTGGTTCAAGCATTCAAGATTCATCATTCAAATCCTAGATCTAGCCATCATGATGGTGTGATCTTCCTTCAAGATCCTTTTGTTCATCTCAAGATCTATTTCATTCTTCTATCAAGGTGGATTCCAAGCATACAATCATGGAGGTTTGATTCACATTTGCTAATTGTTAGTGTTCAAGCTTTCATATCAATATACTTGTTTACATTCAAAATACAATTGCATATCTATTGAATTGCATAGCTTCATTGTTAGATCTACTTCTACTACTTGCTAGCATTCTCCATTTCAATTTAAATATTAAGGTTGATTCCAAACCGGGGTTTGACCAAGGCAAACCCCTCAAACAAATAACAAAAATCCTCTTTTTCTTGTAGGTATAGGTGTAGGATTTTGGATCTGAGAGCGGATTTGGATACCCTTTTTAGAGAACTTTTGAGATTTGTGAACAAAGTCAGAATTGACTTTCAAACAAAGAATCTATCCTTTGACCTTTTATAAGGGTCAAAGTCGACCTGAGCTCATCTTGGAAAAAGATTTCTGGGTTTTCTCCGTCTCGGCATTTCTAGTCCAAAATACGTTGCAGATTTGCCCAAAAGTACACATAGACATCAGAATTTGGCATTTCTAGATTTGCCCTAATTTGAGGTTAGTACTTGCATTTCAATCATTTCAAATTCTAAACACTTCAATTCTACCATATGGAAATATAGGGTTTTTCTCTCTCTTTCATAGTCCCCATAGATTGATTTGATTGTGCATTAACCTTTTGGTTGATCAAATTGGATCTCTCCTTTGGGAATTTGGATTTAGGAGTGGATCTCATATTTCCTCCATACATTACACAACATACACATTTGAATAGGTGTGAAGTCATTTTACCCCTATTCACATACTTATGAGTAGATATTTTTGAGAATAATTTTGAAGGCTCTTAGATCTGATTGGACAAGAAGGTCAAACATTCATGATTTCATTCTTTTAGAGGTTGTTTCCTCAATTAAAAAGATATTGGTGCTTCTTTTTTAGTTGTGCGGATTGGAGTCTCTATTATATTGGTGCCTACAAATATTCTAGAGGGGATTGATGTCTCTTGTGGGTTGGAGTCTTGGATCTTACAGAGTTGTAAGAAGTTCTATATAAAAAAAAATATTTGGTTGTGGTTTTCTCTTGCAAGGGGTTCCACATAAAATTGTGTGTGCATCTTACATTCTAATTTTCTTGTGTGTGTGGATTGATGTCTCTTGTGGGTTGGAAACTTGGATCTTACAGAGTTGTAAGAAGTTCTTTATGAAAAGCAATATTTGGTTGTGGTTTTCTCTTGCAAGGGGTTCTACATAAAATTGTGTGTGAATCTTGCATTCTAATTGTGTGTGTGTGTGTGTGTGTTTCACCTGAAATCCTTTGTTTTTGTCTATTGAACTAGCCACAAGGTTTATAGGGTGTTAAATATTTCTCATAAAGGTGAAGACCAATTTCATATTTTATATCCATATTTATGCTTGATTACCATTGTGAAATTTTCTTGGATCTTGTCAATTTTGAGTTTCTAGCACGTATTACTTTTATGAAAATATAGTGATTTATGTTAAGTCTTCATTAGATTGATTTTAAATAGTAAGAAATATAGATTGTTTCTAAATTTTTTTTTTTTTCTACAATTTGATAAAGTGTTGATACAAGAATCCCTTGAATTAGAAAAATGGGGAGTTAACAAAATAAAATGTCTGAAATGATGTTGATGCTAGAATCTAAACACAAAATGAATATTTTCCTACACAAAATTCTCTTTCAACCATGCTGACACTAGATTCTCACACCAAAATTTCAAAACTGCATATTGGTTGTAAACATATATATGCAAGCCTCAATGAGCTCTAAATCTCTTTTAAACATTCTATCTTGGTAGATCAACACAACCTTCAAGACTCATGCCAATGGTCAAACATTGTCTTCTTTTTCCTTACATTGGCCAAATTTATTTGTAATACCACCATAGAGGTCTTGGACTACCTTTCATTAAGAAAACCTACCATCCATATCACACATGCTTGAAAATCACATAGAGGTGAGTCATTTTTCTTGAAGTATCCTTAGTTGTACCTTGAAAGGCCTTAAATTTTTATGCACAAGATGTGCTCAATTTGTTCATGTTGTTTCAGATAGCTATGATCGGATAAATTCATATTATAATGTATATATCAATTAGAGAAATTCATCATACTAAAGTATATATTATCTCATATATATATATATATATATATATATACATATATATATATATATATATATATATATATGTATATATATATATATATGTATATATATATATATGTATATATATATATATATATGTATATATACATATATGTATATATATATATATATGTATATATATATATATT